>CM035817.1:30287583-30772583 GCA_020458035.1 Magallana ariakensis
TTTCACAGATTTGAGGCTGCAATGAGTATGTTTCAGAACTAGGCACGGAATAGGCTTTGACCACAAAATTCATGCTTTGATTACCTTTCGAACAGCATGGTTGAAAAGTGGTTACGCGTGCATGCGTTGAGAGAACCAGTAAAAGACAAGCTTGAACACTCACAAATGTTTCAAGAAGAAATACTCAAGTATGATACAATGCTGTCAATAATTCACTCTGGTTTCTCTTCAATCCACGTTTAAATCTTTCGCCTTTTACTAAAGATTTCCGTGGAGAGGAACATCTAATGAGTCTATAGACTTATTTTTCCAGCCCGGATTTCATTCAGGGTCAAAACGAACTCAAAATGTAAGACATGTCACACAACCGATTTGTTTGAATTTTGATAGCGGCATTTGGAACGCACATGTCAGTTTCACGCAGAGTGAAAACGCACTTCTAGTTCAAGGTTCGGAGAAGTACATGAGATGCACATCTTGTTTGAGTGTATTCATTGCCAGTAGCAGCAGCACATAAAATGCTGCAAACAGCGGTTTTTTGAATTGGATTTTCCTCTTGAATGGATTGAGTTATCACCCTTACTGATGAACATTTTCACAGATTTGAGGCTGCAATGAGTATGTTTCAGAACTAGGCACGGAATAGGTTTTGACCACAAAATTCATGCTTTGATTACCTTTCGAACAGCATGGTTGAAAAGTGGTTACGCGTGCATGCGTTGAGAGAACCAGTAAAAGACAAGCTTGAACACTCACAAATGTTTCAAGAAGAAATACTCAAGTATGATACAATGCTGTCTATAATTCACTCTGGTTTCTCTTCAATCCACGTTTAAATCTTTCGCCTTTTACTAAAGATTTCCGTGGAGAGGAACATCTAATGAGTCTATAGACTTATTTTTCCAGCCCTGATCTCATTCAGGGTCAAAACGAACTCAAAATGTAAGACATGTCACAACAACGATTGGTTTGAATTTTGATAGCGGCATTGGGAACGCACATGTCAGTTTCACGCAGAGTGAAAACACACTTCTAGTTCAAGGTTCGGAGAAGTACATGAGATGCACATCTTGTTTGAGCGTGTTCATTGCCAGTAGCAGCAGCACATAAATTGCTGCAGACAGCGCATTTTTGAATTGGATTTTCCTCTTGAATGGATTGAGTTGTTCATCAGTAAGATGAACATTTTCACAGATTTGAGGCTGCAATGAGTATGTTTCAGAACTAGGCACGGAATAGGCTTTGACCACAAAATTCATGCTTTGATTACCTTTCGAACAGCATGGTTAAAAAAGTGGTTACGCGTGCATGAGTTGAGAGAACCAGTAAAAGACAAGCTTGAACACTCACAAATGTTTCAAGAAGAAATACTCAAGTATGATACAATGCCGTCTATAATTCACTCTGGTTTCTCTTCAATCCACGTTTAAATCTTTCGCCTTTTACTAAAGATTTCCGTGGAGAGGAACATCTAATGAGTCTATAGACTTATTTTTCCAGCCCTGATTTCATTCAGGGTCAAAACGAACTCAAAATGTAAGACATGTCACACAACCGATTTGTTTGAATTTTGATAGCGCCATTGGGAACGCACATGTCAGTTTCACGCAGAGTGAAAACGCACTTCTAGTTCAAGGTTCGGAGAAGTACATGAGATGCACATCTTGTTTGAGTGTATTCATTGCCAGTAGCAGCAGCACATAAATTGCTGCAAACAGCGCATTTTTGAATTGGATTTTCCTCTTGAATGGATTGAGTTATCACCCTTACTGATGAACATTTTCACAGATTTGAGGCTGCAATGAGTATGTTTCAGAACTAGGCACGGAATAGGCTTTGACCACAAAATTCATGCTTTGATTACCTTTCGAACAGCATGGTTGAAAAGTGGTTACGCGTGCATGCGTTGAGAGAACCAGTAAAAGACAAGCTTGAACACTCACAAATGTTTCAAGAAGAAATACTCAAGTATGATACAATGCTGTCTATAATTCACTCTGGTTTCTCTTCAATCCACGTTTAAATCTTTCGCCTTTTACTAAAGATTTCCGTGGAGAGGAACATCTAATGAGTCTATAGACTTATTTTTCCAGCCCGGATTTCATTCAGGGTCAAAACGAACTCAAAATGTAAGACATGTCACACAACCGATTTGTTTGAATTTTGATAGCGGCATTTGGAACGCACATGTCAGTTTCACGCAGAGTGAAAACGCACTTCTAGTTCAAGGTTCGGAGAAGTACATGAGATGCACATCTTGTTTGAGTGTATTCATTGCCAGTAGCAGCAGCACATAAAATGCTGCAAACAGCGGTTTTTTGAATTGGATTTTCCTCTTGAATGGATTGAGTTATCACCCTTACTGATGAACATTTTCACAGATTTGAGGCTGCAATGAGTATGTTTCAGAACTAGGCACGGAATAGGCTTTGACCACAAAATTCATGCTTTGATTACCTTTCGAACAGCATGGTTGAAAAGTGGTTACGCGTGCATGCGTTGAGAGAACCAGTAAAAGACAAGCTTGAACACTCACAAATGTTTCAAGAAGAAATACTCAAGTATGATACAATGCTGTCTATAATTCACTCTGGTTTCTCTTCAATCCACGTTTAAATCTTTCGCCTTTTACTAAAGATTTCCGTGGAGAGGAACATCTAATGAGTCTATAGACTTATTTTTCCAGCCCTGATCTCATTCAGGGTCAAAACGAACTCAAAATGTAAGACATGTCACAACAACGATTGGTTTGAATTTTGATAGCGGCATTGGGAACGCACATGTCAGTTTCACGCAGAGTGAAAACACACTTCTAGTTCAAGGTTCGGAGAAGTACATGAGATGCACATCTTGTTTGAGCGTGTTCATTGCCAGTAGCAGCAGCACATAAATTTCTGCAGACAGCGCATTTTTGAATTGGATTTTCCTCTTGAATGGATTGAGTTGTTCATCAGTAAGATGAACATTTTCACAGATTTGAGGCTGCAATGAGTATGTTTCAGAACTAGGCACGGAATAGGCTTTGACCACAAAATTCATGCTTTGATTACCTTTCGAACAGCATGGTTAAAAAAGTGGTTACGCGTGCATGAGTTGAGAGAACCAGTAAAAGACAAGCTTGAACACTCACAAATGTTTCAAGAAGAAATACTCAAGTATGATACAATGCCGTCTATAATTCACTCTGGTTTCTCTTCAATCCACGTTTAAATCTTTCGCCTTTTACTAAAGATTTCCGTGGAGAGGAACATCTAATGAGTCTATAGACTTATTTTTCCAGCCCTGATTTCATTCAGGGTCAAAACGAACTCAAAATGTAAGACATGTCACACAACCGATTTGTTTGAATTTTGATAGCGCCATTGGGAACGCACATGTCAGTTTCACGCAGAGTGAAAACGCACTTCTAGTTCAAGGTTCGGAGAAGTACATGAGATGCACATCTTGTTTGAGTGTATTCATTGCCAGTAGCAGCAGCACATAAATTGCTGCAAACAGCGCATTTTTGAATTGGATTTTCCTCTTGAATGGATTGAGTTATCACCCTTACTGATGAACATTTTCACAGATTTGAGGCTGCAATGAGTATGTTTCAGAACTAGGCACGGAATAGGCTTTGACCACAAAATTCATGCTTTGATTACCTTTCGAACAGCATGGTTGAAAAGTGGTTACGCGTGCATGCGTTGAGAGAACCAGTAAAAGACAAGCTTGAACACTCACAAATGTTTCAAGAAGAAATACTCAAGTATGATACAATGCTGTCTATAATTCACTCTGGTTTCTCTTCAATCCACGTTTAAATCTTTCGCCTTTTACTAAAGATTTCCGTGGAGAGGAACATCTAATGAGTCTATAGACTTATTTTTCCAGCCCGGATTTCATTCAGGGTCAAAACGAACTCAAAATGTAAGACATGTCACACAACCGATTTGTTTGAATTTTGATAGCGGCATTTGGAACGCACATGTCAGTTTCACGCAGAGTGAAAACGCACTTCTAGTTCAAGGTTCGGAGAAGTACATGAGATGCACATCTTGTTTGAGTGTATTCATTGCCAGTAGCAGCAGCACATAAAATGCTGCAAACAGCGGTTTTTTGAATTGGATTTTCCTCTTGAATGGATTGAGTTATCACCCTTACTGATGAACATTTTCACAGATTTGAGGCTGCAATGAGTATGTTTCAGAACTAGGCACGGAATAGGCTTTGACCACAAAATTCATGCTTTGATTACCTTTCGAACAGCATGGTTGAAAAGTGGTTACGCGTGCATGCGTTGAGAGAACCAGTAAAAGACAAGCTTGAACACTCACAAATGTTTCAAGAAGAAATACTCAAGTATGATACAATGCTGTCTATAATTCACTCTGGTTTCTCTTCAATCCACGTTTAAATCTTTCGCCTTTTACTAAAGATTTCCGTGGAGAGGAACATCTAATGAGTCTATAGACTTATTTTTCCAGCCCTGATCTCATTCAGGGTCAAAACGAACTCAAAATGTAAGACATGTCACAACAACGATTGGTTTGAATTTTGATAGCGGCATTGGGAACGCACATGTCAGTTTCACGCAGAGTGAAAACACACTTCTAGTTCAAGGTTCGGAGAAGTACATGAGATGCACATCTTGTTTGAGCGTGTTCATTGCCAGTAGCAGCAGCACATAAATTGCTGCAGACAGCGCATTTTTGAATTGGATTTTCCTCTTGAATGGATTGAGTTATCACCGTTACTGATGAACATTTTCACAGATTTGAGGCTGCAATGAGTATGTTTCAGAACTAGGCACGGAATAGGCTTTGACCACAAAATTCATGCTTTGATTACCTTTCGAACAGCATGGTTAAAAAAGTAGTTACGCGTGCATGCGTTGAGAGAACCAGTAAAAGACAAGCTTGAACACTCACAAATGTTTCAAGAAGAAATACTCAAGTATGATACAATGCTGTCTATAATTCACTCTGGTTTCTCTTCAATCCACGTTTAAATCTTTCGCCTTTTACTAAAGATTTCCGTGGAGAGGAACATCTAATGAGTCTATAGACTTATTTTTCCAGCCCTGATCTCATTCAGGGTCAAAACGAACTCAAAATGTAAGACATGTCACAACAACGATTGGTTTGAATTTTGATAGCGGCATTGGGAACGCACATGTCAGTTTCACGCAGAGTGAAAACACACTTCTAGTTCAAGGTTCGGAGAAGTACATGAGATGCACATCTTGTTTGAGCGTGTTCATTGCCAGTAGCAGCAGCACATAAATTGCTGCAGACAGCGCATTTTTGAATTGGATTTTCCTCTTGAATGGATTGAGTTATCACCGTTACTGATGAACATTTTCACAGATTTGAGGCTGCAATGAGTATGTTTCAGAACTAGGCACGGAATAGGCTTTGACCACAAAATTCATGCTTTGATTACCTTTCGAACAGCATGGTTGAAAAGTGGTTACGCGTGCATGCGTTGAGAGAACCAGTAAAAGACAAGCTTGAACACTCACAAATGTTTCAAGAAGAAATACTCAAGTATGATACAATGCTGTCTATAATTCACTCTGGTTTCTCTTCAATCCACGTTTAAATCTTTCGCCTTTTACTAAAGATTTCCGTGGAGAGGAACATCTAATGAGTCTATAGACTTATTTTTCCAGCCCTGATCTCATTCAGGGTCAAAACGAACTCAAAATGTAAGACATGTCACAACAACGATTGGTTTGAATTTTGATAGCGGCATTGGGAACGCACATGTCAGTTTCACGCAGAGTGAAAACACACTTCTAGTTCAAGGTTCGGAGAAGTACATGAGATGCACATCTTGTTTGAGCGTGTTCATTGCCAGTAGCAGCAGCACATAAATTGCTGCAGACAGCGCATTTTTGAATTGGATTTTCCTCTTGAATGGATTGAGTTATCACCGTTACTGATGAACATTTTCACAGATTTGAGGCTGCAATGAGTATGTTTCAGAACTAGGCACGGAATAGGCTTTGACCACAAAATTCATGCTTTGATTACCTTTCGAACAGCATGGTTAAAAAAGTGGTTACGCGTGCATGAGTTGAGAGAACCAGTAAAAGACAAGCTTGAACACTCACAAATGTTTCAAGAAGAAATACTCAAGTATGATACAATGCTGTCTATAATTCACTCTGGTTTCTCTTCAATCCACGTTTAAATCTTTCGCCTTTTACTAAAGATTTCCGTGGAGAGGAACATCTAATGAGTCTATAGACTTATTTTTCCAGCCCGGATTTCATTCAGGGTCAAAACGAACTCAAAATGTAAGACATGTCACACAACCGATTTGTTTGAATTTTGATAGCGGCATTTGGAACGCACATGTCAGTTTCACGCAGAGTGAAAACGCACTTCTAGTTCAAGGTTCGGAGAAGTACATGAGATGCACATCTTGTTTGAGTGTATTCATTGCCAGTAGCAGCAGCACATAAAATGCTGCAAACAGCGGTTTTTTGAATTGGATTTTCCTCTTGAATGGATTGAGTTATCACCCTTACTGATGAACATTTTCACAGATTTGAGGCTGCAATGAGTATGTTTCAGAACTAGGCACGGAATAGGCTTTGACCACAAAATTCATGCTTTGATTACCTTTCGAACAGCATGGTTGAAAAGTGGTTACGCGTGCATGCGTTGAGAGAACCAGTAAAAGACAAGCTTGAACACTCACAAATGTTTCAAGAAGAAATACTCAAGTATGATACAATGCTGTCTATAATTCACTCTGGTTTCTCTTCAATCCACGTTTAAATCTTTCGCCTTTTACTAAAGATTTCCGTGGAGAGGAACATCTAATGAGTCTATAGACTTATTTTTCCAGCCCTGATCTCATTCAGGGTCAAAACGAACTCAAAATGTAAGACATGTCACAACAACGATTGGTTTGAATTTTGATAGCGGCATTGGGAACGCACATGTCAGTTTCACGCAGAGTGAAAACACACTTCTAGTTCAAGGTTCGGAGAAGTACATGAGATGCACATCTTGTTTGAGCGTGTTCATTGCCAGTAGCAGCAGCACATAAATTGCTGCAGACAGCGCATTTTTGAATTGGATTTTCCTCTTGAATGGATTGAGTTATCACCGTTACTGATGAACATTTTCACAGATTTGAGGCTGCAATGAGTATGTTTCAGAACTAGGCACGGAATAGGCTTTGACCACAAAATTCATGCTTTGATTACCTTTCGAACAGCATGGTTAAAAAAGTAGTTACGCGTGCATGCGTTGAGAGAACCAGTAAAAGACAAGCTTGAACACTCACAAATGTTTCAAGAAGAAATACTCAAGTATGATACAATGCTGTCTATAATTCACTCTGGTTTCTCTTCAATCCACGTTTAAATCTTTCGCCTTTTACTAAAGATTTCCGTGGAGAGGAACATCTAATGAGTCTATAGACTTATTTTTCCAGCCCTGATCTCATTCAGGGTCAAAACGAACTCAAAATGTAAGACATGTCACAACAACGATTGGTTTGAATTTTGATAGCGGCATTGGGAACGCACATGTCAGTTTCACGCAGAGTGAAAACACACTTCTAGTTCAAGGTTCGGAGAAGTACATGAGATGCACATCTTGTTTGAGCGTGTTCATTGCCAGTAGCAGCAGCACATAAATTGCTGCAGACAGCGCATTTTTGAATTGGATTTTCCTCTTGAATGGATTGAGTTATCACCGTTACTGATGAACATTTTCACAGATTTGAGGCTGCAATGAGTATGTTTCAGAACTAGGCACGGAATAGGCTTTGACCACAAAATTCATGCTTTGATTACCTTTCGAACAGCATGGTTGAAAAGTGGTTACGCGTGCATGCGTTGAGAGAACCAGTAAAAGACAAGCTTGAACACTCACAAATGTTTCAAGAAGAAATACTCAAGTATGATACAATGCTGTCTATAATTCACTCTGGTTTCTCTTCAATCCACGTTTAAATCTTTCGCCTTTTACTAAAGATTTCCGTGGAGAGGAACATCTAATGAGTCTATAGACTTATTTTTCCAGCCCGGATCTCATTCAGGGTCAAAACGAACTCAAAATGTAAGACATGTCACAACAACGATTGGTTTGAATTTTGATAGCGGCATTGGGAACGCACATGTCAGTTTCACGCAGAGTGAAAACACACTTCTAGTTCAAGGTTCGGAGAAGTACATGAGATGCACATCTTGTTTGAGCGTGTTCATTGCCAGTAGCAGCAGCACATAAATTGCTGCAGACAGCGCATTTTTGAATTGGATTTTCCTCTTGAATGGATTGAGTTATCACCGTTACTGATGAACATTTTCACAGATTTGAGGCTGCAATGAGTATGTTTCAGAACTAGGC
This sequence comes from Magallana ariakensis, assembly GCA_020458035.1. Lineage (NCBI taxonomy): Eukaryota > Metazoa > Mollusca > Bivalvia > Ostreida > Ostreidae > Magallana > Magallana ariakensis. The sequence continues at coordinate 30,295,935 of CM035817.1, forward strand.
ACGGAATAGGCTTTGACCACAAAATTCATGCTTTGATTACCTTTCGAACAGCATGGTTAAAAAAGTGGTTACGCGTGCATGAGTTGAGAGAACCAGTAAAAGACAAGCTTGAACACTCACAAATGTTTCAAGAAGAAATACTCAAGTATGATACAATGCTGTCTATAATTCACTCTGGTTTCTCTTCAATCCACGTTTAAATCTTTCGCCTTTTACTAAAGATTTCCGTGGAGAGGAACATCTAATGAGTCTATAGACTTATTTTTCCAGCCCTGATCTCATTCAGTGTCAAAACGAACTCAAAATGTAAGACATGTCACAACAACGATTGGTTTGAATTTTGATAGCGGCATTGGGAACGCACATGTCAGTTTCACGCAGAGTGAAAACACACTTCTAGTTCAAGGTTCGGAGAAGTACATGAGATGCACATCTTGTTTGAGCGTGTTCATTGCCAGTAGCAGCAGCACATAAATTGCTGCAGACAGCGCATTTTTGAATTGGATTTTCCTCTTGAATGGATTGAGTTGTTCATCAGTAAGATGAACATTTTCACAGATTTGAGGCTGCAATGAGTATGTTTCAGAACTAGGCACGGAATAGGCTTTGCCCACAAAATTCATGCTTTGATTACCTTTCGAACAGCATGGTTGAAAAGTGGTTACGCGTGCATGAGTTGAGAGAACCAGTAAAAGACAAGCTTGAACACTCACAAATGTTTCAAGAAGAAATACTCAAGTATGATACAATGCTGTCTATAATTCACTCTGGTTTCTCTTCAATCCACGTTTAAATCTTTCGCCTTTTACTAAAGATTTCCGTGGAGAGGAACATCTAATGAGTCTATAGACTTATTTTTCCAGCCCGGATTTCATTCAGGGTCAAAACGAACTCAAAATGTAAGACATGTCACACAACCGATTTGTTTGAATTTTGATAGCGGCATTTGGAACGCACATGTCAGTTTCACGCAGAGTGAAAACGCACTTCTAGTTCAAGGTTCGGAGAAGTACATGAGATGCACATCTTGTTTGAGCGTGTTCATTGCCAGTAGCAGCAGCACATAAATTGCTGCAGACAGCGCATTTTTGAATTGGATTTTCCTCTTGAATGGATTGAGTTGTTCATCAGTAAGATGAACATTTTCACAGATTTGAGGCTGCAATGAGTATGTTTCAGAACTAGGCACGGAATAGGCTTTGACCACAAAATTCATGCTTTGATTACCTTTCGAACAGCATGGTTAAAAAAGTGGTTACGCGTGCATGCGTTGAGAGAACCAGTAAAAGACAAGCTTGAACACTCACACATGTTTCAAGAAGAAATACTCAAGTATGATACAATGCTGTCTATAATTCACTCTGGTTTCTCTTCAATCCACGTTTAAATCTTTCGCCTTTTACTAAAGATTTCCGTGGAGAGGAACATCTAATGAGTCTATAGACTTATTTTTCCAGCCCTGATTTCATTCAGGGTCAAAACGAACTCAAAATGTAAGACATGTCACACAACCGATTTGTTTGAATTTTGATAGCGGCATTGGGAACGCACATGTCAGTTTCACGCAGAGTGAAAACGCACTTCTAGTTCAAGGTTCGGAGAAGTACATGAGATGCACATCTTGTTTGAGTGTATTCATTGCTAGTAGCAGCAGCACATAAATTGCTGCAAACAGCGCATTTTTGAATTGGATTTTCCTCTTGAATGGATTGAGTTATCACCCTTACTGATGAACATTTTCACAGATTTGAGGCTGCAATGAGTATGTTTCAGAACTAGGCACGGAATAGGCTTTGACCACAAAATTCATGCTTTGATTACCTTTCGAACAGCATGGTTGAAAAGTGGTTACGCGTGCATGCGTTGAGAGAACCAGTAAAAGACAAGCTTGAACACTCACAAATGTTTCAAGAAGAAATACTCAAGTATGATACAATGCTGTCTATAATTCACTCTGGTTTCTCTTCAATCCACGTTTAAATCTTTCGCCTTTTACTAAAGATTTCCGTGGAGAGGAACATCTAATGAGTCTATAGACTTATTTTTCCAGCCCGGATTTCATTCAGGGTCAAAACGAACTCAAAATGTAAGACATGTCACACAACCGATTTGTTTGAATTTTGATAGCGGCATTTGGAACGCACATGTCAGTTTCACGCAGAGTGAAAACGCACTTCTAGTTCAAGGTTCGGAGAAGTACATGAGATGCACATCTTGTTTGAGTGTATTCATTGCCAGTAGCAGCAGCACATAAAATGCTGCAAACAGCGGTTTTTTGAATTGGATTTTCCTCTTGAATGGATTGAGTTATCACCCTTACTGATGAACATTTTCACAGATTTGAGGCTGCAATGAGTATGTTTCAGAACTAGGCACGGAATAGGCTTTGACCACAAAATTCATGCTTTGATTACCTTTCGAACAGCATGGTTGAAAAGTGGTTACGCGTGCATGCGTTGAGAGAACCAGTAAAAGACAAGCTTGAACACTCACAAATGTTTCAAGAAGAAATACTCAAGTATGATACAATGCTGTCTATAATTCACTCTGGTTTCTCTTCAATCCACGTTTAAATCTTTCGCCTTTTACTAAAGATTTCCGTGGAGAGGAACATCTAATGAGTCTATAGACTTATTTTTCCAGCCCTGATCTCATTCAGGGTCAAAACGAACTCAAAATGTAAGACATGTCACAACAACGATTGGTTTGAATTTTGATAGCGGCATTGGGAACGCACATGTCAGTTTCACGCAGAGTGAAAACACACTTCTAGTTCAAGGTTCGGAGAAGTACATGAGATGCACATCTTGTTTGAGCGTGTTCATTGCCAGTAGCAGCAGCACATAAATTGCTGCAGACAGCGCATTTTTGAATTGGATTTTCCTCTTGAATGGATTGAGTTGTTCATCAGTAAGATGAACATTTTCACAGATTTGAGGCTGCAATGAGTATGTTTCAGAACTAGGCACGGAATAGGCTTTGACCACAAAATTCATGCTTTGATTACCTTTCGAACAGCATGGTTAAAAAAGTGGTTACGCGTGCATGAGTTGAGAGAACCAGTAAAAGACAAGCTTGAACACTCACAAATGTTTCAAGAAGAAATACTCAAGTATGATACAATGCCGTCTATAATTCACTCTGGTTTCTCTTCAATCCACGTTTAAATCTTTCGCCTTTTACTAAAGATTTCCGTGGAGAGGAACATCTAATGAGTCTATAGACTTATTTTTCCAGCCCTGATTTCATTCAGGGTCAAAACGAACTCAAAATGTAAGACATGTCACACAACCGATTTGTTTGAATTTTGATAGCGGCATTGGGAACGCACATGTCAGTTTCACGCAGAGTGAAAACGCACTTCTAGTTCAAGGTTCGGAGAAGTACATGAGATGCACATCTTGTTTGAGTGTATTCATTGCCAGTAGCAGCAGCACATAAATTGCTGCAAACAGCGCATTTTTGAATTGGATTTTCCTCTTGAATGGATTGAGTTATCACCCTTACTGATGAACATTTTCACAGATTTGAGGCTGCAATGAGTATGTTTCAGAACTAGGCACGGAATAGGCTTTGACCACAAAATTCATGCTTTGATTACCTTTCGAACAGCATGGTTGAAAAGTGGTTACGCGTGCATGCGTTGAGAGAACCAGTAAAAGACAAGCTTGAACACTCACAAATGTTTCAAGAAGAAATACTCAAGTATGATACAATGCTGTCTATAATTCACTCTGGTTTCTCTTCAATCCACGTTTAAATCTTTCGCCTTTTACTAAAGATTTCCGTGGAGAGGAACATCTAATGAGTCTATAGACTTATTTTTCCAGCCCGGATTTCATTCAGGGTCAAAACGAACTCAAAATGTAAGACATGTCACACAACCGATTTGTTTGAATTTTGATAGCGGCATTTGGAACGCACATGTCAGTTTCACGCAGAGTGAAAACGCACTTCTAGTTCAAGGTTCGGAGAAGTACATGAGATGCACATCTTGTTTGAGTGTATTCATTGCCAGTAGCAGCAGCACATAAAATGCTGCAAACAGCGCATTTTTGAATTGGATTTTCCTCTTGAATGGATTGAGTTATCACCCTTACTGATGAACATTTTCACAGATTTGAGGCTGCAATGAGTATGTTTCAGAACTAGGCACGGAATAGGCTTTGACCACAAAATTCATGCTTTGATTACCTTTCGAACAGCATGGTTGAAAAGTGGTTACGCGTGCATGCGTTGAGAGAACCAGTAAAAGACAAGCTTGAACACTCACAAATGTTTCAAGAAGAAATACTCAAGTATGATACAATGCTGTCTATAATTCACTCTGGTTTCTCTTCAATCCACGTTTAAATCTTTCGCCTTTTACTAAAGATTTCCGTGGAGAGGAACATCTAATGAGTCTATAGACTTATTTTTCCAGCCCGGATCTCATTCAGGGTCAAAACGAACTCAAAATGTAAGACATGTCACAACAACGATTGGTTTGAATTTTGATAGCGCCATTGGGAACGCACATGTCAGTTTCACGCAGAGTGAAAACACACTTCTAGTTCAAGGTTCGGAGAAGTACATGAGATGCACATCTTGTTTGAGTTTATATTTATGCCAGTAGCAGCAGCACATAAATTGCTGCAAACAGCGCATTTTTGAATTGGATTTTCCTCTTGAATGGATTGAGTTATCACCCTTACTGATGAACATTTTCACAGATTTGAGGCTGCAATGAGTATGTTTCAGAACTAGGCACGGAATAGGCTTTGACCACAAAATTCATGCTTTGATTACCTTTCGAACAGCATGGTTGAAAAGTGGTTACGCGTGCATGCGTTGAGAGAACCAGTAAAAGACAAGCTTGAACACTCACAAATGTTTCAAGAAGAAATACTCAAGTATGATACAATGCTGTCTATAATTCACTCTGGTTTCTCTTCAATCCACGTTTAAATCTTTCGCCTTTTACTAAAGATATCCGTGGAGAGGAACATCTAATGAGTCTATAGACTTATTTTTCCAGCCCTGATCTCATTCAGGGTCAAAACGAACTCAAAATGTAAGACATGCCACACAACCGATTTGTTTGAATTTTGATAGCGGCATTGGGAACGCACATGTCAGTATCACGCAGAGTGAAACGCACTTCTAGTTCAAGGTTCGGAGAAGTACATGAGATGCACATCTTGTTTGAGTGTATTCATTGCCAGTAGCAGCAGCACATAAAATGCTGCAAACAGCGCATTTTTGAATTGGATTTTCCTCTTGAATGGATTGAGTTATCACCCTTACTGATGAACATTTTCACAGATTTGAGGCTGCAATGAGTATGTTTCAGAACTAGGCACGGAATAGGCTTTGACCACAAAATTCATGCTTTGATTACCTTTCGAACAGCATGGTTGAAAAGTGGTTACGCGTGCATGCGTTGAGAGAACCAGTAAAAGACAAGCTTGAACACTCACAAATGTTTCAAGAAGAAATACTCAAGTATGATACAATGCTGTCTATAATTCACTCTGGTTTCTCTTCAATCCACGTTTAAATCTTTCGCCTTTTACTAAAGATTTCCGTGGAGAGGAACATCTAATGAGTCTATAGACTTATTTTTCCAGCCCGGATCTCATTCAGGGTCAAAACGAACTCAAAATGTAAGACATGTCACAACAACGATTGGTTTGAATTTTGATAGCGGCATTGGGAACGCACATGTCAGTTTCACGCAGAGTGAAAACACACTTCTAGTTCAAGGTTCGGAGAAGTACATGAGATGCACATCTTGTTTGAGCGTGTTCATTGCCAGTAGCAGCAGCACATAAATTGCTGCAGACAGCGCATTTTTGAATTGGATTTTCCTCTTGAATGGATTGAGTTGTTCATCAGTAAGATGAACATTTTCACAGATTTGAGGCTGCAATGAGTATGTTTCAGAACTAGGCACGGAATAGGCTTTGACCACAAAATTCATGCTTTGATTACCTTTCGAACAGCATGGTTAAAAAAGTGGTTACGCGTGCATGAGTTGAGAGAACCAGTAAAAGACAAGCTTGAACACTCACAAATGTTTCAAGAAGAAATACTCAAGTATGATACAATGCCGTCTATAATTCACTCTGGTTTCTCTTCAATCCACGTTTAAATCTTTCGCCTTTTACTAAAGATTTCCGTGGAGAGGAACATCTAATGAGTCTATAGACTTATTTTTCCAGCCCTGATTTCATTCAGGGTCAAAACGAACTCAAAATGTAAGACATGTCACACAACCGATTTGTTTGAATTTTGATAGCGCCATTGGGAACGCACATGTCAGTTTCACGCAGAGTGAAAACGCACTTCTAGTTCAAGGTTCGGAGAAGTACATGAGATGCACATCTTGTTTGAGTGTATTCATTGCCAGTAGCAGCAGCACATAAATTGCTGCAAACAGCGGTTTTTTGAATTGGATTTTCCTCTTGAATGGATTGAGTTATCACCCTTACTGATGAACATTTTCACAGATTTGAGGCTGCAATGAGTATGTTTCAGAACTAGGCACGGAATAGGCTTTGACCACAAAATTCATGCTTTGATTACCTTTCGAACAGCATGGTTAAAAATTGGTTACTCGTGCATGCGTTGAGAGAACCAGTAAAAGACAAGCTTGAACACTCACAAATGTTTCAAGAAGAAATACTCAAGTATGATACAATGCTGTCTATAATTCACTCTGGTTTCTCTTCAATCCACGTTTAAATCTTTCGCCTTTTACTAAAGATTTCCTTGGAGAGGAACATCTAATGAGTCTATAGACTTATTTTTCCAGCCCTGATCTCATTCAGTGTCAAAACGAACTCAAAATGTAAGACATGTCACAACAACGATTGGTTTGAATTTTGATAGCGGCATTGGGAACGCACATGTCAGTTTCACGCAGAGTGAAAACACACTTCTAGTTCAAGGTTCGGAGAAGTACATGAGATGCACATCTTGTTTGAGCGTGTTCATTGCCAGTAGCAGCAGCACATAAATTGCTGCAGACAGCGCATTTTTGAATTGGATTTTCCTCTTGAATGGATTGAGTTATCACCCTTACTAATGAACATTTTCACAGATTTGAGGCTGCAATGAGTATGTTTCAGAACTAGGCACGGAATAGGCTTTGACCACAAAATTCATGCTTTGATTACCTTTCGAACAGCATGGTTAAAAAAGTGGTTACGCGTGCATGAGTTGAGAGAACCAGTAAAAGACAAGCTTGAACACTCACAAATGTTTCAAGAAGAAATACTCAAGTATGATACAATGCTGTCTATAATTCACTCTGGTTTCTCTTCAATCCACGTTTAAATCTTTCGCCTTTTACTAAAGATTTCCGTGGAGAGGAACATCTAATGAGTCTATAGACTTATTTTTCCAGCCCTGATCTCATTCAGGGTCAAAACGAACTCAAAATGTAAGACATGTCACAACAACGATTGGTTTGAAGTTTGAAAGCGCCATTGGGAACGCACATGTCAGTTTCCCGCAGAGTGAAAACACACTTCTAGTTCAAGGTTCGGAGAAGTACATGAGATGCACATCTTGTTTGAGTGTATATTTATGCCAGTAGCAGCAGCACATAAATTGCTGCAAACAGCGCATTTTTGAATTGGATTTTCCTCTTGAATGGATTGAGTTATCACCCTTACTGATGAACATTTTCACAGATTTGAGGCTGCAATGAGTATGTTTCAGAACTAGGCACGGAATAGGCTTTGACCACAAAATTCATGCTTTGATTACCTTTCGAACAGCATGGTTGAAAAGTGGTTACGCGTGCATGCGTTGAGAGAACCAGTAAAAGACAAGCTTGAACACTCACAAATGTTTCAAGAAGAAATACTCAAGTATGATACAGTGCTGTCTCTAATTCACTCTGGTTTCTCTCAATCCACGTTTAAATCTATCGCGTTTTACTAAGGATTTCCGTGGATTAGGTTTCCTTTTCTTAAGGGCATTAGCAACTTTTACCATAATCTTTCATAAGTCTTCATTTATATATTGATATGTAAATAAAAATGTAAACTGACATGTAAGACCCCTCTTCCATCTTTAAAAAAAAAAATAATATAATAAAAATATATATTTCCCATTTCACATTGATTTCAATGAAATATAGGGGAAAATAAGCAAAAATAAAATTTCAAAGGAGCAATTTTTTTTATAAGTAAGATATATGATTTTGGTTTTTAATTATATAACATTGTTGTTTATTGATTTTCTATGATATCCAGCTCAAAATTATTTAAATAACTTTATATATGAAAAGTATGCACCACAAAATGCTATTTTACTATTTTAGAGTTACTTCCTTGTATTTTGTCCCTGTTGCATACACACTAAAAAATAAACATATAAAAATCTCTTGAAGCAATATCCTTAATCACAAACATCTTTAATGTAAGAGCAAAGGTTTCCAATTATTTTTTTATTGCTTGTTACTCTTGGTTTCCCTTCACAAGTGTTTTCTGAGAGCAATCGCAACACACCATGCTCAGAGTATCTTTTATAGGCTAATAACAGGTGGGAAAAAGAGTCTTGACTTCGTAATACGTGTTATTATCATTTTAGAAATAACTTTACTGTTCACCTAGCACACTAGGGAGGAAGAGGTTTTTTTGCACCATTTCAATAATGTACGAATCGAATGAAAACTGTGTTGAAGTAAATGTCTACAGAAAAAATCTGTGAAGTAAGAAGTTGTAGTAGAGTTTTTGCATCAGATGCTGCATCATTTGCATTATAGTCAGTTTGAATGAGATATTTGACCAAGTCAGTTTGGTTGTATGAGCAAAGTCCAGGCATTTCTTTTCTAAAGAGTGAAAGTGTGTCAACAAATCCTTGAATAACTTTCCCTGCATCCATCTTTATAAATTGAAGAGAGCCACTGTAAAAAGTTGCTTAGTCCTTCAGATTTGGATGTTGATGGAACAGGTTCACATTCCTTGTACATTTGGCTCCCAGCAACAGTTAGACCATTTAGAGCAATCGCACTGGTTGAAATCCTTTCAGAAGGCAGCAATACTGTCTGAAGCTTTTGTCATTTATGTAGGCTGCTCCAATTTGAGTAATTTCAGAATCATTACCTATTATCATAAAATAAAATTGTGTTTCATGAAAAAGTATGAATAAATTATACAAATAATCACTCGGGTTGAAGGTAACATTGATTTTATTAGCGCCGTAGGGATGAAATATTGACCGACGTGAAGCGGAGAGCAATATATTATCTCAAGAGAGGATAATTATAACTGATAAATAAAATTTATAATTTAGATAATTATTTTAAATTATTTTATAAAAAAATTATTTTAAACATACCAAGTCCTGTAGTTTCAAAATCAAATGATACAAGCATGTTCCACTCCATGTATCAGTTCTTTGCATGTTTGTTCAGTTTGCAGTGGAGGTATTTCACAAATATCATCAGGGCATATGTTGTTATTCATATCAACTGCTGTCTCATACGATTTTGCCTCTGATATTTCACAAGTTTTCTGGTGATTACTTTGCTGCTCCTTTTTTCCCTTCTTCTCTTTTTGAACTCTATCGTGCTTTTTCTTTCTCTTGCTTCCTTCCTTTTTCTGTCATATTCCTTTGAAACTTTTTTGGTTATTTCCCCAGGAGATAACATCAGAGATTGGCACATCTGGAATGAATTATTTTTTTCATGATAAGTACATGAAAAAAATCAACAATTCTTTTAAAAAAATGTATCTAAAAGGTCTTGTTATTTTGATTTTTTTTTCTTGTGTGTGTGTGTGTATTTGTACATTTATACTTACATCAGTCATATATCCCTAGCCCATGTTCTTTTGTGCAATGGCTGCTGCAACTCGGTACTCATTGCTTTCTGATCCAGCGTAGAAAATGAATTTAGGAGCCTTGCTGGAAATGGCATTGTTGAGACTCTCATTAGCCTGAGAACTCCCTAGATTGGTTAACTTATCAGCATCACTGGCATATTTATTCAGCAAATCCAAAAGGGAAATCTTTAACTTTTCATTGCAAAGGTGTACCTGCTGTAAGGAAGATGTTATGGCTTGTGCTTCAATGGATTCTGAAAATATCCACACCATGAACCACAATATGAATGATCTCCAAACACATGTTTTCCTATTGCTAATAAATTTTTCTTCATTTTTACTGTATCTTCCTGATTTTGTGATACACAGTATCGAAAACACTTTGATAACCTGAAGTTTTGAGTTTTTCTGATGTCATAAAGTTTATTTGTAAAGTCTTTCAGAAGGTGATTTCTGTCGCATTAGTTTTTCAGTTCCGCTTTCACTTCTGAACGAGCTTTAGATATCGTTGTAGAGTCATTGTCCATGATGATCGTTCCACGTCATTGCTTTCTAAATTTTCATCATAGAAATACACATGTCTGATGCCATAGCCTTGGAGCTGCCTTCCCAGTTCTTTCTACAATCATGTTCTTTTACATCACAACCTTTCTTCAATGCACTGTCACACTTTCTACAGTATTTATTCCTTGTTGAAAATGCAATGCATTTTTCAATTTTATTTCCAATGAAAGCAGCATGACCTGGAAAAAAGAAATACAGTATATATATAAATTTATATAGGGAATTCCCCATTATACACCTGTTACTGCTAGTAGTTATTGTATATGTATACAATTCAAATAGGTAAAATATCTACATCCTGATGAGTAGATTGCTTTATTTATTTATTTATTGCACAGTATATTATAAGAACAATTTTCTTATTTACCAGATAAGCTACTATAGGATTTCCCAGATCCACGCTTTTGCCAGCCACCATCAAACGATGCAGATACTGAATATTCTCTGAAATACAACATGTATAATGAATATATAGTCTTGTTTGGACAATTCATACCATGTTGTCAACGTATCACATTTACATCTTATTTTGTGCAACATTTACCTGAGTACTTTTCGTTATCTATATAATTTTTTGAAAATATTTTATTTTCTAATTACTTTGCGAGATCTTTTTCTCTGACAGCAACATCAGCACTGCTGGAACGTGCTATATCTTCAAAACTTGACCTTTTTTTCTTTCTCTTTTCCTGAGTGTTGTTTTGGAACAGGGTGGAATGCCAAATGTCGACATTAAGTTGGACAACTTTCTTTCCCCTATACCACTGTGTAACATACCTGAAAGCAATCTGTGTAACATACCTGAAAGCAATCAAAATGATTGTATAAAAAAAAGTTATAAAATAGTAAGATTTTTCTTTTTACAGAACTAATATAAATCAACAAAAATATACCTGTATGAAAAAAAGTTATAAAATAGTAAGATTTTCTTTTTACAGGACTAATATAAATCAACAAAAATATACTTCTCCAACAACATTATGTATTGAATGTTATAAATTAATTTCTACCTAACGCCAACTTCATGTTGACATCCCAAGTTCTTTGTCCCTGAAGTTCGTTAGGTTCACTATGTCTCTTCCCAGTTGGAACAACCGTCTTTCCATCACAAAGGGCACACCTAATGGTTAAAAAGTTGCCTAATCCGTAACGTATCTCGTGTACCGTGTTTGTTATATTCAATGGGACGGTAGAATGGCAAACAGAACAGCCTTCAGAGAGTTTGTCTACAATAAAGCCCAACTCCACTATTCGTCTTTCCTGCCGCCAGCTCATCTCTGTTGTATCGTAAACATTGTCACTCTGTCCATCTAACCTATCACTAGATGCGTAATTGCTATCATTAATATCATCAACTAAACACTCATCAATGTCAGAGTCATTATCACTATGATAACACAGTTTAGATGAATATGAATGGTCATTAATAATTTTTCTTACGTTATTTGCATTAAATAAGTCAATTCTTTTCTTTTTGGAAGCGGAAATAAACCTCCCAATCGAGGTAGAACGATGTCCCTCTATCTCTTGAACGTTTTGTTTACCTCGGAAACGGTCACATACCACTATTTTTACCCCGTGCTCATTGACCACGCAAGTAGTTCCATTCTAAAAATGTATGTTTTTTTCCAAAAATTCCCAGGGGTGCTAAATGATCGAATTTGGTTCCTTTTAGGACATAGATGGATAGAAGAAGGTTTGAAAAAAATACTAGTTAAAAAAAAGTGGGAAAATCTATCTTTAAAGGCGCAATATGAAGGGTGTAAAGAGGCCAATGTTTACAAATATTCCGGAGTAAAAGTGGATATTGCTGGGTAGGTGTTATTGTAGTGGCCTATCTCAGCCCCCTCTTGATTGATTTTCCTGTACTTTGGATATGTTGTTGGACTAATGTTTGTCTGTTATTATGCCAAATTTGAATATATTTGAGCAGGTGTAATTTTTTATATGAATTTTTGTTTTATAAAGGAATAAGATGGAAAAATAATTGTGGTCTGTGTCCTAAATAAACAGGTCAAAAGTGAAATTTCATTTCATGGCTATGGATGAGTTTTTTGCTAAATACTGTGAAAAAGTGCGCTCGGGCTCTGCTCTGGTTTGAATGGTCAGTGTCGCATCTGGACTGGCGCTAGAAGCAGCAACAACAAATATGGTGTTGTATGCTACAAGCATCCAGTAAAAAACAAGTGGGTTACCGTGGATGTACATAGACTAAGTGTCATGCTACATCACGGTTATCATGAGTTGGATGCATCCATTGTTGCATTACACTTGTGCCACAACACACTGTGTGTTGTTCCGGAGCACATTACTCTGGAACAACCACTGGTATATAATCAACCAGAGACAGACAAGCCGAGCTAGGGACACCTGCCTGGGCCACTTTCCCTACCTGCCTTGCAGACTTGATCTGATGATTGACATGAATTGAGAATACAAAGAATAGGTAAGTTTATCATATTTATTAGAATGTTACACCGCTGAACATTGGAGAGTCCTGCATCTCTCCTCACAGTAATGGATTTAGTATATGCCTTATGGTACATACTGGTGGATTCAGTTCAAGCTTTTAGGTTAGTAACAGTCAGTGTCATTTATAAAATGGGTAGAAAGTCACTTAGTCACATCCCGGGCGAGGCCTCAGATGATATTGGCATGCTCCTCTCCCGTGGCAGGGATGATCTCGTGCTGCGGGTTGGTTTATATCCAATTGTCCCTTCTGGTAGTCTGACTTCATCCAATGTTCCTGACGATATAGAGGGTGTTCCTCCATTTTCCTTCCCTGCTGTTTGTTTCTTCTGGTCTTAGTCTTTTCCTTTTTAGCTCACCTGAGCTGAAAGCTCAAGTGAGCTTTTCTGATCACATTTTGTCTGTCGTCCGTCTGTCCGTCTGTCTGTCCGTAAACTTTTCACATTTTCGACATCTTCTCAAGAACTACTGGGCCAATTTCAACCAAACTTTGCACAAAGCACCCTTAGGCAAAGGAGATTCAAAGTTGTGAAAATTAAGGACCACGCCCTTTCTCAAGGGGAGTTAATTAGGAATTATTGAGAATTTTTGAGAAATTTTCAAAAATCTTCTTCTCAAGAACCATTTGGCCAGGAAAGCTGAAACTTGTGTGGAACCATCCTCAGGTAGTGTAGATTCAAATTTGTGAAAATCATGACCCCGGTGGGTAGGGTGGGGCCACAATGGGGGGTCGAATTTTTACATAGGAATATATAGAGTAAATCTTTAAAAGTCTTCTTCTCAGAAACTTATCAGCCAGGAAAGCTAAAACTTGTGTGGAAGCATCCTCAGGTAGTGTAGATTCAAAGTTGTGAAAATCATGACCCCCGGGGGTAGGGTGGGGCCACAATGGGGAGTTGAAATTTTACATAGGAATATATAGGGTAAATCTTTAAAAATCTTCTTCTCAGAAACTTATCAGCCAGGAAAACTGAAACTTGTGTGGAAGCATCCTCAGGTAGTGTAGATTCAGAGCTGTGAAAATCATGACCCCGTTGGGGGGGGGGTAGGGTGGGGCCACAATGGGGGGTCGAATTTTTACATACGAATATATATAGTAAATCTTTAAAAATCTTCTTCTCAGAAACTAATCAGCCAGAAAAGATGAAACTTGTGTGGAAGCATCCTCAGGTAGTGTAGATTCAAAGTTGTGAAAATCATGACCGCCGGGGGTAGGGTGGGGCCACAATGGGGGGTTGAAATTTTACATAGGAATATATATAGTAAATCTTTAAAAATCTTCTTCTCAGAAACTAATCAGCCAGAAAAGCTGAAACTTGTGTGGAAGCATCCTCAGGTAGTGTAGATTCAAAGTTGTGAAAATCATGACCCCGGTGGGTAGGGTGGGGCCACAATGGGGGGTCGAATTTTTACATATGAATATATAGAGTAAATATTTAAAAATCTTCTTCTCGGAAACTAATTAGTATGGAAAGCTGAAACTTGTGTGGAATCATCCTCAGGTAATGTAGATTTAAAGTTGTAAAATTCATGACCCCCGGGGGTAGGGTGGGGCCACATTGGGGGGTTGAATTTTACATAGGAATATATAGAGTAAATCTTTAAAAATCTTCTTGTCAGAAACTAATCAGCTAGAAAAGCTGAAACTTTTGTGGAAGGATCCTCAGGTAATGCAGATTCAAAGTTGTGAAAATCATGACCCCGGTGGGTAGGATGAGGCCACAATGGGTGGTAAAACTTTTACATAGGATTATATAGAGTAAATATTTAAAAATCTTCTTCTCAGAAACTAATCAGCCAGGTGATTCTTTAAAATTGTTACAAGGGGTTCAGAGGTTGATGTAGGTTTATATCCCATACATAAACAATTGTTAAGGATCTTTTTGAAAACTGCAATGCTCAACATGTGTTATGACTATAAAATCACCCTGTTAGAAAAGGGACTAATGATAATAAAAATAAGAATATGCAGGGGGGAAAATGGATTTTCATTTATACAGGATCTACATGTATTATACTACATTGTCCAGATAGTTTGTATTATGACTCCATTAAGCTGATTTCATCATACCTATTGTTCCTCAGGTGAGCGATGTGGCCCATGGGCCTCTTGTTATTGTATTCTTGTCTGTAGAGGAACTACAGGAACAATCCTGGCTAGTTGTCGCTTGCCAGAGTCCGAGTATTGGACACCGGAAGATTCACACTTGAGTCTGGTTGAAGTTCCTGGTAAGTTATTCCTCCTGTGTATCATTGAATGCAGACGGCCTTCCATTGTTCAAGAGAATTTCACATTCTTTGGCATGTTGGCACTTGCAGATCTATGGTAGGAATCGTTGGCATTAGTGTCAGTCAGAAGTTGTATGGCAGAGATAGCCTCTACACTCAACTTTATTTTCAGAACTTCGGTCACAATTCTTAGGTCATTGTCATTCATTTGCAGGGCAGTGAACCTATAGATGGCCAGGTTGCGGCTAAAGTTCCACCAGTTGGAGACCACTCCCCCGTCACAGACCAAGAAATAGGCCGCACACATCGAAAAGTCTCCGTCATAACATGCAACTGTTGCCTCCAGGACTTTGGATAAGAAACTGCTCATTTTCTCCAGTTCTCTGTCATACTTGGTGAATAGCTTTTTCACTATCATGGAACATCTGGATTTTAAGTCATTGCTAAACACCCTTTGTAACTCTTTTTCTTCTTTTGTCTAAGAATGGAACATTTCATCACTGTATTCTGCTCGGTTGCTGGCATGGAACAGTGATTGCCCAAGATGGACAGGATCTGCTAGGCGCTCTATCTTCCACAAGGGATGAAGAGCACCGTCCACTCCTTTGGCATCATCGTCCGTGGAACATACCAGACTAGAACATCTTGCAAGCCAAGCTGAGTGCCGAGTTCTTTCCCCATCTCGTATTCCGAGAACAGAGCAGCCGGAGACAGGTTTTGAGTACATTCAGCATGACCGCCAGGACAGCCTACTTCCATTCCTTTGCCACGCAGCCATGCACCAGTCCAGCAGAGTGTGTTCTGTACAGCACAGGCAAGTATGTACTTTCTATCTGTGTTTGTTTCTACTGCCTGAGAAAAGGCTTGACTGGCATTTTGGCAGGGGGTCTTCCGACTAAACACGACGCTGCTGTTGTACCTTGCATCTGTTGAAATGTTGTTGATATTTTCAGGGTGTCCTGGAGTAATGTTAACTTTTTTGAACTTTTGTATCTTGTCATGTCCATTGTTTAGTTCTGTCATTTTTCTGCTTGTTTTGCACAGGAATGTCTGCATAAATGATTTGCTGGGAGCAGGTATGTCCAAACAGGTGAGGATTTCAATCAGCTTCTCGGCCCCGATGGCAGTGTCTTGAATGGCATATGCGAGAGCGATGTTGGTTGCTGATGGATTACGGCCTGGTCCCTCTTGATGAATCTCATCATACAGGTTGAATGTCGGAGAGGTATACGGACAATTTACGCATTATATCCTGTACTTCCAAGAGATGCCTAACTTTCTTGCCTCGAGTACAACAAACTTTGGCATGGGGCAGGTGCTGGAAGTAGTCTGATGAAGATGGGATGTGCTCGTCGTCATATCAATTATTTTCTCCTCACTCACTATATTTTCCCCCCATTCATATTCATTGCTGTTTGGATTTAGTAGGTATCTGCAGCTTTCTGACTGTGGTCGAAGAATACACGAGAATTCACTCTCTTCATCACAGTCAGGAGTTATGTAGGATTGGCAGTCTAAACCTGGTCGTGTTACCAGGGCATGGTCCCCAGCGGATAGCCGGACAAAGGAGCGTTTACGAGTTGTCCCTTGGACCTCTGATGAAGCTGTTATTATTACCTTGCTGAAAAAACCTCCTGCTGCCAGGGCAGCTTCCTTTGGCGGATTCGCCTCCCTTTGTTCCATGGCCTTTGGTTCTTCTGAAACATTTTGATAACTTCTGCAAGTACTTTCTGCTTGCTGTATCAAAGCTGGTGTGATGGATTGCTTTATTTCCATCATATTTATAGTCTTGTATGTTTGACAGTACTTCAAATGACATTTGATACCTATCCATGTCATCTCTTCTGTACCCAGAGCTAATCCATTTTGACCCTGTAAGTGGTTGCTGTGGCCATGTTTGATTATCTGCTTAAAACAAAGGGATTACTCGCTGTTTATTTACTAGCATGTCTGATTTCTATAGTATATCAAATTTAGAATTTTTACATATTTCTTTCTACTGAAAAATCTGTGTTTAAATATTTTATTTTGGGGCTTTTCTGGGAATTTATAGCCTTATTTGGGGGTATTATTTGAAATTGTTTTTAAAATTACATAATATTAATCTTGATGAGAAAAAATGTCAGATATCTGTGGGCAAAGAGTTGAAATATGACCTATTAAAATTTCAAGGAAATTGATTGTAAAATGGGGTCATTATGAGTATTTTAGTGAAGTGAATTTTGTGTGAGATGCTTAAAGGGATTCCTAGTCATGATGTTTGAGACCGATCTTGAAGAGATGGAGATGCAAGAGATGATGGAATTGACAGTCAATGTCACCGTTAGGAGATCAAGACAAGGAATTTCTAGGAGGGATCTTGTACATCTTCTGCAGAACCATGGGTATACTGAAATAGTGGCAGCCTGGCAGATGGACCGACAAGATGCCTGGTTTGTAACATTTTCCAATAATGCCCAGGTGAGTGAGCTCGAAGGCAAAGACGTGATTTATAGATGCTGTTGCATTTTGATGTGTGACAGAATTCTTGTGAAGTTGAAAGTACACTGGCTCCCCTTGTGGGTCAGTACTGAAGATGTGAAACGAATTCTAGCGAAGTATGGAGGGGTAAAGAGAGTGGAACACGTCACGGAGAATGGCATTATTACAGGGGTCTTTCCCTCAGAGAAGGTGAACAAAGAGACATTCCATACATATCTCATATATATGGACATAAATGTTTGATTGTTATTCCAGGGCGCCTTCGAGTATGTTTTAAGTGTGAGGAAGTTGAACATTTAAGAGGGCAATGTACCAGTTTTAAATATGGTAGACCACCTACAAGAAGCTTTGCTTCAGTGACGCAGACAAAGGAGGCTGTTGGTAAACCTCAAGAACATGTATTAGACAATAAGGCTGTTAGTAAGCCAGTAACAGAGGAAGAGGTTGTTGGCATATGTTGCAAATGTGAAATATATAATGACTATGTGTTTTGTTTATCATATATTGACCTGTATTTAAATTCGTCGAGGAAATTCAGATTGAGTATTTTTGTCTGTTTCCAATCTGTAGGCATTCTTTTAGCATTATTTGCATAATTTTCATTTTAATCATACATATTGTAGATGTGTATATACCTTTAGTCCCATAATAATGTATATTAGGTGGGAAACTGAATCAAACATTGATTAATACATCTGTTTGAACTTTTACCGGGAAATTCCATGATTTATTTTGTAATACCGATCCCGACCCGACTTTATTTATATTAATTATTTAATAAATATCGTAAATCTTGACTTTTTGTATAGCAAGAATTTATATTTGTGTATTGTAAATAAATATTGTTGCATATACACTACTATATTTAAGATTATATAGTTATTATTGTACATATATACATGTGCATTGCTATGACCTAGTTACCTAGTTACGTAAATATACATTTAGTAGGTATAAATAAACGTACGGAGGTCCGTTACGGGCAGAATCGAATTAGCCTTCAAGGGGTAAGGAAGAATATTCTATAAGCAGAGAATTGAAGAGAAGTTTTGAGTAACCAATGTTTCCAGGTATTTCTAGATAGTAAAAAATATTGTAGTGACTAACGTTCGGTCATAGCAATTAGAACTAATGTTAAATATTTATGGATTATTTTGTATTTTGACAGTTCATGTTTTGAATAAATAATTCATCTATTAACTGAAAAGAGAATTGAAGTTTTTATTTACGTGATTGAATTCATACATAGTTCAATCTACGAAACAGCATACCTCAACAAGACGAAACAGAAGAGGCTTTTGGTATGCCTATAGATAAAGATGGCGATTCTCAATGGATGGACGCGACTGTTGAAACAATCATGAACATTTTAGATCAAGAAGATTCTATGGTAACGGACACAAAGAGAGCTCGCGTAGATTATGACTTTCCGGAGAGCCCCGGGGCCCTAGAACTATCACCTGCTGATAGACGAAAAAGGACATTCATTACCTATACTATTTCCCCCAAACCCGACCATGGCGTGCCCCCGGACTGTTATCATTAAAAATTTAAGGAGTTTTACTCCTGGTGTTATTCTATACTATAATTATTTTATAATTAATTTCGTAAGATATTATTTGGTATCTAAGTTCTTTGTTAAAAATGCACTCATGTTATGCACGGACAACTTTAAATTTGTAAGTTATTTAGTCTACTGCTCACTGTTTTGTTCTCGTAACATGACTAGGCGATAGTACATTTAAACAAAACCTTATATAATGGCTTTACGCACCCTTAATCTGAATACAAAGGGCCTTTCAAATGCCCAATCTCGCTTTGAGTTATTGTCATTGTATGTAATTAAAGAACAGATTTCAATATTGTTGTTACAAGAAACACATTTGTACAAACTTAATAATGTACTTCATTTTAAATCAATGTTTAATACAAATCAAACGTATTTTAATTTTGAAATTAATTAAAGTAGAGGTGTTGGAGTTGTATTTAAAAACCAAATATTTTTATTGAAAAATCATATGTTGGCTAAGATGGTAGATAAGTATATACTGATGTTGTCTATAATGATGTGCATTTTAGATTTATTTACATTTATGCTTCTAATATTTCCCCTGAGAGGGTTGCATTTTTGAAAGATTTGTATCCACATTGTTTAATTTCTAAACATTTAATTTTTGGAGGAGATTTTTATTGTATTGTGAACCCCAATATTGATAAAATTGGTGGTAAAGTTACTTATGGTACAACAGGAAATGAACAAATCCAAGAAATTGTTAATGATTTTCAGTTATTAGATTGTTATAGAATACTGAATCCAGATGATGTTAATGTTTCTTTTACCTTTAGTAAAGTGGGGTGTAGACTAGATAGGTTTTACGTCACAAAATATATATGTTATGATGTAGTTTGTAAAAATGTACCGTTTGATAATACTGATCATGATGCTGAATATTTAAATTTAAATGTGACAGGTGACATCACGTTTGGCTCAAGATACTTGATATTTAATAATTCTTTATTGAAAGAGAAGACATTTGTAAAAACAAGAGGCCCATGGGCCACATCGCTCACCTGAGGAACAATAGGTATGATGAAATCAGCTTAAAGGAGTCATAATACAAACTATCTGGACAATGTAGTATAATACATGTAGATCCTGTATAAATGAAAATACATTTTCCCCCCTGGATATTCTTATTTTTATTATCATTAGTCCCTTTTCTAACAGGATGATTTTATAGTCATAACACATGTTGAGCATTGCAGTTCTCAAAAAGATCCTAAACAATTGTTTATGTATGGGATATAAACCTATATCAAACTCTGAACCCCTTGTGAGGCCCAAGAATCATCAAGGGGCCAAAGTCTAAACAATTTTAAAGAATCACCTGGCTGATTAGTTTCTGAGAAGAAGATTTTTAAAGATTTACTCTATATATTCCTATGTAGAAATTCAATCCCCAATTGTGGCCCACCCTACACCGGGGGGTCATGATTTTCACAATTTTGAATCTACACTACCTGAGGATGCTTCCACACAAGTTTCAGCTTTCCATACTAATTAGTTTCTGAGAAGAAGATTTTTAAAGATTTACTCTATATATTCCTATGTAAAAATTTGATTCCCCATTGTGGCCCCATCCTACCCCCGGGGGTCATGATTTTCACTACTTTGAATATACCCTACCTGGGGTTGATTCCACGCAAGTTTCAGCTTTCCTGGCCAAATGGTTCTTGAGAAGAAGATTTTTAAAGATATACTCTATATATTCCTATGTAAATATTCGACCCCCAATTGTGGCCCCATCCTACTCCCGGGGGTCATGCTTTTCACAACTTTGAATCTTCACTACCTGAAGATGCTTCCACACAAGTTTCAGCTTTCCTGGCTGATCAGTTTCTGAGAAGAAGATTTTTAAAGATTTACTCTATATATTCCTATGTAGAAATTCAACCCAAATAGTGGCCCCACCCTACCCCCTGGGGTCATGATTTTCACATCTTTGAATCTACACTACACGAGGATGCTTCCACACAAGTTTCATCTTTCCTGGCTGATTAGTTTCTGAGAAGAAGATTTTTAAAGATTTACTCTATATATTCCTATGTAAAAATTCAACCCCCATTGTGGCCCCACCCTACCCCCCGGGGTCATGATTTTCACAACTTTGAATCTACACTACCTAAGGATGCTTCCATACAAGTTTCATCTTTCCTTGCTGATTAGTTTCTGAGAAGAAGAGTTTTAAAGATATACTCTATATATTTCTATGTAAAAATTCAACCCCCCATTGTGGCCACACCCTACCCCCGGGGGTCATGATTTTCACAACTTTGAATCTACACTATCTGAGGATGCTTCCATACCAGTTTCATCTTTCCTGGCTGATTAGTTTCTGAGAAGAAGATTTTTAAAGATATACTCTATATATTCCTATGTAAAAATTCAACCCCCCATTGTGGCACCACCCTACCCCCGGGGTTCATGATTTTCACAACTTTGAATCAATACTACCCGAGGATGCTTCCACACAAGTTTCATCTTTCCTGGCTAATTAGTTTCTGAGAAGAAGATTTTTAAAGATTTACTCTATATATTCCTTTGTAAAAATTCAACCCCCCATTGTGGCCCCACCCTATCCCCGGGGGTCATGATTTTCACAACTTTGAATCTACACTACCTGAGGATGCTTCCAGACAAGTTTCAGCTTTCCTGGCCAAATGGTTCTTGAGAAGATTTTTGAAAAATTCTCAATTTTTAAAATAAATTCTTATTATCTCCCCTTTGAAAAGGGGGTGATCCTTAATTTTTACAACTTTGAATCCCCTTTGCCTAAGGGTGCTTTGTGCCAAGTTTGGTTAAAATTGGCCCAGTAGTTTTTGAGTAGATGTCAAAAATGTGAAAAGTTTACGGACAGACAGACGGACAGACGGACAACAGACAAAATGTGATCAGAAAAGCTCACTTGAGCTTACAGCTCAGGTGAGCTAAAAAATCACCAAGTTCTTTTCCGATCTAATAGACGGTATGGAAATTTTATCTTGAAATAAGAACAAATAAAAAACTTAACTACATATTATTGTAAGAAAAAAGCCAGTCAAACGTGATCTTTTGAAAGTATAAGAAAAGTCATATAATCGACTGCAAGATTTTGAACGAAAACATCCTGGTCAGTTTATCGATAGAATACGTGAAATTAAAAAACAAATCAAAGAGTTACAAAATCAAAATTACACTGGCTCAAAATTAATATTAGGTCTAGAGCAAAAAGTTTAATCAACCAAGAATGCCATCCAAATTTTTTTATGAGCATGAAATAAAGAGTGCTAAGCAAAATCACTATTACTAAAATTACCACACAGTCCTCTACATGTGTTAAATCTGGCGATATTTTAAATGCATTTAAAAAGTTTTATTCGATATTGTATACGGACGAGGCAGTTGATCAGGACATTATAAACATGTTTTGAATAAACTAAACCAAAGTTAAGTAATAATGTTTCGGCACAGTGTTAGGGCCCAATAAAAGGAGAGTTATTGTTCGCACTTCGGGACATGGAAAACACTTTTAAAGAAGGTCATTTATCTGATCCATAAACAATTGGTTACATTACATTAATTTTAAAAGATCCTGATAATAGCACTGATGTCAAGAATTATAGATCTATTTCCCTTTTTGGTTGTGATTTCAAATTAATATAAAAAAGAATTACTAATTGAGTAAAAATAGATTTCGAATACATCATTAATCCTGATGCGCTCTGTCTTTTGTTGAAAGATCTATTGTAGTAAAAATTTTGACATGCGGTACTAATGTTTATACTGGTTCTGTTCATGTTTTACCTAAACATTATTTAAAACAATTTGAAAGATGTATTTGAAAATTTTTATGGTCCACTAATGTAGAGCCTTTGAAAAGGACTGTATGTTATCATTCCAAGGAAAAAGGGTTTTTTGATATTGTTAATATTAATGTTAAATTACAGTCTCTTCGTTTAAACATTAAAGTTTGCAAAACATTATCATAAACAATGAATCAAAATACGCTTATTTTCTATATACTCGATAGGTTTTAGTCTAAGACAATATATATCAACCTATTTTTGCAAGCAATAATAGGCCTCATTCTGAATTTATGCATAAATTTTATCAAACCTGTATGAATGATATGAAAACTCTTTTACAAATCAAGAGTGATAATGTTTCTGATATTTACAGTAACTTTTCAACAAACCGATTGTATAGAATTTGTTACTGTGTCAAGAGTAGAAAGAATTTTTCCGAGTTGATGTGATGTGATGTTCAGAATCATTCATGAAATACTTCCCGTATCTTACTTTCTGAATAATTTGGGGTTTTACAAAAGTAGCAAATGTATCCTATGTGACAATCGTGTTGAAACTATTTCACATCTCTTGTATGAATGTGAGCGAATACTCTTATAGTAGTGGTGAAAAGCTGGTTGAATGTGCTGTCTAATAATCAATTCAAACGTTTCAATATTTCTCATAAAAGATTCCATATTTTCCCTAACCATACTTCCAGCAAGAAAATACAATCCATGTGTCGATTTTTTTTATTTTATAAATGAGCTAGGTTATTTGGAATACAAGGTGTTTAATCAACTGCTTACACCTTCGGTATTTCAACACGTGTGATATAATGTCCGTTAGCTATAAATGAATTTTACCTGATATGTATTTATTGTAAAATTAATCAAAAACCTCCTTTCATTTTCGATAAACAAGCCCGAAATAGAAAAAATGAGAGTAAAGTGTTGGACACGCTTTGGCGGATCAAAGTCAGTGGGTTTTTGCATTAAAATATATGCTTGCAATTAAAAAATATTGAATATTTACTGGGAACTTAGAGTAATCATAGATGTTAAAATTTGACAAACGTTGAATAATAAAATACGGCAATTCGTTTCTTAAATGAGCGATTTTAGTTTTGATGTATATAACGCTTGCGAAGCCTGACCTCTGGTGAGAGAACGGGATATAATTTTCCAGAACGGAGTAACCAAGAACGCAGTTGACTAATTAAACCTTGGATAGGACATCTTTGGTTAATACATAAAAGGTAATAACTAAAATGGAACAATTTGATGCAATTTTAGTTTTAATGGAAAGAACTTTCCAGAACGTGGTACCCAGGAATGCGGGTTGACTAATTAACCGTCATGACAGAAAGTGTAGGGCGAGTTTACCAGATACTTTGGATCAGACGACTTGAAAATGTTTAAAATATGCAAATAAATATGCATACACTAGCGTTTTTTTAAATTTCATACATTTTTATACCACGAGAGATTAGTAGTAAACCTTATAATTGATTGGTTAACAATTGCAGATTGTGCCCTGCCTCTACATGACTAAATGATATATTATAATCTTCCCCGTTTTTACATTAAACGGTTAAGTTAATAGTTGGGGGGGGGGGGGGGTGACACCCTGCCCAATTGCTTTTTTTTAATTCATAACAGTTTTCTCTAAAAAATTTATTTGGAACAGTGATAAAAAATTAAAAGAATTAAGGCAACGTACATGAATATATAATCCATTTCAGTTTAGATTTTTTCAACTCTGTCCAAACATCTTTATGTTCAACCAATATAAGCTGCCAAGCAGTTCTTTCTCTTTTTTCAATTTTAAAGAATAGGTTAAGAAAGCAATAAAGAAAATTTTTGGACACAGTACATGTATATACAAAAAATATATGTTTCAACATTGTAAATGAATCATATCAATGTGTAAAGTGTTAATTCCCGCGCTTGCGCGGAATATAATCTAGTTATGTTTAAAATTACATTCAGTTGCTTGCTTGATTCTTAAAATTGTTATTTATTACATACTGTTATGTAAATGGATTATTAAATAAATTATTTTAATAAAAAAAAAATGGAGAGGAACATTTAATGAGTCTATAGACTTATATTTGATGCCTTCACAGGAATCATGATCATAACATACTCAAAATTTCCCCCTTGTCCAAGCATTTCCGTTGTGAAGGATATTTAGGCCATCGAACATACTGAGTATGCTCCTCTGAAAGAATATGTTTGAAATATAGAAATAAATATGCCAGAAAGCTCTAACAATAGTTTTATCCATCTTGCTATTGAACTTGATGTTACTTGTTGAAATGTCTTTAAAAAAACCCTAAAAGTTTAGATTTTCTTTTGTTCTCTCTATATAATGTTTTAACGTCAACAGAGGACAAGTAGTCTCATCATGAGAAGCATCGGTTTTTTATTACAGAACTTAAATTTCCAAAATTTGATATTTTCTGAAAATGCTGAATATTAGAACTTATGAAAATTTCCTTTATATTCATATAATTTACGTCCATTAAACTCAGCGATCTTTGAGCTGATGTCAACACTGTAGTCTTAGAAGTCAGCATTTCTAAGTTCAATTCAATCAGAGGATATTGTGTTGCTAAAACTTCTTGCACTTTCCAAAAAGATCTGTATTTAGGAATGGGAGATCTCAAGTTAAACATTCCTTTCACAAATATATAGCAATGAAAACATTGTTTACAAAGTAAGTGTTTTAAAGAGATGCTAAAGTTTGTGGAATGGAACACTTATGTGTATAAATACAACCATAAAGTTTATTTTCCAATCAAAGAGTAGTCAAATAAATTACAATGTTTACTTCATTAAAGAGTCTCCACGAATTTGTAATAATGTTTAAAGCTTTCTTTAAAACTCCTTTCTTTTGGAGATCCTATTTTGGCTGACTTATTTTTATATTCTTATGAAGCAAAATTCATTCAAAAGCTTGTGCAAGAAAAAAATAAAGCTCTTGCTGTGGCCTTCAACTTCACATATAGATTTATCCCTGAACAACTGTTACTTTCACTCTTATGTTAACTCAATATATCCCCGTAAGCTTAAATAAAAGATACCACAGATTCCGAAACATGTTTCATATTTGGATATTTTACTAGAAAAAAACGTTAATGGAAACCTACCAAGAATTAATGATAAACGTGATGATTTTAATTTTTCCATCGTCAACTTCCCTTACTTATGTAGCAATATACCGCCATCACCTGCTTATGGGGTTTATGTCTCTCAGTTTATTCGTTATGCAAGAGCATGCTCTACATACGACCAATTTATTAAGGAAGGAGGTTTCTCGTTATCAAACATACGTCTTATAATAAGAAATTCATGACATTTTGACACAGTTAAACAGATCATATAACTAAACGATTCTATCAGTTTAATCAAATTTGACTGCTTTGTTTTCGCATAGAGGTCAGGTCAATGTCACTATCTTTTTCCTTAACTTAAAGGATGATAAAAATAATTGTAGTTCGTTGCAGTTATGTAGACATCTGTTTAAGATATTAAGATTCTATTCTTCAATGAAATGATAGAATATCAGCTTAAACTACTAAATTGGAATAAATATCGAAACTAAAATTGATATTGCTTAGCCCGCATTTCCTCTAATTTTCTTAAATTTTGAAGATATTTGGATTATTTTTTTATGCTTCCAATATCAAAATAATTCTGATTTTTACGCAATATGAAGACTTCATATAAACATATAAATTGACAGAAAAGCTAATAAATTGACCGTTTAATAAGAGAGAAAAACTTATTTTAGTGATTTTTCACACAAATCAATTTATAGAATGGACGCTTTAAAGAGCTTATAAAAATGTTACTTGATATGCAAATCTTATTTTAAAATCAAATTCTGAAACCCAAGCAACATATCATTAGTTCACATTAGTAAAAAAAATCCAACAGTAATGTAATTATTATACCCCCCGCAAACGAAGTTTGGGGGGTATAGGAATCACCTTGTCCGTCCGTCTGTCTACAAAATTCATGTCCGGTCATAACTTTCTTATGGAGAGACATTGGAAGTTTTTACTTCACACAAGATTGCTTATGACCTGAGGGTGTGTCATGACCTTGAACCAAGGTCCAAGGTCATTCGGACAAGGTCACTGGCAGAAAAAGTGCAAAATTCGTGTCCGGTCCATATCTTTCTTATGGAGAGACATTGGAAGTTCTTACTTCACACAAAGATTGCTTATGACCTGAGGGTGTGTCAAGACCTTGACCCAAGGTCATTTGGGCAAGGTCAAGGTCACTGGCAGAAAAAGTGCAAAATTCGTGTCCGGTCCATATCTTTCTTATGGAGAGACATTGGAAGTTCTTACTTCACACAAAGATTGCTTATTACCTTAGGGTGTGTCATTACCTTGACCCAAGGTCATTTGGGCAAGGTCACTTGCTGAAAAAGTGCAAAATTCGTGTCCGGTCCATATCTTTCTTATGGAGAGACATTGTATGTTCTTACTTCACACAAAGATTGCTTTTGAGCTCGGGGTGTGTCATGACCTTGACCCAAGGGTCATTCGAGCAAGGCCAAGGTCACTTGCAGGTAAGGTGCAAAATTCTTGTACGGTCCATTTCTTTCTTTTGGAGAAACAATGGTTCTTACTTCACACGAAGATTGCCTATGACCTGAAGGTATGCCATGACCTTGACCCAATGTCATTTGGGCAAGTTCAAAGTCATTGCTTAAAAATGCTTAATTCTTATATGTGTCATGTCTTGTATGAATTGAAATGATTAGAAGATAAAATTTTACACAAAGCTTGCTTGTGTAAGGCTAATTTACATCAATTGTAAGGTTCTCATCGCTGCCCGCCACTCTGAAAATGGGCCGCCGATATATATTTTATATTTTTTCGAAAAAAAAATTGTGTGGAAAATTTTTTTCAGTAACAACATCGGGCTCGGTATACCAAAAATTATAAACATTTAATGGCTGCTTGACATGATTCCAGTAATGTTTGTTATCATAAGGATACAAATGTCTTCATGCATTAACAGTTAAGTTTAAATAAAATGGAATTTAAAGAATTGAAATTGGTTTGTGTACTCATATTAGCATAAGCAATTTTAAAAAAAAAATGGAGCAGTTATATAATAGAAAATGGATTGTTAAATAGATAGCATCCATCATTTACTATAATAGCAAACTACTTGAGTTATGATTTTTTTCTAAGCGGGGGGTATCAATTGTAAGCTTGCTCACAGTACCCCTAGTTGTTTTAAAAATGCTAAAACAGACTCATTAATCTACAACAGTTCTGAATTGCGAAACATGTGATATTTTCCTGCGCCAATATTCCGCCAAAGATATATAGGCAATGTAAGATTCTAAACATTGATTACTATTTCAATGACAAGTTGTATGATAGTAATAAGGAAGATAAATATACTATTTTAATTTCCTTTCATATTGATTCAATGGACAAATAATCAAATTTACGTTTGACAAGTCGAAAACCAGAAAAGACTCCTTCCTTAAACGAAGCAAGCTACTTACAAACAAGTTGTTGGAACAAGAATATCAAGAGCGTTGATTAAAATCATCTTTACGCAAGTTCTATGGTCGATACAATGACTTTGTCAGCAAGTACAATGTTTCATTAGGCCACATGCTGACTGACTTCATACTTGTTAGACCATAATTTATACACCGGACAGACAACAATTTCTTCCGTTTTTCATGATCTTGACAATGTGCACACGGCGGGTGCGACCGGTCGGCAGAGGATGCTTACTCCACCTAGGCAGGTCCATGTTGCTCTGCTTTAAAATTCGTATTTTGCATTATGGATTTTTGAGATGGTTGACGGTTTGTAATTGTTATTTTTCATGACATGACTGACAGCTCGAGCATTTCCAAAATATATCGCCTCACCTTTTGACACTCGGGGGCTTCCTCCCCTCTAGAAAGAATAATCTTACCGTGACCAGGCTACGCTCAGGTCACAGTAAGAATTCGTCCCATATACTTGCAATGTAGCAGCCGCGAAGCGGATCTGCTTCGCGTCGATTTTAAGTCTGTTAAAAATAATATGCAGGGGAAAAACACATTTTTATACATTACAAACCTTTTTGAACATGCATATGTAGTTTAATCCACAAAATATCCATTTAATTAGTCATAATAAGGCATTTTGTTAATATACACGTTTGAATTGCCTGCCATTTTGTCGGAAATCGTTCTCGGAATGTCTCGGATTTTATCGTAAACATGGCGACCGTAAACAGCGAATTTTCAAATGTGATGTAAAAGTGGCAGTGATTTCGTTACAAAAACAGTTTATGAGGTAAAATGGGATTATAAAAGAGCAACATTGTAGGTATTTGAGACCAATCATATGAAAATTTAGGCGAGATATAGCGCGATATATTTTTTATAATTGCTACGAAGCGAGTATATATATGGGACGCATTCTATCGTTAAACCGTAGGACATCTGTCATTTTAACGATAGAACATTCTATCTACCTCCCCTCGTGCCAAAAAATGATGCGATATATTCCGTACATGCTCTCGTGTCATCATGTAACTATAACATAGCATCAGTGCGTATTCATGATGAAAGGCCAATTCGTAGAATGATCTTACATAATTTTGAACAGCATTAGGGTGAGTTAACCAATGTCCATGCATTGGACACATACCTTGGATCGGACAACTTTGGTTAAAAATATACAAATACATGTTCATGCGCTCATGTGTTTATTCGTATATCCCTGAATTAGAACTAATGAACTTTATCATTATAAAGAATTTGACAGTCACATTGTCAAAGAAATAGCAATATAGGCATTGTAAAATGACGTCAAATACGCCATCATTGAAGATTTTACACAAAAGCATCATTATTTGAATATTGTGCATTTGATTGTGATTTAGTAAAAATGCACACATGACCCAAAATAATAAGAAAAACATTGTTTGATACAAACATTTTCCTCGGACCACTTAAAATCGAGTTTTATGGTTACTGTCTTATAAATCCAAAGTTCCTGTAGGAGCTGGCACGATAAAGAACCGCTCATGATAAATATGTCTTTAAACAGAATCACAAGATTAACATTTAAAAAAATCTGAATAGCAATTGAATAAATTGAATAAATTGTTTCCCAAACCTCTGTATTTTCGCATTGAAATCAGATTTTTTTTTTAATCTCTACTGTATAGCTGTCCGATGCTTGGTTAATATTGTCCGATCTTTTGAGATATACTTCAACACTTCATTAATTTGCTTTATTTTCTAAGTTTTCAAAACTTTCACTTTTTTTCTCCAATAATTAAGCAACGGGAAAACCTGTAGCTTTTAAAACAAGTTTTATTTATATTTGGACAATAATTAATTCGTGGTCAAAAAGAAAAATCCAAGGGTGTCCGATGCATGGTGAAATCACCCTATTTCAAAAACATCGGTCAAAAAAATGAACAAAATAGCCAAGGTAGTGGGTGCTCTTTGTAATTTGAGTCCTCAACTCATTTAAGATTAGTGGTGCTCATGCAGTGCATTAGAACTATTGCGGGATGTAAATGACTGCATAGTGTAGAATTTGTACATACCAGGAAGCTCTTTTTTGCTACTTCATGCGCGGATCCAGAATTTTTTCCGGGGGGGGGGGGGTCTGAAGGATAATTATCCCCTCGCGCAACTTGTTGCGAAGGGGATATAGCATAGCTGCTGTGCGTGTGTGTGCACATGTATGTGTCCATTTCAGCCTTTTAAGCAAAATTTAAAGCAAACAAACACTCGCATGCATGTATATCAAACTTCGTACACTTTATATGCATGGTTAAAGGACAAGCCCTGCTTATTTTCAAGTAGTTCTGTGAAATATTGATTAAAATATCCTTAATTACAACACTTATATAAAAAATTTTATGTACGACTTTACAATAGACATTTCCGGTTCGCGAAAAATTTCAAATCAACAACTTGATATTTTGTTGGATTTAGGCCATGTAAAGGTAAGAAACAAAAGTTTTCAAGAAATGGGGAATAAGAAGGATGTCCAAAGTGAAAAACTCAAGCGAGCAGGAGATTAAGTTCATCCAAATATCATCAAAACAAGCAGTCGTCAGAGCCGAATTTCGGGCTAATTTCCCGAATTACTAAGAGAACAGGTTTATAATTCAGAAGAGATTTGGCGATTTCGTCAACATTATTAGCCGGGACTTCATTTCATCTTAAAGCTGACATGAATTCATAAAAGCATTTGGTTTCGATTACTCCTAATTTCTTGAATCTTAGTTATGCGACTGACTTATACAGCGTAATTTATGTTAAAGCCCTTTTTTAAAATAAAGCCATGAAGCAAATAATTAGAACCTATTTTTATTTTTCGCTAAAAATACGCCACCTTTAATAAACATCGGTTGTAATTATACCCCCGCAAACGAAGTATGGGGGGTTATAAGGGTCATGCAACTAAATATTAAATTTTAGGCAAGTTAATTTGTTACTTTTTGAGATATTTTGCTTAGAACAGGTAAGCGTGCACCGGTGTCTTATAACGGCGGCCATTTTGATGACTCACTTCAATGAAGATTGATATTCTGTATTTAGCATCATTTACATGCATGTTATTCAAAATGAAATTCATTGAGATCAGTTATCATTCTCAGTAATTCAAAGGTTCAACCAATCTGTTCTTCAATCTGATAATTACATTTGCAGACAAAGTGTATATTTCAATTGTATAGCTATCTTCTCCATCGGATGCAATTAACATCCATGTATGATAATCTGCACGTCCAACTCCAGGCTTGGATTGAAATACTTTTGCTTTCAGGAAAACATTTTGTACAACAGTGATACTTTTAATATCTCCTAGCCTAGATAGAATGTTCTATCGTTAAGATGACAGATGCCATACGGACCCGGTTTAACGATAGAATTCGTCCTCTATACTTGC
The DNA here is from genome assembly GCA_020458035.1 of Magallana ariakensis. NCBI lineage: Eukaryota > Metazoa > Mollusca > Bivalvia > Ostreida > Ostreidae > Magallana > Magallana ariakensis. The sequence continues at coordinate 30,327,771 of CM035817.1, forward strand.
TTCGTAGCAAATGAAAAAAGAATATCGCATTTTATATCGCCTAATTTTTCATATGATTGGTTTCAAATACTACAATGTTGGCTTTATAATCCCATTTTACCACATTAACTATATTTTTGCAACGAAATCACTGCCACCTTTAACGTCACGTTTGAAAATAAGCTGTTTACGGTCGCCAAGTTAATGATGAAATCCGAGACATTCCGAGTGCGATTTCCAACAAAAAGGTAGGCAAATTTTAACGTGTAAAATATCAAAATGCCTTGTTACGATTAAATTGATATGTGTTTTCCCCTGTAGATTATTTTTAACAATACCATATTTAAGGTTTTATTTTACTCCAGAATGAAGCTTAATTAAATGCATATACATGTATGAGAATCCTCAAAAGGACTGTATATGGACTATTGTACTAAGGTGACCGTTAAGGCCTGTTGTCCTCTTGTTCTAATAAAATCACTCATTTATCGTAATTTTGAAATATTTTCTACAATGCAAAACATTTATCTCTATCCAAGTATCTATGATACAAAGGACCCAGTTGAAATGTATAAATTATAAATTGCTACGGAAGTTGCATTATAGACATCGATTAGAGCGGTAACCTCTCTTATGATGACATCTTTCTTGTACATAATATAGCTTGACATTTGTAAAAAAAAAAAAATCTTTTTCTCTGAGAGAAAAATTCTAAATTTCACAGAATTTGTAATAAAGCCTAAATAATGAATTCTTTGTGAAGGATATATAGGATATAACACACTTTTCATTACTGATATCAGTGCTCCAAGTTGCGACTAAAACAGTCGCATTTGCGACTAAAATTTCAATTTTGCGACCAAAATTTCATAGTAACTCGCATTTTCGCGACCGAGAAAATTTGGACATGCGATCGTCTCGGGATCGAAATTTGTCGTGATCGGGATCGAAATTCATCGTAATCGGGATCGAAATTAACAAAAAATTAACTATCGGTCAATGTAATGTTTGAATAAATGTTAGCTTGAATCAAGTGTCGCTGGAATGTAGATTAACATTGTCAATCACGTGGCCACGATGGCGGAAAAACGAAAGCCAGGGCTTCTGTCGTTTGGGTTTACAAAAAAGAGTAAACAAGACGATGAAAATACATAAAATAAAGACACACAAGATGATGAAAGTACAGAAAATAAGGACGAATCAGACACAAAGAAAGAAGACGAAACAAAAAGTAGGCCTGACATAAAATCAAAAAAAGAAAGAGCACCAGTTTTAAAATGGCTGAAGGAATTTTCTTGGCTTGTGTACAATTTGTTAAAGTGTAATAAAGGATATATGTTACTGTATATACAGGAGTCTTTATTATTTGTTTCATATTTAATTTGTTAATAAAATTATTATCAGTTATTATGGCGAGTGAATTATTTTTTGATGGCGACCATAAATTCTGAAATGGCGACCTAAAAAAATTGTTGGTCGCCATTTAGCGACCTGATAGCAATTGTGACTTGGAGCACTGGATATTAAATCCCATTTTTTGCATAAGTTGTACTTTTGCATTCTCTCTACAGCCATTTAAGCTTGATTCAATGAATCATCAATGTAATAAAAACTACTAATCCCCATACTTCTCAAATAGGAATAAAATTGGTTTCATAATCTTTGTAAAAACGATGGGGGCACTTGATAACCTAAAAGGCAAACATGTAAATTTATACAGTTTATTCTTCCAAATGAATTTTGAAAACTTTCTCGATCCTTTGTGCATTGATATTGAGAGATAAGCATTTTCAAGTGTATACTTGTGAAAAAGCTTTTCTCTAGATCAGTTCAGTAACATGTTGCAAAGTTTCCATTTTAAAATGATTATATTCTACAAATTCATTTAGCTTCTTTAAATTTATGACCGGTATAACTTTCCATTCTTTACTGAAAAATGTCTGAAATTAGTTCATTTTCTTCATGATTTGATTCTACAATTGCACTTATTTTTTTTAATTTTATTAATTTCTTCATCAATTAGTTCACAATTCTGAATGTTAAACTTTGGGTTTATAGGAACAATTGTCTGAATCGGTTGATCACTTATTATTCCCTCGCGCAACTTGTTGCGAGGGGGATAAAGCATCGCTGCAGTGCGTGTGTGTGTGTATGTATGTGTGTCCATTGTCAGCTCTATTGCAAAACTCCAAGAAAACACTCATAAATATCCATCAAACTTTGTACACTTCTTTGGCATGGTAAAAGGACAAACTCTACTGATTTCGAAGTCAATTGATTTATTTTTTTTTTAATTATCGTAAAAAAACCGAAGTTAAAACATTTTAATTTTATGTACGACTTGACAATAGACATTTCTGGTAATTTTATGTACGACTTGAAGTTAATCGCTATCGTATGCAGTTCAAACAAGTATTCCTTTTAAAGGAATGATCGGCAATAATGATATATTGATAGCTAGAAGCAATCAACATGATCAGTTTGATGTAAAATAATAAAAAAAAAAGTACTGTATTTTTTACAAAATATAGAATATTTTGAATCTGTACACCATAATTTCATTATTATAAACCGTCAACAAATTCAATTTTGAAATAAATTTGGGAAAAGCCGTTCGTAAACTCCTTGTCTAATTTTATATATTTGAAGTAATTATTAAATGTTAATGTATCTTCTTCTTCTTCAGAATACTGAGTAGGGCTCTTCAAAGAGCATTAACACGTATACAAAGAAAGAGTTGTATTAAAATAATTTAATGCGACTGAAAAACATTGAATGCCATCATAACTTGCTATTGAGGTCGCATTATAACATAACCTTCTTTATAAATCAAGCCGTCTTCCTATCTACTATTATGCAACATCAATAGATCGAGGTCAGTTCATAGTCTTATATTTGTTTACAAATAATGTAAAGTAAAGAAATTACCATTTCTTTGACAAAATAGCTTGTGGAAACAAGATAAAGTTATTAAATGTGTTCATAAATAAGTTAGTTAATCAACAACAAAATGCAACATAAAATTGAAACTTTTACCAATTCAAGACATATGTAAACAATAACAGGACTCGAGCTTTGTTTACAAAACAAAGAATTTTAACCTCTGTAACTCGCTTGTAACTCGATATTTGACTTTCAAATTTTGACAGAGCATTAAAAACATCCATATTGACCATTCTAGACATTACAAATGAAAAAATAAATTTTGAAAAAATTGAGCTCAAATCGTGTCCAAGTCCCTTTAAATCTAGAAAAGGAAAAAAACCTAACGTTTTGTAGCATTGGAGCGTTAGATGATTGGCCATTGTTAAAAGTTGAAGCGGGCAAGAGATTAAAGTCATCCGATTTACATCGAAACAAGCAGTCGACTTTCGGACAAATTTTCCCGTATTACTTACAATAGAACTATGCCTAGTCCAAAATTCAGTAGAAAATTTGACAGATATCGCACATTTAGCACGCGGAAATTGTTTCATATTAATAATAGCTGCATATCTACTACGATGGGTTAATTAACATACGACAAGCAACAATCAGAGCAGACTACAGATCGCTAGATCTTCAGCTACGTTTCATAATGTATACGGATCCTTTATGTATGCTTATATAAAAATGAATGTCACTAACTGAATCTAAATTATTAAACTTTAAAGCATATGTGTCGAGTTTATACAATTTATACACCACAAAGCTTGGGGATTGGGATAAAATAGATATTATGAATTCAGAGTGGTTTAAAGAAATACTTGCGTCATATTAATTTTGATCTGATAAATCTTAATGTATTTTCCTAAATAATGTCTTCCCCCTACAATAAGTCATGTCGTGAGGGGATGCTCCGCTTAGTGGTGCCTTGTTTGAATGCTGTATCCCTTTACAATGTTTAAGATGTACTTGTCATTTGTTCGTAGACAGAACTTTTTAATTTGATTTTTAAAATTACTTGCTTAAAAATTATAACTCTAAAAGTTTCTCTTGGATTTCTCTTGTACGAAGTTTGGTCCTAGTTGTAGAAGCTTGACCCTCTGCCTCGACCTCTCATTTGGAATTCTGATCCTACTCTTTATCTGAAATTAGTGCCCCTTTGTGCATAATTCATTTGATGTTTGTTGAATCCCTTCATTCCTATGAGTTTTTTGAAGAATAATTCTGTTAATGTTTTGAGCGTCTTGATGTGTTTCAGACAATTTCCTACATCTTCGAACAATTGATTGTCGCCAATATTTTCTTTGTTACATAATTGATAATATCTTCGATCAATACAAGGCTTCATTAAAATTCTTCGATTTATTGGAATTTCAAAGTAGGTGTCAAGGAATCTGATATAATTTTTTAAGTGTTTTAATGTCAGGATTTTTTTCCCATTTTCTCTGCTGTCCGAATAATATTGGTACAATTCCATGCTCTAATAATTTTTGGACAGTTTGTAGACCCAGATCTCCGGATTTTATATTTCTTTCTAAAAATTGCCAAATTTCAGATTCAACCACTGTTGGCGATAACTCTTTGCAGTTTGAGGGCATTTTAATTATTGCTTTATCATCTGATTTTTTTGATAGATTTAACCATTTAAGATATATTCTCAGTGGTTTTGTACCAAAAGTTTTCATGATTTTCAAAGATTTTCTGTAGTTCTTTATATAAATCATCATCGTTGTCTTCCTTCGTTAATTCTACAATCGATTTCAAAAACGTGGTAAACTTTCTTTTCTGGATAAAAAAGTTTACGCCTGACATTGAACAATAGCATTGCAAAAGGTAAAGCCCACCGTTTGCGAAGAAAAGAAAAACGATTGACTGTGTTCACCCACTGGAACGTGTTCAATACACAAAATCCTGTAATACACACACATACACGCACGCACGCACATGATGAAGTGTTAGAAGTTAATTAATAAATTGATGTCACTGGGTTAACGGGTGTCTGACTGTCAGTCAATGTATCGGGTCTCAATAGCTCAGCGGTTAGAGTGCTGGCACGGTGTCCCAGAGGCCCTGGGTTCGAGTCCCGGTTAAGACTTGACTTTTCACCACTTGTTCAGTTGGCGCCCAACGTAGGGCCCATTGTCACATCCGCGTTTAGATGTTACATCGTACAGGTGGTTGGCATCTCTATCTTATTACAAATTTTAAACTTAATTACAAAACTGGCAAATCCAGTAGAGATCCATAGACCCTCAGAGATCTTCCCAAATGTTATTAAGCCCTTAACATCAGCAGTATTAGTAGAAAAAGAAATTCCTTTGGAAGTGAAGATAAAGAAATGCAAGAATTGAGTAGTATTGATTGGGCTTTTGAACAGCGAAAATATGCAGCTATCAACAGAGTTATTGAAATTTTAGAAACAGGATTGAAACCCTCAGTAAGGATTTAAAGTGTGATCACATAGAAGTTAGAGAATACTTGAGGGAGTGGAGAAATTTTGAAATATGCAAAAATGTTCTGTTTCATCATACAATCATACATTATAGAAACTTTGCATTTTAAGGTATCCATAATGATGCTGGTCATCAAGTGAGAGATAAAACATAATGGTTGGCCAAACAAAGATTTTTTTTGGAATGGAGAGAGAAATCAAGAAAAGAGTACAAACTTTTAATAGATGTATCCGTAGAAAGACATACGAAAATACTACAGGTAATCTGGTAAATATCAAAAGTACAAAACCCTCAGAAATACTGTGTATTGACTTTCTAACTTTAGGGAGGTTTTGATAATGTTTTAGTTATAACCGACCATTTTACCAAATATACAATGGCAGTACCAACTTAAAACCATCTAACAAAAACAATAACTTATTAAAGCTAAGTTTGAGAATTTTATTTGTCATTATAGTTTTCCTGAAAGACTACATTCAGACGAGGGGAGAAATTTTGAAAGTAAAGTTATTAAAGAAATTTGTGAAATAAGTGGCATCAGTAAAAGCAGAACAACACCTTATCATCCAATGTGTAATGGTCTTGTTTAGAGATTCAACCAAACACTGATTAAAATGCTAGGCACATTGGAGATTTACAAAAAGGAAGATTGGAAATCTTACATACTTCCTTAAGTGCATGCAAACAATGCTACAAAACAGGAGACAACAGGATTTAGTCCACATTATTTGATGTTTGGGTGGCATCCATAGTTGGCTATAGATGCATTTTTAAATTTGGACAATTCAGAAGTATCAGGAAAACCTATCAGTCATTTGAATTATGCTAAAAAACACTTTAGAAAAGGTTACAATTATCCAATAAAGTTGCAAGATCCAATATGGAAAAAATAATTTAAAAGACAAAGAAATTTATGACAACAAGGTTTATTTTTCAAATTTGGAAATTGGAGTGTTGGTTGGGTTATTAGCTGAGACATGAAAGTGTAAACTTTCTGATAAATGGGAAAAAGACCCCTATGTAGTTTAAGATATCCCTAATGAAGATATTCCTGTATACAAGGTACAGAGACTGTCACGAAAAGGTCCTACAAGGTTACTTCATAGAAATGTATTGTTACCATTTATGTTTATTTCAGAGACTTGATACCAAGGAGAAAGACTAGAATGAAGAGGAAAACCGAGGTTTGTACCAACAGGGAAGAGGAGTCTAGTGAATCAGACTCAGAGAGCAAGAGTTAGTTATACCAAAACGGTCATTTTCAGTTCGAAAGAATAATGCAGTGAACACTTCAGGTGTAAATCACAATACTGGCCTCAATTGTTGAATTGAGCATATGAGATCAGGTGATTACAGTGCATTATCAACCGATTCTTTCAATGTAGGTAATGATGTCAGTAGACAAAATCAACAGTTAGACTCTTTCTCTTCTGTTGAACCTGAATCTCACTTGTTATACTGTTATCGTCTCCATATTAGTGTCAATTGTAACCAGAGCACCGATCGCTAAATGGTAATATAAATGCGTATAAAGTGTACACATCAATTGTATTGCCGCACGATATTTTGGTTTTGTTTATTAAAACAATCTATAATTGTGATGTGTTTGCTTTCCTCTCATGAAATTTCAAAACACTGCAGTCGGTCGTAATTGATATGGACATATCAACACAGATAATTAATTTTCTTTGATGTCCAGTGCGCTACGGTATAAATAAATTGCTTGACCATGTACACCATTTTTTTTTTACATTTGGCTTGTCAGTATGGGAAAACGTAAACTTGTAGCTTCTGACCCTTGTCAGTCTAAAATTCAAAAATTGTCAATGTTTGGCTTTTCTTCCAATTCGGGATCTGAACATTCAACCCCTCCTGCTCAAGCATATGATTCAGTCAAAATTGCCAAACTATCCATTACAAAACGTAATTTCAACATCAGTTGGAAATTTAACTGGGACTGGTTGAGATACGATTTCAAATTGGGCTTGATGTTTTCGGCCAACGCTCAGAATGTTTTCACTGATGGGTGTAGCATAATGAAGAAAGAGAATGTAGACAAACATGAGAAAGGAACAGGTTCTTATTATTATATTTACATAATTACCACAAAAATTAGATCATCAATAAAATTTTAAATGCTTTTATATAAAATTAAACATTTATTTTATTTTAATTCATTAATTCGGGTGACAATAGCCACTCTGCAGCCTTATGCAAGTCAAAATGTGCTGAAAACATGGAAGACGCTCTCTCCAAGAGTAAATCAGCCATCATATCTGCTCTACGCAACACTTATTTTGCTGCTTCTAATGATTTACCAAATTCCATGGTTCCCATATTAAATAATTTGTGCATATCACAGGTAATTATTTAAACCATAATGATTTATCACAATTCAAGTTACACTGGTTGTGGATAACTTAAAATTTTTAAAACATAGTAACTCACAAAATTGTAATTTTTTGGGGGTAGTTCTCAGCTGAAAGATCTTCGTGTATATTCTCACACTACTTACGAGAGCAAAAGCAGTGTTCAGGAGTATCAGCAGTTGTCCGATGTTGTACTTGTAAGACTTTTAGATAGGTTAAGGTTAGCTCAATGTTATGTTAGATGAGTCTACAGATGTATCAGTAGGAAAGTTCCATGTGTAGAGTTTTTAGGCATTGGGCAGTTGTCAGTAGCAAATGCAGAGGCAATTACTTCAGATTTGTTAGGTATGCTTAGGGATATGGGATTAGATGTGAGTAGGTTAGGTGGAGTGTCGACAGATAAGGCCTCTGTGATGGTAGGATGATAGTGGTGTTGTTTCTAGGCTTAGAGAGTTGTATCCAGGCATTTTAGCAACTCATTGTAAAGCTCCTAGGTTAGGTCTTTCTTGTGGGGAGGCAGCAGATAAGGTCACATACTGTGGAATCATATTTATTCGTCGGGGTCAGTGTTCGTGGATAGCCAACATTTTCCTTGTTCGAGGGGACGTAGTTTCGTTGATAGCATAATCGGGATAATTTTAATAAATATAAAACAAATGATTGTATATAAGTTCGTGGGTATGTTAATTCGTTACCAACGAAAGTCACGAACATTGGTACCCCACGAACAATGATGATTCCACAGTTCTTAGTTAAGTTCCAAGCATGCAGTCTTAAATGATTTGTACAAGTATTTTGAGATCTTCTACTAAGAACATGGTTAGGTTAGAGAAGGTTCAAGGAATTCTAGAGGATAGAAGGAGCAGTAGGCTCAATCAGGTCTCTAACACTAGGTGGCTAAGTTTTGAGGGTAGTGTTCAGGCAGTTGAAGACAATTTTCAGCGTGTAGATGCTGTCGTTTTAGAGGACAATTCGTTTAAGTCACTAGCTCTCAACAAGCCCATCTCTTGTTCCAAGTTTTTGTATGTAGCACACTTTTTAGCTGATGCTTTGAAACCACTAGCCATGTTGTCAAGGGCTTACCAAAAGCCAGATTAAGATTTCAGTGAGGTCAATTGCCTTCTGCACTCAACAGTTCAGTTCTGAGAAGAGCCTGGAAGATTCTGTCAAAATTAAAAAGGTAGAATTAGAGAGTACACACGAACATCTTGCTCAATTAGAACTAAAATACTCGATTCCTTGTCTAAAGCCCGATAAAAACAAAGGATCATTGTGGGCAGTGTCATTTGTCCCATGGACACACCAAGAGAAATTGTGATTACGGAGTATATGAATGACCTCACATATGTGGTGACATAAACATAATGTTGAGAAAAAGCAATTGTAAGACGCGTCGAAAAATGTCAAGCAATTAACAGAGACTTAGAAAAGTTAAAATAAAGTCTGAAACACTGTACCGGATAATTATGCCAGTGCCAAGGTGGCATTTTTTAACCCGTCTAAGCTGCATGTATTGAAATGAGGTGATACATGTAGGTGCTTGATGTGATAGACCATTGCTTAAAGAGTTTATAACCACCTTATATATTATTGTATCTCACCAATCAGATGAGATATTTACCTTTAAAAGATAAATTCCATACAGGAAAATAATTTTCCCATAGGAAAAACAAGTTTCCTATAAGATATTTGGAATTTCCTACCGGAATAAAAGAACTTCCCTTAAGGTAGATCCAGTGCTCTGTGATATACTTTTTTTGTAAAACTTTGAATTCTTTACATAGGAGTAATTAGAGTAATTGTTAAGTTCAAGATATTTTTCAGTTAAATTTTATCCTAAATTTCCAATTTTATATACATTTTATCTTTGTTAAGGGGAAATAACTCTTTATCTGACCTTTTTCTCAGTTGTATGTCTAAATGCTATAATTTGACTTATCCTAACAATTAATTTTAAAATATGTTTGTAGTTTTACACAGTTGACAATAAACTTAAACAAGATAAACAAGTTTCTGCCTACAAAGATTTTACTTCTAACAATAAAAGTATGGTTTTCTGATGCTAAAATATGGTTTAGTGTATGTTTATCTGGCATCTCAAAAAGTGTGATGACATGTATATTTTTTTCTAATAATTGATGAAATTTAAGTCTATTAAGTTGAAATAAGTACTGTTTTTCATAATTCATCCCAGAACTTTACGAGTATGGTGTTACCTTAAAACTTTTAATTTAAATAGGGATTGAACGAAACTCCCATAGGATTTTTAAATCCGATAGCGAATCTTAATTTCCCATAGGAAAACTATCTGGCTGAATCAAATTCCTGCAGGAAATACTTTTCTACTCATGGAAATTAAATTCCTATAGGATTTTTTAATATTTGCTTTGGGAAAGTTATTTCTCTAATGGGAATTATTGTTTTCCTATGGGATATTATTTTATAAAGGTAAATATCTCACCTGTCAGGTGACAATGGTCTATCATTTGGTATATATAGATTTTTACGAAACTGCATCTTAAGCGGGTGCAAAAATGTCACATTCGCACTGACATAATTATCCGGCACAGTGTTTTTATATATTACACATTTTTGTCACTGATAGAATGACTGACAGACACACACTCAAGGGTAAAACAGTATAACAATAATCCTCTATATTAAACAAGTAACATGAAAGGAATCTGAAAATTTTTTTCAGGGGTCTCCGAGCAATAATTTTTTTCCGGGGAGTTGGGAGGCAATGGACTTTTTCGGTGATTGTACTATCAATCAATTTTCCTTCTTAACAAAACAATTTGATTTCTTCTTGCCAGGGTGTTTTAATTTTCTTTGGAACTTTATGGATAAATCGTATTCTAACTCCTCAAATAAGTTTGGGTTAAGTTTGAATCATTGCGTATTTTAATAGCATCCAGATAACCACATGCAACAATCTTATCCGTGTGTGTATATTTTCATCTACCTATTGCTTCATCAAAGAGGCCAATCAAAAAAATACCCCCCCCCCCCGGCCGACCCAATTAAATCTCACACACTAATTTTTCCATACTGAATAGAGATTATTTACTTAATGAAACCTAATTTTAGCCGAATCTGCGGTTTTTTTTAGCAGAACCACATCTTTTTCGTTTCACAATCATTTTGTTAGCCTTGGTCATCAAGATGCTTACATTGACGTCACGCACAACACTAGTGTTACTTAACGTTATGCTTATAACGTCAAACTACGCATTTTGAAAAGCTATATCGGTATTTGATCAGCGAATTCAAAGCATTAATCCACATTCAATATTGCACAGTTATCTTAATACAGCTAAATGTACAGATAATTTGATAATAGAATTTAATTTATACAATCATGGATGATTACATACAGGTCATATTCTATTTACCAAGTTTTGTTTGCTTAAAGTGCTTGTATTTTATTATATATACTTTTTAAACAATATTTGTAAGGATAATCACATTGCCTTAATCCCAGCTTCATTTTTTAGACAAAAAAATGTCGTAAATTGCACGCAATACGTGTTAATGAACACATTCGTTTAATAAAATATTTCAGAACAGATGTAAACTAGTGCACTTGCCGGCTCTACGCATTTTTTCTTAAATATATAAATTTATATTAATACAGAGGATTCTTGTTATACTGTTTTACCCTTGAGTGTGTGTCTGTAAGTCCTTCTGTCTGTTGATCCGTAACAAAAACGTGTCACATTTTTATCAGCAACATTTCATTGCAAGTGCTTGAAATTTTAACACGCTCTTTGCTGAGGCATGGCATACGTTGGGATCTATTTTTGTACTAATCGGATTTAAAATTCCTGTTAATTGATGACTATTTATATTAAGCCTATATTTTCAAACATATTTTTGTCAAAGATTTCTCGGCACTTATTCATTGCAGATGCTTAAAATTTTAAAACACTCTTTTTATAGGCATGTCGTACGTTGGGGTCTATTTTTGTACCCATCTGAATTAACTTCCTGTTAAAGTAGGGGCCTACTCGTGTTAAACCCGAAGCCGGATTTCGTCGTTTTTGGTTTTAAATATTATATCGCAAAAACCATGACAGAAATGTCGGCTGGCAATACAAACGGAGGAAATGCTCGCCATAAAGAGAAATTTGCTTCCAAGTCTTTTTATAATAAGCTTTTAGCATTAAAAAGTAATCGAGCTGTGACTACAAAAGCATCTCAACAACCGAATGATGCCGACACTTCGCTTATTTCCCATGTGTCAAGCTCACCTTGTGATCTAGACCACTCTTACGCGTTTACATGTTACAAGTTACACGTTACAAGTTTATTTACCCGTACATAGAATACATAGTGAAGTTTCACATTCAACGGTGGTTCTGATAGTTAGTTCTATAAATGCGGTAAGTTTTTATTCAGTATTGGAACAAAACCCACTTTTTCATCCAATCAGCAATCGCTAAATATTCTATTCTAATCGTTAAGAATTTCTCTTAAGTTCACAGCGACGTCACTTTTCGATTGACAGCTAAGAGAGTCGTAAACGAAAGAGAGATAATATTTGACTGGCGCAGAACTTTTGATCAGCCAATAAAAAGGTGTGTTATTTTGAAAGTAACTAAGTGAAATTTTCGCGATTAAAAAGGGGCTCGGTCGCTTCGCGCACTCCGCCCCCTTCTTAATCAATTAATACTTAATATGATCTAACTATTACTATGAAGTCAATTTTCTTAGATTTGTGAGAGTAGAGAAAATGTTTCAAACATAATATGCATTAACCCTATATGGCCATATTGCCCCACCCCCATACGGCCTGCACTTCTGACCCATGGGCCATGAATTTCTTAATTTAGGTAGAGCAGAACATGAACAGCATAACCATGCATTTATAGTCTGTCCCAAGTTATTGCTTCCATCACTTTTTGATGATTTTTAATAAAAATGCACATACCTGTGAAAGAAATGCTGTTGAAATCGATAAAAGGAAAAATATCCATGATATCTTCATTGACGAATTATCATTTTTCACTCATAAATGTTCACAGGAATGAAAACCAATTTCTTACGGAGATTTATAATGGGAAATGTTTACATCTTTTCTCCATTCGGAAGTTCTCGGGACACCTCGCGCAATTTTCGAACGTTATCATCCGGGCGTAATAATGGCTGATGCAATGCTAAATCTCCGTAGACTTTCTATTTTGGGATGTGTATTGAAACCTGAAGCGGTAGAGGGGGCGTTTCAAAACAGATAATCTGGACATTTTTCATATTAGTGGATGAAAATAGTTTGAGCACAAAGGTATTTATGATTATCGAAATATCAAGCAAAAAGCGGTGGAAGCAAAAACTCGGGACAGAGTATAGTTTTTTCCCACATGTGAAGGAGTAAACAATATTTTCTAAGATTAAATACATTTTACTATATGGCTATATTGCCCTCGCCATAAGGCCTTAGTAAACCCCTATCCCATTGATCATACATTTTATATATATATATATATATATATATATATATATATATATATATATATAAAAGCACTAAAAATAACCAACGACACGAACAATAAAGAAAAATATTGTCAAATTTTCGGGACAACCCGTCCCTTCTTCAAGACAACAAAGTAAAAACTACATATGAAAGGAGAAAAACATCTACAAAACTAGCACTAAACTAAAAACTAAATAATATATAAAACACCGGATGGGAACGTGGCAACTACATCTTTGTATTAAAGATCATAAGCCCGAGAAAGAAAAAATCCCGTCCGACGCAGCGGACGGTCTGTGTAGAAGTGCTGAGAGATAACCCGAACGAATTAATTAGCTAATTGGGGGTTGGTGTTAATTAAGTTGTACTAGTAAGATAATTCGTAATGAAGGTTTGTAGGGGAGACAGGTTCTGTAAATGACCACATAAATATACACAAAAGTGTAAAAACTAATAGGAGTTAAATAAAGAAAATAAAATGGATAAAACAACAATTAAAAATAGCAAAATAAAAAGTAGAAAGTAAAAAGTAAAAAGTAAACAAAAAGAACCCGTACAGATTAAACCGATTAAGGAACGAGCTAATAAGTTGAATAATTAACGTGAATGATAGTTTGTACATGGAACCAAAAAGATGATGATGGTGACACTGCATAGAAAAAAATCAGGATGCTTTAGTTGATGTTCATTTTAGTGAAGTCACTTAATTTGTTCATGCCGTCAGGGCGGAATGACTTCAGTCTATGCATCCAAAATTTTTCTTTATTTTTTTCTATCCGCATCTGTCCAGTCTGGGTTGTGATCAATAACCAAAACCACCATGTCCTCCCATTTGTGACCATCTAAGTTAAAATGTTCCCCGACGGGTTCTTTAATTTTCTTAGTTTTGATGGTGGAACGGTGGTTATTGATGCGCCTGCGGAGGTCTCCTGTTTCCCCTACGTATTGTTTCTGACAAAATTTACAATTGATGAGGTATACACAATTGTCAGTACGACAAGAGGTATTTGCGAAAATTTTGTAAGTACGGCCAGTAATGGGGCTAGAAAAGTCGTCCGCATCAGAGCTGTGTTTGCACAACAGACATCTGGTGTCAGAACAAGTTTTAAAGCCACCATTAGGTAGAGGGTTCTTTAGTTTGGTTCTTACCACCATGTCCTTAAGGTTTCTAGGGCGTTTGAAAGCTGCCATTGGGGGGTTTTTGAAAACCTCAACCATTTTATCATTGCTGTAAAGGATTGGCAGGTTCTTCTTTAGAACTGCATTTAGACCCTTAAGGACAGGGTGGTATGTAGTGACAAATGGGACTTTGTTGTCTTCGTTTTTAGGTTTGTATTTTAAAAGGGATAATCGATCCTCTTTAGCTAAATCATCAATTGCATTTTGTACAGAGTGCGGGCTGTAGCCCCTGGCACATAAGTGGGATTTTAGGAGTTTACTTTGCTCAGAGTATAGTTCTTGAGTTGAACAAATACGTCTGACTCTGGTGGCTAGGCCTTTTGGTATGCCTCTAAATGTATGAGGTGGATGGCAGCTAGACGTCATTAAATAGAGGTGGGAATCTGTAGGTTTAGTATGAAGATTGAAATCGAGTTTACCATCGATTAAAGTTGAAGTAGTGTCAAGAAACGTATTGTTGGATGAGGAAATTTCAGTCGTAAATTTGATAGAATGATGGAAAGAATTGACAAAGGTGATAAAATCATCGAGGTTGTTTCTGTTTTCAACCCACTTCATTTCGATGTCGTCTATAAAGCGCAACCAACTAAGAGGTTTGAAAGGTGACTGTGTTAGTAGGTTGCGCTCTAGATTACCCATGAATATATTGGCATAAGATGGTGCCATTTTGGTGCCCATAGCAGTGCCACTGACTTGAAGGTAATGTTCACCATTGAACATAAAATTATTGAATTTTAGAACATGCTCTAGGAGCTTGGTGAGAGATTCAGTTGAGGGGATCTGAACCTCCCTAGCGTCCCATACTTCTTTACAGGCTGCAATGCCTTCGTCATGCGGGATGTTGGTGTAGAGGGATGTAACATCCATCGTCACGAGAATAGTATTATCTGGAAGGTTTGAAGATGGCGTTTTGTTGAGATAATCTGTTGTGTCTTTAAGATATGACGGTAAATTTTCAACATGTGGACGGAGATGAAGGTCGATAAATTCTGAGATTTTTTCAGTGGGATGTCCAATGGCACTTACTATGGGACGTCCTGGCATTCCAGGTTTGTGAATTTTTGGAAATGCCATTGGACATCCCACTGAAAAAATCTCAGAATTTATCGACCTTTATCGAAAAGGCCTAGCCACCAGAGTCAGACGTATTTGTTCAACTCAAGAACTATACTCTGAGCAAAGTAAACTCCCCTCAACTGAATCTCTCACCAAGCTCCTAGAGCATGTTCTAAAATTCAATAATTTTATGTTCAATGGTGAACATTACCTTCAAGTCAGTGGCACTGCTATGGGCACCAAAATGGCACCATCTTATGCCAATATATTCATGGGTAATCTAGAGCGCAACCTACTAACACAGTCACCTTTCAAAACTCTTAGTTGGTTGCGCTTTATAGACGACATCGAAATGAAGTGGGTTAAAAACAGAAACAACCTCGATGATTTTATCACCTTTGTCAATTCTTTCCATCATTCTATCAAATTTACGACTGAAATTTCCTCATCCAACAATACGTTTCTTGACACTACTTCAACTTTAATCGATGGTAAACTCGATTTCAATCTTCATACTAAACCTACAGATTCCCACCTCTATTTAATGACGTCTAGCTGCCACCCACCTCATACATTTAGAGGCATACCAAAAGGCCTAGCCACCAGAGTCAGACGTATTTGTTCAACTCAAGAACTATACTCTGAGCAAAGTAAACTCCTAAAATCCCACTTATGTGCCAGGGGCTACAGCCCGCACTCTGTACAAAATGCAATTGATGATTTAGCTAAAGAGGATCGATTATCCCTTTTAAAATACAAACCTAAAAACGAAGACAACAAAGTCCCATTTGTCACTACATACCACCCTGTCCTTAAGGGTCTAAATGCAGTTCTAAAGAAGAACCTGCCAATCCTTTACAGCAATGATAAAATGGTTGAGGTTTTCAAAAACCCCCCAATGGCAGCTTTCAAACGCCCTAGAAACCTTAAGGACATGGTGGTAAGAACCAAACTAAAGAACCCTCTACCTAATGGTGGCTTTAAAACTTGTTCTGACACCAGATGTCTGTTGTGCAAACACAGCTCTGATGCGGACGACTTTTCTAGCCCCATTACTGGCCGTACTTACAAAATTTTCGCAAATACCTCTTGTCGTACTGACAATTGTGTATACCTCATCAATTGTAAATTTTGTCAGAAACAATACGTAGGGGAAACAGGAGACCTCCGCAGGCGCATCAATAACCACCGTTCCACCATCAAAACTAAGAAAATTAAAGAACCCGTCGGGGAACATTTTAACTTAGATGGTCACAAATGGGAGGACATGATGGTTTTGGTTATTGATCACAACCCAGACTGGACAGATGCGGAGAGAAAAAAATAAAGAAAAATTTTGGATGCATAGACTGAAGTCATTCCGCCCTGACGGCATGAACAAATTAAGTGACTTCACTAAAATGAACATCAACTAAAGCATCCTGATAATTTTCTATGCAGTGTCACCATCATCATCTTTTTGGTTCCATGTACAAACTATCATTCACGTTAATTATTCAACTTATTAGCTCGTTCCTTAATCGGTTTAATCTGTACGGGTTCTTTTTGTTTACTTTTTACTTTTTATTTTGCTATTTTTAATTGTTGTTTTATCCATTTTATTTTCTTTATTTAACTCCTATTAGTTTTTACACTTTTGTGTATATTTATGTGTCATTTACAGAACCTGTCTCCCCTACAAACCTTCATTACGAATTATCTTACTAGTACAACTTCATTAACACCAACCCCCAATTAGCTAATTAATTCGTTCGGGTTATCTCTCAGCACTTCTACACTGACCGTCCGCTGCGTCGGACGGGATTTTTTCTTTCTCGGGCTTATGATCTTTAATACAAAGATGTAGTTGCCACGTTCCCATCCGGTGTTTTATATATTATTTAGTTTTTAGTTTAGTGCTAGTTTTGTAGATGTTTTTCTCCTTTCATATGTAGTTTTTACTTTGTTGTCCTGAAGAAGGGACGGGTTGTCCCGAAAATTTGACAATATTTTTCTTTATTGTTCGTGTCGTTGGTTATTTTTAGTGCTTTTTTATATCTCATTTTATAACCATGTATCTTTTGATCCGACACTATAGATAACGAGTGTTGTTGGTTTTTTTTGTGCTTTTTATATATATATATATATATATATATATATATATATATATATATATATATATATATATATATATAACTGACCTGTGATCGAAACTACATTTCGTTTTATTAAAAAGATTTTATCGACAATAATATGTAACTAACGTCATAGCCGAGTGGATAACGTGTCGCGCTTGTGATCTGTACATCCCGAGTTCGAATCCCGCAGGAGCTTTTGTTGTTACTTTTTATATTCATTTTTTATCCCTAAATTGCAAATTTTTCGCTTATTTGACATATGTACAGTTTATTTATGTTTATATCTTTCATAATCAAATAAATTACTGTTAAATTGGGTGACCTTTTCCAGGTGTGTTATTCCACCTTAAGTCAGGTATCCTTGCAAATCTTTGACAATAAGGTTTACCACCATCAGTTCTGGAATGTTGTCGTTAAATATAAAAAGTTGGATCGTGGAAATTAACTTTTCAAGCGATATATTCTCCTTTTGTTGTATATCATGGACATCAATGTCAAAACTATTCTTATGTTCTTCGTATGCACTCTTTGTTTTGTAAACTTTGAAACATCCGATCGGGATATATACCATTGCTGGGCTAGGTGAAAATACAACTCTCGTCAGCATCTGTTGCTCATTAAATAAATGAATCGAGCACCAATGTATGAAGAATAACCACCACTGGCTTACACTAATTGTACATTTTCTACCCTTGAAATTTGGATAAGTTTATATAAATAAATAAAACTAGATGATATTCCGCGCAAGCGCGGGTCTGAACACTTTACACATTTATGACACAATTCTAAAATGAACCATTTTTTAAAATTTCCGTATATACTGTGTCCGATTTTTTTTCTTAAGGTGGTATGGGACATCTGTCGATATTAATCTGGATTAAAGTACATTATAATCAAAATTCTTTCACCGATTTAGAATTTTCAAATTTTAGAATATTTAACCCAAAAAATACGTTTTAAAAATTTCTGGAAAGGTAAAAATGTTAAAATCCCCAGCGGGATTCGAACACATGACTTACAAATCCGTAGTGAACCCTCTAACCTACTGCACTACGCTGTTAGATGACAATTTTGAGAAAGAAAATATTTATAAAATTATACTTGATTTTCTTGTTTATTTCGATAAATAATACGTCACAACATGGAGGTGTCCCATACCACCTTAACCTATTCTTTAAAATTAAAAACAACAAGGGCACCGCTAAGCGGAGCATCCCCTCGCGGCTAGCTGCAATAATGTAGCCCTCTCCCGATTTTTTTTTTTTTTTTTTTTTTTTGGGGAGAGGGCTACAACTCCATAGGATCTCCGTAATGGTGCAAGTGCGGGAGTGATTCACTCCCGCAACGATTTCGTTTCAAATCGTATATAAATGACAATAACATTTGCATTTCTTACCTGAACTCAAACATTGTAGATGTGTGTGGCATAAATTAATCAAAAAATATCAAGTATAGTCCATATATCGGCTATTTTTCGTGTATGTCAACAGCGCAAGTTGAATTTGTACGCCATGTTTACTGACCTTGACCGGTTTTATTTTGGGACAGCCAATGAGAATTCAGGAGCAGATCTTGAACTGAATATAGGAATTCCCCTATTTTAAACATAATTAACGCGGTAAATATGAGTTTTTCATTATATACCATTTCCTTAAATGATGTTTTAGTGATAGAACGAGGTAAGATCGCTTATTTACACTGAATTTCACTTTATCAAGCACAATAAAACTCCAAGCGTAAATCCCACAAAATCACGCGAGAACTGTCATGGCTGCTGAAAAGGACGACTGGTAAACATGCTGATGTGTTTTATCTGGTTTTGATTTATATACGGTTAGTTTGTTCAACCTGAATTATAAAATCATTTTATCTAAAGGAAGTCAATTATAAAAACGATCTTTCAGACCGAAGTCAGACGCATTAAAAAAATTATTTTGCACCATTACGGAGATCCTATGGAATTGTAGCCCTCTCCAGTAAACATCAGATATAAAAACTCGGAGAGGGCTACATTATTGCAGCTACCTCGCGACATGACTTATTGTACGGGGAAATATGTTATTTAGTAAAATACATGTAAATTTATCAGATCAAAATAAAGAAAGTATTTCTTTAAACCACTTTGAATACATACATGTAATATCTATTTAATCCCAATCCCCAAGCTTTGTGGTGTATAAATTGGGGGAGGGGGTTTACATAACAGTTTTCCTATTCCTAGCAGAAACTCAACACATATACTTTAAAGTTTAATAATTTAGATTCATTTAGTGACATTCATTTTTATATAACCATACATAAACGATCCGTATGTACATTATGAAACGTAGCTGAAAACCAAGCGCTCTGTAGTCTGCTCTGATGGAAATTCTAGTTGCTAGTTGTCGTATTATAATTAACCCATAGTATAGTAGATATATATGCAGTTATTATTAATATAAACAATTTTCGCGTGATAAATGTGCAATATCTGTCAAAGTCTCTACTGAATTTTTGACTAGTTCTATTGTAGGTAATACGAGAAAATTTGTCCGAAAGTCGACTGCTTGTTTCGATGTAAATCGGCAGACTTAAATCTCTTGCCCGCTTCAACTTTTAACTATGGGCACTCGTCTAACACTCCAATGCTACAAAACGTTTTTTTTTACCTTTACTAGATTTAAATCCAAAAAAAATGTCAAGTTGTTGATTTGAACTGTATACGGTAGCGATTAACTTCAAGTCGTACATAAAATTACCGGAAATGTCTATTGTCAAGTCGTACATAAAATTCGTGTTTTTAACTTCATTTTTTACGATAATTTAAAAAAATACTTAATCAATTGATTTTGAAATCAACAGGGTTTGTCCTTTTACCATGCCAAAGAAGTGTACAAAGTTTGATGGATATTCATGAGAGGGTTTTCTTGGAATTTACTAGAAAATTGAAATGGAGTACACACACACACACATACGAACACACACACGCACAGTAGCGATGCTATATCCCCTTCGCAACAAGTTGCGCTAGGGGATAAAAAACCGCATAGCTAGAAATTTTGCTGAGGGATGAAAAATCTAAGCTGTATTGGATAATCTATACATGTACACGGCCTTAATTGTTTTTGTTGCAGCTGAGTGGAAAATAATAACAATTATTTTTTTTAACCAGAGAGTAGGTATTTAGAGCGTCCTATCTCTAAATTGTGAATTTTTAGTTCAAATGAATAACGTGAGTTTTTATCACTGCCCTAAATGAGAATTTCAAATAAAAGACTGATTTGAAAACAAAACAAAACAAACTATTGGGAAGGGTGGGCACCCCCACCCCCCCCCCCCACCCAATCTGTCGTGGTATAAAAATGTATTAATTAAAAAAACCCGCTAGTGTATGCATATTAATTTGCATTTTTTAAATATAGTTGTCATATCGAAAGAAGTTGCCCGATGGTAAATTCGCCCTACACTTTCCTCCATGGTATAAAGTATTCAAACCGCGTTCCTGGGCACGCCGTTGTGGAAAATAAATTATTTCGATCAAAACTAAAATTTCATTAAATAGTTCCATTTTTTTTTAACAAAGATGTCCAATCAAGGTATGAATATCTGCCCGCGATACATGACGAACCCCTCTTACACTTTTCGCCATGACGTCAATTTGTCAAACCGCGTTCTTGGTTACCCCGATCTGGAAAATTCTATTCCATTCTCTCGCAAGAGGTCGCGTTTTGCTAGCTTCTATCTATCAAAACAAGAAACGAATTGCCTTATTTCATTTATTCAGCATTTGTCAAATGTATAACCCTAGTAAGTTCCTAATAATCATATTCACCGTTTACGCAATCATTCAATATTATTTTAAAGCAAGGATATATTTTAATGCTAACTCCCATTGACTTGGATCCGCCAAAGCGTGTCCACCACCTTGCTCTCATCTTTGCAATTTCGAGCTGGTTTATCGGAAATGAAAATAGGTTTTAATTTATTTCTCAACAATAATAATTATTTATCAGGTAAAATTCAAATATAGCTTACGGACATCATATCACACGTGTTGAAATACCAAAGGTATAAGCAGTTACTCTGGTGCAGGCGTTTCGTACTTTAGTGGCGAAATGTCTTAATTTATAAGTATAGACGATATAAATAAATGTTGATACTTAACAATTTTCTCGTTCAACTAAAGACTTTTTCACTTTCATTTTGTAACTTATTATACTGGAGAGTTCCGTCACGGCAAATTCAAGTTGGCAAACTGACTATTCGTAAATACATTCGTTCTTTCGAGACAATGAAAAATAAAAATAAATAAGGAAATAACAATTAATCATTAAACGCAAAAAAATAAAAAATTAACATGCAATTTAAACATAACAGGGGTTTAATATCCTTCCGAAACAATAAAGAACAAATTATTCTCGTGTGATCTGATGTTCAACACAAATACATGAAATTTCAGGTCTTCTGGTCCTCATTGATTTTGAAAAGGCCTTGACTCTATGCAATGGTCGTTTATTTAAGTTTTACAATTTTGGGGGGTGGGGTGGGGTTGAGAATATTTTATTCAGTGGATGGATTAAGATTTTAAACACAAATTTCCGTGCCTGTATTTAACAAACTGGCTTTTTATTAGTACAATTAAACATGCGACAAAGGTTGTAGACCAGTATATTATGTTGCTCCTTATACATGTATATTCATACTATGCGAAGACATTTTTATGATTTAAATGTCATTTCCATAAATAACAAAACATAAAATATCACAGTATGCAAACGACACTTTATAAGACCTTGATGGTTGAAAAAATATTTAGTCTTCAGATTCCAAATATCAACAAACGTGTTAAGGCACTCTCCTAATTCAATGATGTTGGTCAAATGAGCAGATCAGAAACCCTTATCTGTGGAAGAACATTTTTGAAGATCAGATTGTCATTTATAATTATTCATTTAATTAGTGCCCCCTCTGTCAGAACTATTTAATTTTTACATGCTTATTATACAAATGTATTTGGAATATATATAGAATGTGAAGAGTGATGACAGGTTTTCATTTGTCAGTGGAACTTTCAACAAGCATTCTGAGAGTATTGCATAGGCAATACACGTCCCCTACCGGTTTGTATTATTCTATGAAAGCTTCTAAGCACACAACTATTTCAGAGCTATTGTACACGAGATGTCATGCTTTAATCAGAGATAAAAGAACAGAGGAAATTAAAACTATATAGTTGATATAGAAATTAAATACAAAATAGGTAAAATAATACTCTTTATTTCATCTCCTGTAATTTCGCCAAGTCTATTCTGTATTCGCTGGTAAAAATTTGTGAAAACAATGCACTGTTATGCACAATATCATTTCTTACCGTCTTTTGTACCCGAATCAAACCAAACAGTTAAACAGCCCAACCCGACAACGAACCCGATTGTAATAATACAAAAAAAACCTGCCGATTAAATTTACAACACAATGCTTGACACTATTTTACAGAATTTATTTGTTTGTTAGAAATGATAAAAGGAATGGTACAAATAACGCACGATATTATTACAGACTACATACTGGCCTCGTTTATTCAATACACACCGAACCCGATCATTAAAAAATTGGAATATAAAAAATTAATTTTCTCGAAAATATGTCAACCAGACGCTACAAAAGTGTAAACTTGATCTGTAGTTTGACATTTTGAAGTTGTTCAGCAAGTTTCATATTATTCCTCAAATGCATAAAGAAAAAAAGTGTGGAAAACTGAAGTTGGACAGACAGACGGACGGACAGACGGACTGACGGACGCAGAGGAAAGCTATAGTCCCCTCCGGTGAAACCGGTAGGGGACTAATAATGGGAATTGGTCAAACCAAGTTCATTCCAGATTGGCATTTTGGGTTATGGAAGGTCAAACGGAAGCACTCATAGCAGAGAGTGCTGCTAGTGTCTAGAAATCCTATAGGAATGACCACAATGTCCCGCAGCTGGTGGACAATTCTGCCACACCTCTCTTCTTTTATGACTGGGCCACCTTCTACAAGAAGGTCTGGAAACAAATACCCAGTTAGAAATCATGTCACAGTAGGAAATTCAAAAATTGATAGATCAAAAGTAATATATGAATTTTTTCATATTATGATTTTCATCCTATGAGGTGTGTGATTACTTTCACATAACTTGTGTGTTATTGTAAGAATTGTTTCAAATGTTATAAAATGGATTAATATCATCTTGGTACTGTGTTCGTAAGACATTAGAAAACAAGTCAGGAGGCAGCGGTCAACATTTTTTAAAGTTGACTCGACCTTTAGTCGGCAATTATTCATCAGGGCAAGATGCTTACAAACAGTGGTACCTTTACAATGAAGTAGCTCCTTATTGTGTCAACAAGGAATGCTGTTCAAAAACAACTGTGCCAAAACCCCTCGTCAAGATAGAGTCTCCATCACTGACTAGGAAATGCAGTGAATGCAAACTGACTCGACACAATAAAACAGCATGCAGAGAATAAAGCTATCTACAGGTAAATTATGATGCTATTTAATGTTTAACTTTTGTTATTATTGTTTCAACATCTATCCATAGTTTTCGAATAATGATCAAATGAATGATTAACTGATTGAATGAATAAACCTTTCTTATTTGCATTAGTTATTTTCTTCTATATTCTAGATCCAATATTTCTGTTATTAAGTTGTTTCATAGAACTTTAACTACAATGCAACATAGTGTACTAAATTCATCTTGTTAAAACTGGTTTAAATTGGATATGATAATAAAAAAAATATGCATGATAAGACTATATTACAGGCTAGTCACACTCGGCCGATTACATAGACAAGTTCGCAGTTGCTCAATATTCACCTATAACTTCGTGGGCATTGCTTCAATTTATCGAGGAAAAAAGTTCCGCCCCTGACCACCGCTTACACCTCAACCGATAAATGTTAAGTTTCTCCAATCCTCAGCATCAACGTATTTTTTCATCATAAAAATGTTATTTTAATATCCCGCAAACTTTATAAATGAAACAAAATAAAAAAAAAATTGTTGATGCTATCCATGCATTTTACGAATTTATTGCAATTTTGGCCACGATGGATATAATGTAATAAATATACAAGTTGAGATCAAATTAGAAAAAAACACGGTTGTACCGGTGCATCGTTGGCTCGAACCCCTTAGACTTTATGTAGTAGGTCTCCGTTGAGCCACGAAGCCAAGCAATTCGTTGAATTTCTGAGCGTAATATTAACACTATCAGACTAACTAAATGTGTCTATATAAAAGGCAGATTTATGGTACGAGTAAAAATTTCCGGAAAATTTAGAGTTATCGAACATTGCTGAGGATCGGAGATCGTTAAACGTAGTCCTTATACGGTCGGTCGTCAGTGCATCAGTTCAATCAACGAACACGTGGAGAGATGACCCACTATACTATAAAGTGTCACTTTGTATCGCAATTGCATAACAATTGAACGTTTTAGAAAAATAATACAAGTCCGTAAATTCGTAGTTGAAGTCGCATATAGCATTTAACAAGGTACATTGTTGTGACTGAAATGGCTCAATGGTTAGAGCACCAGACATTAGGTTAAAAAATTAAAGCTATGGTTTTTAGGTTGTGGGTGCGATACCACCAAAACTTAAAAAAAAATTCTTACCGTTTGTTAAAATATTCATAACTGAATATAGTTATAAATTGTGCTTTTGTAAACTTGTATTATAACATCAAGTATATTTAGTTGAGAAAAATTAAATTGTATTTTACGTCTTAACCAAATGGGCATTTGCACTATCTTGTTTCCCATCTTCTTTGTGTTAAGCTAAACTTTTTTTTATTTGAACAGTTTAATAACTTATTAACTTACTGAAGAGGCCAAAATATTTATACTACCCTGAGCTTCAGCTCACAAAGTCCAACAAGAGGCCAATAGGCCTTAACGGTCACCTGAATAGCATATAACCCATACACAAACTTGTCGAGGAGTCTCATATATGCATTTAATTAAGTTTCATTCTGGTGTAGCAAAATTATAAATTTGAAATGACGTCCACCTCCCTGCCTGAAATATCAAAAAGGACTTTGAAACCTATAATTTTAGCGAAAAAATTGAAGATCGTAATAGAGTGCATGACATGATTTTGAAAAGGTGCAAGACTCTGATAGAAAATAATTTTCCTATATTTGTTAACTTTCAGAATAGGTTTTATATTAATATGTTTTCATAGATAAACTAAAACAGTGTGGCTAGTAAATATCTTTTATCTTAAACAACCTCCCATCCCCCATGGCAGACAGAAACTCTCCCTGTGAGCATTCAAACAAACAAAAACAGCTTTAAAAGCCATCTTGAGTTACTCACTTCTCCTGTTCCAGCTTTTGAATATTCAACCTTCTTTGACAATTAATCACCATCTGGCATGGTGATTTTAGTTTCCCAATTATTACTTTACTATTAACAATTCTATTTGTTTATTTAGAAAGTTCAAAAATTGTTTTGTTTCAAATGATAATAATACTTGCATAACTCTTTTGAGCATACAACTTCTTTATAATTATACAAATATTGACTGGGGTTGAGGGTAACATTGATTATATTAGCCCCCGAGGGACGAAATATTGCCCGACGCGAAGCGGAGGGCAATATATTCGTCCCTCGGGGGCTAATATAATCAATGTTGCCCGAAAACACAGTCAACATTTGTTTTGTTATATGAAGAAACAAACCAAAATTTAAGAAAGGATTTAAAAACAGATCGCCGTAAAGTTCTCAGTTAAAATTAACATTGAATCCACGAATTCAATTTTGCGCAAAGCTCATTTCCAAAACATCATCGGCATCAAACGGTCACTGGTGATATTCCGTAGCCCGTAGGAATTAATTTACAGATGTTCTACCTGATTTTACTTCACAGTAATTCGCAATTCCTTATATCCGTTATGATAGCAAACCGTCGCATTGTGCTTCCGTTGTTTACTTGCCTTGGCTGATTGCCTATTATGACGTCACCTTGTTTTGGAGTCGCGAAGATTTATTTACGTCACCGTTTACGAATCAACAAATCAGAGGCAAATAATTAAAATAGAGGGAATATTCTCTAGATATTATTCCTAGCCGGTCAACATTAAAAAAATATTGACCGGTCAATATTTTTTGGACGAACTAACATTACAATTATTGACTATTCGTCTATATAGAGTTATATAGTGAGAACATACTACTGAATATAACAATACATTATATTCAATGATTATTTACTAAATATGAACAAGCAAAGGAAAATAACTCCATTCTGAAGAAGCAAGGGAAGATAACTCACCCTTTGAACTCTTTCCAAACGCTTTCACACTTCTTACTCTGTTCTATATTTGTGAATTTACTCGTTTCTTTCATAGAAATTCCTGAGCAGAATATAATAATAAGACAAATATATACCCCTTTCTCCCAGCTGAAACCCTTGCCTTACATGTAGATGACATGAAATATTACTTAAGATGACAGCTTAATGATTTTTTTAGGTGACCTATTGCTATCTGTTTTCGTCCGTCGTCGTGCGTTAACAATTTACATTTTTAACTTCTTCTTAAAAACTACAAGGCCAATTGTTTCGATTTTTGATGTGAAGCATCTCTATCGTAAGAGGAATGTAAATTGTGAAATTAGTGGCTCTACCACCCCTAGGGTGCCACAGGTGGGGCCAAATATGCAAAAAACAGCCAAATTTTCAAAAATCTTCTTCTCTACTCCCACACATGTGAGGAAAAACCTGATTGCATAGTTATGATGTCCATGAAGCACTCTACCAAAATTGTGAAATTCATGGCCCCTGGATCAGGGGTTCAGGCTCTAGGGTTGGGCCAATATGGCCATATAGTAAAAATGTATTAAATCTTAGAAAATCTTCTTCTCTACTCCCGTAGATATTTGTTAAAAACTAAATACATGGTTATGATGTCCATGACGCCCTTTACCAAAATTGTGACATTTATGGTCTCTGGGTCAGGAGTTCAGGCTCTAGGGTGGGGCCAATATGGCCATATAGTAAAAATGTATTTAATCTTAGAAAATCTTCTTCTCTACTCCCATAGATATTTGTTAAAAACTAAATACATGGTTATGATGTTCATGAAGCCCTCTACCAAAATTGTGAAATTTATGGTCTCTGGGTCAGGGGTTCAGGCTCTAGGGTGGGGCCAATATGGCCATATAGTAAAAATGTATTAAATCTTAGAAAATATTCTTCTCTACTTAGAAAATCTTCTTCTCTACTCCCATAGATATTTGTTAAAAACTAAATGCATGGATATGATGTCCATGAAGCCTTCTACCAAAATTGTGAAATTTATGGTCCCTGGGTCAGGGGTTCAGGCTCAAGGTTGGGGCCAAAATGACCATAAAGTAAAAATGTATTAAATTTTCTTATCTACTGCCATATATATTTGAGAAAAACTAAATGCATGGATATGATGTCCATGAAGTCTTCTAACTAAATTGTGAAATTTATGACCCTGGGACAGGTGTTTAGGCTCTAAGGTGGGGCCAATATGGCCATATAGTAAAAATGTATTAAATCTTAGAAAATCTTCTTCTATACTCCCGTATACATTTGTGAAAAAGTAAATGCATGGATATGATGTCTATGAAGTCTTCTACCTAAATTTTGAAATTCATGACCCCTGGGACAGGGGTTTAGGCCCTAGGGTGGGGCCAATATAGCCATATAGTAAAAATGTATTAAATCTTAAAAATCTTTACTCCCACACATGTGGGCAAAAAACTGAATGCATGGTTATGAACTCCTCTACCTAAGTTGTGAAATTCATGACCACTAAGTCAGGGTTCAGGACCTAGCATTTAGAGAGCATTTGGAAAGAGTTGAAAGGGGGGGGGGGGGTAAACAGTTAATGCAGTTATTTTCCCTTGCTTCTTCCTAATGGAGTTATCTTCCTTAGCTTGTTCATATTTACTAATTAATCATTGAATATAGAAAAATAATGAAGCTGTCCATCAAAGTTATTGATAAGATATTGTGAAAGCATTTGAAAAGAGTTCAGGGAAGAGGATTATAACAGTTAATGGAGTTATCTTCCTTTGCTTCTTCATAATGGAGTTATCTTTCTTGGCTTGTTCATATTGAGTAATAAATCATTAAGTAGAATGTAATTATAAAGTTGTATGATCAAAATAGTTATGCAAATATTTTATCATTTGAAACAAAAACAGTTTTTAAATTTAAGATAAACAAATAGACTTGTGTAATAGTAAAGTAATAAGTAGTATACAAGCCACCTTGTTTTAGTTTATCTATGAAAACATATAAACAAAACCTATTTTGTAAGTTAACATACGTGGGATAAATACATTGAATGGAATCTGGGCACCTCTTCTATAGTATGTCATACACTCTGTTAAGAGCTTCAAGTCTTGTGCAAAACTATAGGGTTAAGAGTCCTTTCCAAAAGATTTCAGGCAGGGAGGTGGATGTCATTACATTATTATAATCTTCTTATCCATTATGAAACTCAATTAAATGCATTTATGAGACTCCTCGACAATTTTGTGTATGGGCTATGGTACTCAAGAGACCGTTAAGGCCTATTGGCCTCTTGTCTAAATAAGCAGTCAGTTTTTATTCTGTGTCAGTAGACGTTTTTGAAACTTTATATATATTAACAATAAATTACCGTTTTGGCCACAATCTGCATTAAGAACCCAATATAAAATTTTGATACACGGCTTTATTTTTTTTCTTTATATGCAGCCAGGTTTGTATTCAGTATAAGCTGAAATAAAGGCAATCTAATTAAAATTAGATGTTTGATCCGCTCGCTTACTCGCTACACAAACGTGTAGCGAGTAAGCGAGCGGATCAAACATCTAATTTTAATTAGATTGAAATAAAGGAGACCTTTTTTAACCATTAAATGCATTAACACAATATGACTATTTTTGCCCCGACCTAGAGTGAGAACCCCTACCTCGGGGGACACGATATTCAAACTTTTGGTAGAGGGTTTCCTGGTCTACAAAATCGTGAATTCAGTTTTCCTTACAGGTGTGTGAGAGTAGAGAAAACTAGAGCCGAGCTCGTTGCAAGCAACGAGAAGGTCTTCCGTTACAGCTTCAAGTCGAGACAATCTAATTAAAATCATATCCTTGATCCCCTCCTTGTTTTTCTATTTTCGCTACAAGAGGATCTGAAGAAACCCCTCTTGAGATCACCCCCTGTTGAACGTTTGTTTATAAATATACATGAGTTATTCTAGCAATCAGAGCAAGTGTTAGAAACGGTAATTTTTGGTTACAAACAAAAATGAAGTTGTACGACGAAATGATGTCACATGTTCGTGAATCTTTCGGTATCAGCAAGTAAGAGATGGAGCATAAGGTGATATTAGACGCCCTTAGGGAATCTAAAAAATGTATTGGCATAACTTCCAAATCATGTAACTGAGGAATGGAACCGACGATTCCATTGGTCAAAGCAAAGTTATCCAGGAGGTGACCTCAAGTGGGGTTTCTTCAAATCATCGTATAGCGAGTATAGAAATTTTAATCAGATTGCAAGTCAAGAAAGGATTCTCATTCAGTCTTAATAAAACCACCCCTCTTCTTACACTTGTCAGGGTCTGACAGTTATTGATATGAAGTCATCTTCACACTACCTTAACTTCTGACCAATCAGGGCTTTGGAAAATCAATTTGAACTCTTCAAAAGGAGACAGAAAAATTTATTCATGCCTATTTTCTATATATTACATAGTATTGAAGAGTTACACTTCTCATAAAACAGATAAAGGCATCTCTGTAATAAGCTAGGGGTATATATTAGATTGCATGCAAATTTAAAGGTCATAGAAAGGTGACCTCTTATTGATACCTATCCGACCCCGTTGAGTGTAAGGAGAAAAGGGTGGGCTGTCATTAAACTGGATTGTCAATATGATAATAGTAAGTTCAGAAAACGAGGCTCACTTTCAAAGTATTATTTTCCTACCAGACAAACTCTCCTTTTAACTCATTTCACGGTTATATCAATTTATGATAACTTAAAACACATCACTTATATGTACATGTATTTAATTATTCCAACCAGAAAATCGATAAATACGTTTACATGTATGTACAACTGATGACAGGATTCAAACTACTGGTATGCCTATATCATAGTGTAAAAACACAAAATCCACTGCGCTGATGCATGGAAAAAAGTGTTTTGTTTCATAAACATTTTGATTCCCTATATTCATACTTAAACCTCTACCGCTAAAACATGGAATAGTTTATGTAAAGTGCAGGGTTAATAGAACACCAATTGTAAATAAACAATAATGCCTTCTCCCATCTGGGGGTGCGCTATTAGTATACGAGACTGAGGTGCTCAGTGGTAGGGATACTATCCGTATAATGTTTGGCCATACAGGTCTCAGTTTTGTTTTTTAAAGGATGAGTATATTTATCTGAAATCTTCACAAGCAAGTAAAAGAAATTCACAAATTTTCAAAATCATAATCCGCGGCAGTGGTAGGGGTTGTGAGGCATCTCTGACTTCATTTTTTTTTCAAATAGGATTTTGTTTTAAATATCCCAATATTTTTTTTTTGCCTTGAGCGCTCATCTAGAAAGTGTGTAGGGGTGGGAGTGTCAATACCCCAAAATTTAATTTTCTAAATGTAAATTTCAGAAAATGTTGGCAGGGGTGGGGGCAGAACTCCAACTGAATCAAAAATCCTTT
Organism: Magallana ariakensis; assembly: GCA_020458035.1. NCBI lineage: Eukaryota > Metazoa > Mollusca > Bivalvia > Ostreida > Ostreidae > Magallana > Magallana ariakensis. Next base: position 30,359,040 of record CM035817.1, read on the forward strand.
TTGTCACTTTTGTGTGACAGGAAGAGAGACCTCTGGTTTATATGGAAGGGAATTACCGCCAAAATTCTATGTATCTTACTTGTATTCTTATTATACTTACTTCTTTATTCTTCATTACATTTACATTTGCATGTCACTTTATTGTTTTCATATTCATGCTTATCCAATTTCACTTTGATTCTCTTTGATCCTTCATTGTTTGCTTAATTCTGTGTTGCAACATTCTCTTCTTATTCGTGTAAATTCTTTCTTCTATCTTTGTTACAAACGTGAATTCAAACACGCAAACCATAAACCACTCTCAATAAAGACGAATACAAGTTGCATGAATTTAATGCTGCATTATGACGCCAGGCGGCAGTGTGTGCGCTACAATTGCTGCTCTCGAAGATTTATTAAAACGAAACTAACAAATGGCATAAATTTAATAAATTCGTGAAAACATTTCAAATAAAGGGCTTAGGATAGGAATATGAAATACATGTTAATATAGTTAACTTTTAACAAGCCACGATATACGCAGACTTAAAAAGATACGGATTTTTTTTTGTATACATGTAAAATGCCTCCGCGCGGTTCTAAAAAAAATCAGAGGGGGGGGGGGTCTGAGAGATAATTTTGTATTTTTTTTTTATTGGTTGATTAAATTAGTGTGAATTTTCCATTGGGGGGTGGATCTGATCTCATTCTAGATCCGCAATGCAATGATGTACCGTATATATATGCAGTAACAAATTATTTGCAAATTATTTGCAGGAACGGTTAATTTTTAGAAGAGGAACATGTCATAATTAAGTACTTGTCGACAGGACTTTATTTTCATTTGAGGTGAAAAGAGGTAGGGTGATGCACGGTTCTGTCCACAGGTACCCGTGGAACATGTAGATGAAATAGAAATAAATTTAAACCAAATTTAAAGATGTTTTTGAAAAACAATAAAAGGACTGGGGTACGAAATGCTTAGAAGTAGCTTTTCTTGTACTCTAGTACGTGTGAAAATTATCACTTGCATGAATCACTATGTACCTCTCGTTAGGCTACAGTACTGTGTATCCTTGATTAAATGCGATGAATTAATATCCGAGTGAAATTCCGGGTTAAAAAACTTAAAACTGCAGGTTTTAAAATCTCACTTATTTTTCTAAAAGTTTTGAACTTGTGATATGAAAACTAAGTTTGGTGCACACGATTTTATATTCTTGCGATTCGGCACAGAACGGTGGAATCGCAGAAGTAAATATACGTATACGCGGTAAAATTAACGAATCTAAATTATCAGTGACTAAATTACACAATGAGTAAACGAAAACAAACCAGGCAAAGAGATTAAAATACGGTATGTGATATGACTGTTTATACGTTTTGGTTTAAAATCTAAATCAAATCTTAATAAAAATTCGTATATAAAGTTCTAAATAAATTATTTTTTTCTTCCAAAATACAAAGCATAAATAATGTATGCTTCTTATTTACACAGATTTTCGAAGTGATAAAAATGTGTATGTATCATTTACAGCCATGCTTATTGTAGGTTAACTTTGTTTATATTAATATAAATCATGTACATGTATAACTGAATGTCCATGCATGTTTAGATTTGAAGGTGTTTAAGCTATGATACATGTAACTTAGAGAACCTCATACATGTCGTCTTGATTAAATGAAAAGTTGAATTGACCGACTTCCATATCAAGCTTGCGATGATGATAATTATGATACGGGTGCTAATTATGAGAACTGTAAGATTATATCGTCTCATATAAATAACTGATGCGCAGACATAGAATTTTATTTTAGTTTAGGAGGGGGGTCCAGCCACCCCACCACCCTTGAAAATTCAAACTTTTTTAAATTCACATAGTAAACCTACTAAAAATAGAACTCGACCTAACCCACCCCCACCCCCTCCCCAGCAAACAAAATTATAAATTATCCCTTAGTACATTAACCTCCCCTCCATTTCTTGATCTGAACATATAAACATTGGAGCGAAATGTCATGGTGCGAAACATCCCACATTTAGCTAGCTACGTTGGGTTTTTTTTTCGGGGAGCAGCAATTGTAGCGCACACACTGCCGCCTGGCGTCATAATGCAGCATTAAATTCATGCAACTTGTATTCGTCTTTATTGAAAGTGGTTTATGGTTTGCGTGTTTGAATTCACGTTTGTAACAGAGATAGAAGAAAGAATTTACACGAATAAGAAGAGAATGTTGCAACATAGAATTAAGCAAACAATGAAGGATCAAAGAGAATCAAAGTGAAATTGGATAAGCATGAATATGAAAATAATAAAGTGACATGCAAGTGTAAATGTAATGAAGAATAAAGAAGTAAGCATAATAAGAATAAAAGTAAGATACATAGAATTTTGGCGGTAATTCCCTTCCATAGGTTTACAATTATTTCTATCATGTCACATATACATGTTTTAGTTATAATATTTTGGAATTTTTTAAAGATACAATGTCATTTATTTGATAAAAATCATATATTTATGCATACATGTATTAACATGTGACGTGTAAACCTAAAAGTAATCAATTTTGTTCAGTTTTTTACTTGAGTAACAGAAAGGCATAAACCAGCGTTTTGTTCGAGCACTGTGTACATTGTATATTTAAACCAAACCAAAAGAGATGGTGTGACGTCAAAGCAATTTGTTTTTGTTTTTTTAAACAAAAGAGTTCTACATAATGTCAACGTCCAGAAAATACGATTTCTCTAACTTTAACATTTACAACACATGCGCGGATCCAGAAAATTTTTCCAGGGGGGATCCGAATTGAACGTAGGGGGGGGGGGGCTACACTATTCATCAGAAATGTTGACAAGCAAAAATAAAAAAAAACAAACAAAAACAAAACTTATTTCCCAAAATCATGAAATTCCTAATCCGTGGAGGTAACATAGTATGCCTATAACTTGAAAAAATTGTACCTGTCAACATTTTTTTCTCCCATATTCATGATATGCCTAATCCGATTCATGATATGCCTATTCCGTGGGGAGGTGGGGGTGCGAATATGCTTATAACTGCATTTTTTTCAATATCACACTTAATATTTCCGCTTCCGACGCCTTTCCAAAACATATATGTGTTTTCCAGGGGGGGGGGGGGGGGGGTCCGAGTCGTATTTGCGATATTTTCACTATGTAAATTTAATAACTTCTCATTTTTCGGGGGGGGGGGGGCGGACCGCATGCAACAATTAATAAAATCCGTTGAACAACACATATCTATACCATTTAATTGTAACTTTGAGAAGTGCATACATTTTTGGGAGGCAACTGTGTCGCTAGTCTGTAAGTCAAGTGAATTATGTCCTAAGGTCTTTTAAAGAAATAAGAAACTGTCAACACTTGCAGTACTCTGATGATTTCTATGGCGACCGACTGCATTGAATAACGTATTTCATAACTTCTAAACGTGAGAACAAATAATTATTATTTAAAATCTTTGACTTAAAACTTTAAACTTATATTCAACAATTGACCACTATAGTGATAGCTCACTTCCAAGTGTATTTTAATTACATAACAATTGATGATCTGCATCCATAAATTACCTATGGCTATCTGTGTCCAGGGTTGTGTGCACTTAAAAGGCCGAGGTTTTTAACCGGTCTGTTTACCTTAGGTAAGTTCAGGTGGGGGTGGAGCCTATATTAAAAGAGGTGTGAAACCCCGAGGGAAACACGCTCGCTTGTGTATACATGCCTATATACACGGAGTATTAAAGTGCTCTCAAAAGAGTTTTTCCGTTTATTTAAAAAGAATATCGTATTTACATGTATATGTATTTATAAAACAAATTGTTCTTCGTTGAAATGAATATAAACGCATGAAAAACCGCGTGCGACATGTGCAAAATCTTTCGTTTGATTGAACAAGTTTCTGTTATGGATTAACTGAGAATATATCCTGATGTTTTGTGAATTATACAATTAGCCACCGTACTCAAATACTAATGCAACTTTGCAACCAATGCTTGTAAATCTTTTCCGATCAGCTGCTAAATTAAAGTGCACAATAATTATACCAGCTGCGCATGGACCAGTGCTGTCTGTACTTGTTTCTATTCCGGTTTCAGTTGGTGAAATTTCTCAAAGAAATGTGATAACTAACAATTTAAATCGTGAACGCAATATTTGATTTCATTTAATTATTTATTCTCAATTATTCACAAACATCTTTATTGATAAACGACGTCTTTCATGGATACATGATCGGCACCACATGATTGGTGATCAGCGCATTTAGTGTGGTACATAACCAAGTACGAGTAAATTTTTAATTCATATCTTTTAATATTTCTTTTGTTTAAAGTGCTAAAAGATAGCGATTTATCGTCACGGTATGCATCAAATCAAAAGAAAAAGGTTTATTGCACCGACGTCGCGAGCGCTGGGCATGGTATACACAGGACGAGTAAACAAATGCCAATCATTTTCTAACATCCAAACTGGGGCCTCGATTTAGTTGATTAACAAGGGTTACACTGACCAGGTAAATTTGAAGGCGGTGCTTATTTTTCGGTTGCACGGGGTGATTGAATTAACACGCAGACTGGCCGAATAAACACACAGATTGCAAAGTGAAACACATTAGGAAGTACGTTAACAAATAAGGAGTCACCAAAAATTGATTTTCGCCAATCACTGGGGGGGGGGGGGGGGGGGCGGGCGGAGCAGCACAGAGATGACCGTTTTTAAACTTCCTACAACGCTTCGAAAATTAACGATTTTTTTTACTATGTCAACCCTCTTAAAATTTGGTACAACTCTTAAGAAAACTTATTTTACTTTCTACACTATTTAATTTTTGTGTTGGTCGAATATTAATTCTTACACCAGTATATGTGCATATATGACTCGATGGCCAGGAAAGTTTGAATATTGTCTTAAAATTGTTAAAGTCTGTAAAAAGTAAAAAAAAAAAGCAATAATTAACGGAAATGATCATGAGTAACTACAGTCTATTCATCGTCGGACCCCACGGGTTTTCCATCCGTTAAATTGCTTGAAATCAGTGTAACGGATAGAAAACCCGTGGGTTCCGACGATGCAGTATATTAATCTTACATGTAAGTTAAACACATATCAATTTTACATATGCCGGTAAATATCTCGGAATTTCATTATATTTAATCTTTTATTTATACAATCGGCCTTGCATATTTAGAATCGAATTGATAGATTACTTTTATTCAATTAATGATAGGTTTTTATAAGATTTTTCGCCCTGACGTTTAAATCAACGCTAAATGAACTGAATAAGGGAGATAAATTCATCTTTCATCTAAAATCAATATAAATGAAAATAAAATAAACAAATAGTTTTGTTCGTACAAAATATCAATAAACATACACGTGTGATAAGGTACATGTAGATGTCCCCTCGGGCGCGATCTTCTCGGCCATGTGCGAGCGTGCGAGGGATGATCATCATTTAAAGGGGTAATCTTTGTGGGTTTTTGTTGTTGATCTAAAACATTATAAGTACAGTTCTTATACAAACCCACCATTGATTTATGTCTGGCGATGTTTTGGATTAGGAATAATATCGGATTTTATAATTTTCAGAATGACTTCTTAATTTACATTTTCAATAAAACATTAATAACTTAAAATTAAAACAGTTCCTGTATTTGCGGCTATATAAACCCAAAACAAGTACATGAAAGACGCGAATCTGGTGTATTAGATAACCGCTGACCGCTTGGTAGTGCACCCGCGGCCGAGGAGCCCGCGATCTCCTCGGCCGCGGGCGAGGAATAGGTTACGTGAAGTTACAACACACACAGCTCAGAACCCAGGAAGATTTGAAATGTTTGCAGTATAATAATGACTAAAATCTACCAAATAGAAGTTGTTATTTTTTTTTACTTAAAATCCACAATTGATCTATGCCTGATATTACTTCGATTGAGAATGACATTTCTTTTATTAATTAACAGAACGTTTTCTTAATTGACACTCTATCATTTAATTCAATTTGAGAAGAATAAACGTCTATGTGTGATCAAAATTAAAACAATTCTTGTTTTCGGCTAAATGAACTCATAAATTGAGAGACGTGACTCCGGTGTATTAGATAACCGCTGACCGCTAGGTAGTCCAGCCGTTACCATGGCGACCGACTTTCTCGGCCGCAAGCGAGGGATAGCTTACGTAATGGTTCACACACAAAGCTCTGATTCCAGATATATTTTAAATGCACGCAGCATGATAACTAAAATGTATCACATAGATTTATTTTTTTCCGGTAGTTTGTGTGATTTACTAGAAAAGAAAAAGAATGTTTATATTTTCTGTTTCTCGTTTTTTAGGATTGTACAGAATTTACGAAGATGACTTAAACTCCTCACATAAAAGCATGTATCCTAAATTTTTTTTTTTTTTTTTTTTTTTTTTTTTTTTGGTGAATTAAAGCCTCCTTTTTAAACAGGCATACTGTCTGTCGTAACTTAATGTCAATTGTACGCACAATGACTTTCGTTAACTTGCCAAATAAACACAGGTACATGTTAACATGTAAAGCTTTTTACACCCATACTACACAACTCACCAACAAAATAACATTGTAACGACATTTATAGGATCCCAACAAACAACTTTTCCAGCGACAGCTATTTCAAAATCCTAGCCGTTTTTTAGTTATTTAGCAAAAACTTTCAAGGGCCCTTGGCCCTTAATTTAAGGAGCCAGCCCTTTTTTATTGGTGTCAAATGAAAGTCCTTGACATTCTGCACAACTTTTATTCTACATGTCTTAATAAAATATTTTTCGTTTAAAAGATACAAAGGAAAATATGTCTAAATTTTCGCACTTTTTGGAACCCTGTTTTTTTACCCTCTACCTTTTTCTAAATAAAGAAAGTAATCCAAAAACAAAAACCGATGTGCAAAATTTCAATGTCTCTGTTATTCAAATTCGTTGGATTCCCATTCCCTGCTATCATAGTCTCGGAGCCTTTGTCTGGAAACGAAAGGCCCTAAATTTTTTAAAAAGGGGAATAACTCGTTAACGGAAGAGGATTTTTAAAATTTATGAAATGGTTTAGATAGTGTTTTGTAAAGTCTATAAGCCCTGAAAATTTGAGCAAAAACCGTTCAGAAATGAGCAAGATATGAAGCCTCAAAGTTCGCGTCTAGGAAGAAAAAAAAAAAAAAAAAAAATAAGAATAATCTTAATCTGCACAATAATATAAAGGTCTTCCGTTGGAAACGGAAGACCTTAATAATTTCTAAACAGTATATACATTTAACACTATACATCCATTTTGGCCCTTCCCTTCAGTCAAAACCCATACTCCAGAAGCCATGAAATTTAAAATTTTAGTAGAGGACTTCCTAGTAAACATATTATTATGAAGTCAGTTTTTCATACAGATATGCGAGAGTAGAGAAGACGATTTTTAAACATATGCACTAACACTATATGACCATATTGCCCCCCCCCCCCCTTAGGTCCAGCTCCCCTGATCCAGGACCATGAATTTCACAATTTAAGTAGAGGAGTTAGTGGACCTCATAGCCATGTATTCATTTTTATGTTGCCCATAAGTGTGAGTAAAGAAGACGATTTTCTAAGATTTAATACATTTCACTATATGGCTATATTGGCCCCGCCCTAGGGCATACACCCCTGAACCAGGAGTCATAATTTCACAATCCCTGACCCAGGGGACATGGATTGCAATTTTAGTAGAGGGCTTCATGGACATCATAACCATTCATTCAGTTTTTTCCTCACGTGTGTGGGAGTAAAGAAGAAGATTTTTGAAAATATGGCTTTTTTCGTATTTGGCCCCCGGGGGTGGTAGAGCCACGAATTTCACAATTTAACGTTAGATTCATCTAACCATAGAGAGATGCTTCACATCAAAATGGTAACAATTGGCTCTATAGTTTTCAAGAAGAAGTTGAAAATGTAAATATTTTTACGCACAGACGCACGATGATGGACGAAAACAGATGAGCGACACAAAATGGGTATGTCTTATCATACCGGAAAACAGTATTGGCTGCGCCGTGCGCGTAGTAATAATTTAAATACATGTAGCATGAGGCATATTTACATTAAACAAGAGGCCAATAGGCCTAAACGGTCACCTGAGTACCATAGCACATACACAAACTTGTCGAGGAGTCTCATATTTGCATTTAATTAAGTTTCATTCTGGGGTAAAAAAAATTATAATATTGTAATGACGACCACCTTCCTGCCTGAAATCTTTCAAAAATTCAAAAAAGAGTATGAAACCTATAATTTTAGCGAAAAACTTATACAGATCATAGTAGAGTGCATGACCTGATATTGAAAAGGAACAAGAAAATAGTCGAAAATAATTTTCTCATATTTGTTAACTTTCAAGATAGGCTTTATGTGTATATGTTTTCATAGATAAACTAAAACAAAGTGGCTAGTAGACATGTTTTATTACAACAGCCTCCCATCCCCCGGGGCAGACAGAAACTCTTCCTGTGGGCATTTAAACAAAAAACATAAAAGAGATATATAACATAGCCTTCCACCTTATGTATGCTCTCCCCACATATGCCTTCCACTTCTGTTACAACTTCTGAATTTTCACCATAAATCTAAACAAAACACCATCTGTTATTTATACCAAAATCATTTTACATCTACTGTTTATCAGCGATTTTGGTAAGCCAATTTATACTTTACTATTAATGAGTCTATTTATTTATTTAAGACTTCAAAAACTGTTTTTGTTTCAATAAATAAAATACTTTAATTAATAATTTGATTAATAACTCATAGTCATAACACTTGCTTTACATGTAGGTGGCATGAAAAATTATAAAAGAAGACAGCTTAATGTTTTTTTTTCTAAAAATGCAGTTAGTTTTTATTCTGTGTCAGTAGACTTTTTTAAACATTCTATATACATATTAACACTAAATGACCATGCTTTTGGCCCCACCCTGCATTAAGAATCCCAACCCTATACACTATATGAGTGTTTTGGCCTTGCTCTAGATTCAGAACCTCTACCTCGGGGGACATGGAATTAAAAAATTTTGGTAGAGGACTTTCTGGTCTAAAAAATTATGAATTCAGTTTTCCCTACAGGTGTGTGGGAGTAGAGAAGATAATTTTTAAACATTATAAGCATTAACACTATACATCCATTTTGGCTCCGCCCTAGAGTCAACACCCATTGTCTAGGGGACATAAAATTTACAATTTTAAAAGAGGACTTCTGGTTAACATAATTATGAAGTCAGTCTTTCTAACAGATGTGTCAGAGTAGAGAAGAAGATTTTTAAACATTATATGCATTAACACTATATGGCCATATTGCCCCCCCCCCCCCCCCCACAGCCTGAACCCCTGACCCAGGTGCCATGAATTTCACAACTTATGTAGAGGAGTTCGTGGACATCATAACCATGGATTCAGTTTTTTCCCACATGTGTGGAAGTAAAGAAGAAGATTTTCTAAGATTAAATATTTTTTCAATTTATGGCTACATTGACCCCACCCTAGGGCCTAAACCCCTGTCCCATGGGTAATAAATTTCACAATTTAGGTAGAACACTACATGGACATCATAGCCATGCATTTAGTTTTTAACAAATATATATGGGAGTAGAGAAGAAGATTTTCTAAGATCTAATACATTTTTACTAAATGGCCATATTGACCCTTGATCCTGAACCCATGACCCAGGGGCCACGAATTTCACAATTTTGGTAGAGGGCTGCATGGACATCATGACCATGCATTCAGTTTTTACCTCACATGTATGGGAGTAGAGAAGAAGATTTTTGAAAATTTTGCGTTTTTTTGCATATTTGGCCCCGCCCATGGCGCCCTGGGGGTGGTAGAGCCGTGATTTTCACAATTTAGATTCTTCTTACCATAGAGATGCTTCACACCAAAAATGGTAACAATTGGCGTTGTAGTTTTCAAGAAGAAGTTAAAAACGTAAAATTATTAACGCTCGACGACGGACGAAGACCAATTGCATTAGGTCACCTGAGTCACTTTTTTGAAATGTTGCTGTGATGTTTTTTGTTGTTATATTTTTATTTTGCCCACAAGACAATTTAGAATTAAGAAGAGCATTTAATGTTATAAAATTAACAGAAAAATATCTTAAAATACAATTTAAACATTTAATATATTACAACCGTCTGCTGATGAATTGATTTCTTATAGCGACCATATGTTAATTTTTCTTTTGGAAAGCAAGGCCGCTGGGTGTAAACGTCACAGTGTAGACTGCCTGAGAGCGACACCAACTCAAACCATGAGGCCAGACATACAATGTACTTCTATGGACATCGCAATGAAGCATCGCTAAGAAGTTACATTCGCAAACGGTCATCTACACACACAAATAGTGCCAGTGTAACTTTATCGATAAAAATGATGTGCTGAAGATTCAAATCTAGAAATCGTTCCCTTTAATTCCAGCTTACCTGTCAACGTTCCACCATGATGCGTTAAATCTGGCGACTGTTTCACCAACAAACGTAGCATTACACTTACGATTTCTGGACGTGCACGTTATACGAGCGTTTCACTAAACCTATCGTAAACTCGGTAGAACTCTTCAGACAACGTTCAGACAGGTATTTTCTACACGAAACAGACGTAAACAAACCTTTTGACAGACGATCGACACGATCCACGAAATGAACAATTTTCGCAAAGCGAACTGGTCCGAGGCGTCCATCAGTTTAATGATGGAACTCGTTACAGATCCCGAGCGATGGGCTGTAACTCGAGGGAAAGTCAGCCCATCTCTCACCATCCAGAAAATACAGCGAGTCTGGGAGGAAATTGCTGAAAGGTATATAACATATAAAGCCTGTACTCGCCTTCCCTCGTAAATAATGAAATTTAAAAAGATTAATTTTACTCATGGTTGTGTTTTTTCTATTTACAAAAAAATATAATTATATTCTCTGTGTTTGATAATCATGATAAATTAAAAATATGATAAATATAATGTATCTCAGTACTGAAATATCCATTATAATAGAGAATCAACGCCATTTCAACATGTGTGCGAAGTCTGAAGGATGTTAAGAAAAAATGTCAAGATCTCCAAAGCCATACTAGAAAGAAGAAGGCCAGTAGGTAAGAGAAAAATAAGAGAATGTATATAGCTATGAATGAACATGTACTAGCTATTGAATATGTTGATATAAAAATAGGGGGAGGGTCAAAATCTTAGAACAGTTCTCATCACTTACATGTAAAACAGGATACAATGTAAGTAAACTACATGTATGCCAATGTAAAAAAAATGGATCAGATATTTTAAAGGGACTTACACACGATTTGAGCTCAAAATTTTTAATTTTATTTTTTCATTTTTAATGTTTAGAATGATTAATATGGGTATTTGTAATGCTTTGTCAAAATTTGAAAGTCAAAAATTGAGTTATAAGCAAGATACAGAGTTTGAAATTCTTTGTTTTGTAAACAAAGCTCGAGCCTTGTAATTGTTTACATATGTTTTTTATTGGTATAAGTTCCAATCTAATGTTGGTTTCTTCTGTTGATAATATTATTTATAAACATATTGAATAAGTTTACCTTGTTTTCCACAAGGCATTTTGTCAAACAAATGGTTATTACATACTTTACACTATTTGTAAACAAATATAAGACTAGAGCTTTGTTTACATAACAATGAATTCTTACCTCTGTATCTCTCTTACAACTTGAAGTCTAACATTCAAATTTTGGTTAATCATTCAAAATGTGCTAGTAAACCATTTTATATAAAAAAGAAAAAAGAAAATTTTTATCTAAAATCGTGTCCAAGTCCCTTTAACAGAAAATAAATGAAGAATTATTTGATTTAAATTATTTCAATAGAAAATTGGACTCAAAAGAACAGGTGCTAGACGGGAGAGCATTTCTGTCCTAGCTACTATCAATGCTCTGGGTGCACGGATGCCTCCCATGGTTGTTGTCAAAGGGAAGACAAGACGAAGTCTGTAGTCTTTTTCAACAGCTGATGGTCCTCCTAATACTGTCTGGACATTCCAGAACAAGGCCTGGATGACTGATGCTCTTGGGGAGCAGTGGTTTGGGGAGGTTTTTCTCAAATACTGTGGGCCTCATCGTCCTCAGCTGCTGATCCTCGATTCCCACCGAAGTCGTGAGGTCCTGGGTCTTCTGCAGATGGCCAAAGCAAATGGAATCCACATCCTGGCACTTCCTCCTCACACTACTGCCTGGCTTCAACCACTTGATATAACTGTTTTTGGTCCCCTGTCTCGGTCCTACAATAAAGTCTGCTCAGAGTATCTAAGCAAGAACCCTTCCAACCTGATAAATAAGGCCACCTGGCCAGCTTTATTTTCTTCTGCTTGGGAGTCTTCTGTGACTCCCAATAACATCAAGGCCGGATTCAAGGCATGTGGGATATTTCCTGTTAACCTTGGCGCAATTCCAGATCAAGCTTTCAATACCAGCATTCCATTTGATATTCCTTTATCTCAGAGTCGGAGTGCTGCCTTATTTGCTAGTGCCTCCACATCAACTGGTATATGCTCATCTGCCATATTTTCCCCAACTTCAAGTTCAGTAGCACCAGCTATTTGTACAACTTCATCTTCTTCATCTCTTTCTCTTTCTGAGATTCCATCTACTTCTGTTTTCTCTCAGCCTACAAGTGCCTCATCTGCTTACATCACCCCTTCTGACATTCTGAACTCATCTGTTCCACATCTGATATGGCTAACTCCACTGACAGTCCTCCTGGAACACTTCTGGCAGAGGTAAATTTGCAGGCTGCAGACCCAAATTTGACAGATGGGGAGTTTACCATTGCTACCACTGATGACCTTCTTCATCTTGCGTCGGTGTTGGACCTTGATTTGCCGATATCCTCTGAGATCAATGATATTTTTTCTCCAAAACCCCACAAGTCAGGCAGTTCTGTACCTTTAAAAAAGAGAAAAATAACATCACACAGACTGCTTACATCAGATGAAATAATACAAGAAAAAAAGATTGCTACTGAGGAAAGAGAGAGAAAGGAAATAGAGAAGGAAGAAAGAAAACAAGAGAGAGGAGAAAAAAGAAAAACAACAAAACAAGGAAAATAAAAAGCCAAAGGGAAAGAAAAAATCCACAAAAGAAACTGTATTGTATTCAGTGTGTATGCAAGAGAATGATAGTGATATGAAAGGTGAGCGGGTGTCTTGGATGCAATGTGACAAAATAGGGTGCGAGTTATGGATGCATTTAAAATGTATTCCCAAAAGCATTGTATGTATGGTTGAGCAAGGTAATTCTTTTTTCTGTCCAACATGCCAGTGGCTATCTGATTAAACTTAACAAAATTAATAAAGAATAATGGACTTTATATATACAATATATGACCCTAATAATAATAATTAAAAAACTTGTTTTCTTTTGACTGGATCTATAGGCCCTTGTACTCTTCTTCCTTATGGTCTACTAGTGTATTATCGATCAAACTTGTGCGCGGTGTAAGCAATCCAACTATTCACATGTGCAGTTTTTATCAATAGAATTATACATATTCAGTCAAAATCATGTCATATGTAAAATATTTCTAAATATTTAACACAGCGCGGCTATGTTGAGGCTGCCCGAATTGATTTGTAGAAAGTCACTTGTCTGAAATTCATACGACATGACGTCCTAATTTACTTTGACGTCACGATCTGCATTCCTTTCGATAGTTCTCAGGGAATGTATCGTAACGAAATAAGTGAATTTTACTGAATATTATAAAACCGCGTGATTCTTTTACATAGAAGCTGTTTTAAATACTAGTAATACTAAATTTAATATTATCATTACTTAGTGTAAAAAATCGGCAGTTTTAAAGCCTTGTATTAGGTAAATGACTATTTATAAACTAATGGTTTGGAGACTCGCCCTGCTAAGTGTAAACTAATGAATGAAGATATTTTTATGCATGTAAAAACAGCCTGGCGTAAGTGAAAGATCAATACAATCTTTGTATTTTTTGCGTGAAACTGGTAGAGAAAATAAGTACCAATGTGAATCATGCTGGGGGAAACCTACCAATTTACCCAATGTTGTGTAATTCGAGCTTAAAAAGTAAAAATGTGCCTAATTTCGATGATGGGGCGAAATGTTTTGACAATATTTCAAATAAACGAAATATTTATATGAACCCCCAGCAAGAACTGCAAAATACATTACTTATCGAAGGATTTTTAATAAAAATATATTTGATTTAATGTCATTTACCACTTGCGCCAATGCAATTTATATAGATCATACGCTGTGTTAGGATACACACGTCACGTGCTTAAGAACAACATATGACGTCACAAAAATGCATCATATATATTGTTGGATATCGCTGTTTATTAATGTAAGAAAGATTTGAAGAAAATCGCCCAGTTAAAGTGTTCATTTGATAATTAAAACAGTATCGTTTTCCGATATAAATTTAGCTTCGGACAGCCTTAACATAGCTGCGAGGTAAACGCAACAAGAAATAATAACTGACTATTAATAAAAGCAAACGCATAACTTACAAAAACTAGCCTTCATGAGTGACAACCAATGTGAGAACTCTTCACTCCCTGAGTCAGCCAAAGAAAACCACGTGGTGGTTGGGAATGTTGATCCCGATCCGATATATTATAATTGCCCTACAGCAACCATTTCTGTGCAAAAATAATCGTATAAAACGTTACTGAAAGTAGAGTGCAGTCATAGAATGCAATTTTACTTACTGTCCGAAGTTGAAACACCATGTGTCCGAAATAATAACACCTATGTCCGAAATTATAACCATCTACCTGTCACTGTTTCGTGGTATCTAAATGTGCGGGAGAGACACGAAAAATCCCAATGACACTCGAAAAAAATTCCGGAATGTTCGCTGAAGAGATTGCTATATAACATTACTACCTTCACATGGTAAATGGTGAGCATTTCCAATTTACGCACATTAGTGTCCGAAATATCAACACTTTCCTCTATTTAATACACATTTTCTAAGATCAAAATATGATTGAATTTTTATTGTTAGTGGTTAATGAATTTGCAAACTTGATTTTGAGTTTCACAAATACCGGTACATGTTTGTGAGTTTCCTTTTGGGTCATGTACAGACGTGTGCCATAATTTGACGGCCATAATTGAGTCATGTTTGTGAGTTTCCTTTTGGGTCATGTACAGACGTGTGTCATAATACGTCTGTTTCGAGATAGCCTCCCTTGGCGGAGCTCTTCGCGCGCGGAGGTAAGTTTTGTCTCAGAGTAAACCGGAAGGTGGGACAGTTTGTTTATATTAACAACATGCCGGTCTATCATTGCTGCGTGCCGGAGTGCACATCTTCAACAAGAAAACTACAGGATTTGCATAAATATCCACACATGAAAGATGTTGCTTTTTATTCTTTGCCTAAAAAGTCGGATCAAAGGAGAAGAAGCCAGTGGATTAGGCTCATCAGAAGGGAGAAGTCTTGGGTGCCAAACAAATACACAAGAATTTGATCTTGCCATTTTGAGCCGGGCTCAAATGTTCCGACCTTATTTCCTTACAACAATTTCAAGAAATCGTCTTATACTAGGTATATTTGTTAATGAATGTCTCATAATAATATTATATTAACTGTTGAATATTGGCAAAGTTAATGAGCAGACGACAGTTCTTTCGTTTTTTTCTGCGGAAGTTTACGATTTCTTTCACGCTTAATGTTTATATATAGAATCTATTGAGTATTATGAGTATAAATTCAGATGTTTTCACGTCAAATGTTTGAGTTTTTCTCTGCTTGTTGATATGAAAATTACAATTGATTTTTTTAAAAACCTAGCCCTTTTCTAAAATGAAATTGATTTAACAGGAAAACGAGCAACTCTATCCAGATGCCAGATGATATCAGTGATGGGGAGGAAACTTTAACAGATAGCAATAGTAGCATACTTCTTCATCATTATGAAGAAGACAACATCCCCTATGTTGCTGAGGAATATGTAATAGACACCAGTCATGATAGATCTGAGGGTAATTACTTATCAACCAAAAACATGCCTGTTACCATACATATTTTTATCTGTTGTTTAATTTTTAACTAAATTGCAATAAAAATGAGCAGAAAAAACTTCACATTTTATAATCAGACTTTTGATATATTTATTAAACTTTAAAGTTAAGCTTAAGGGTTTAAAGAATAAGAAATATTATAACCATTCATTGATTATAACCTGCTGTGTCACTTTATTTATTCTCATTCAGTAAGACAATGAAATATAATTTTTTCAGGTGTGAAGCATGTGAAGAAAGTGGAGTGTGTTACAAATCCTCCCTTCCTTGATCATGTTTATGTTGCTGGTACGTCACCAGGTTCTACTGATGTGAGTGTCCAGGATACAGCAGTGCAAACGGACATGACCATGGATGATATCAACTTTATGTCTGATCAAATCCACCAACTTCAAGCAAAACTTGATGACAAGACAACTCTTTTAAGAGAATGTTTTATTTTTATTGAGACTGTTACCAAAAATGATGAGAATGTTAAGTTGTACACAGGGTTACCATCACTTGCTATGTTATTGGGTATTTTCAATATTTTAGCTGCCAAGTGTTCAGCGTTAAAATACTGGTCAGGTCAACCCAGTGCTCAGGAGAAAAATTACCAGAGGAACAGACATGGAAAACCTGGTCCAGCAAGAAAACTATCTTTTTATCAGGAATTTATTCTTTCACTTGTTCGCTTACGTTTAGGTTAATTTGAGTTTTGTATTGCTGATCTGTTTGGAGTATCTAAAAGTAGGGTTTCCCAGATTTTATTACTTGGATAAATTTTATGTCAAATGTATTTGGAAATTTTTTGAAATGGCCATCTCGGAGACAAGTAAAGAAGTATATGCCATTGTCCTTTAGAAAGCAGTACCCTAATACACGTACTATTATAGATTGTACTGAATTTTTTTTACAACGACCTAGATTTCCAACTGCTCAAGCAGCTACATATAGTACATACAAGTCTAAAAACACAGCAAAATGTTTGCTAGCTATTTCACCAGCAGGGAATTTTACTTTTGTATCAAAACTTTATGGTGGCAATGTGTCTGATAGATTTATTACAGAAGACTCAGGGTTTTTAAATTTTGTGGAAGAGGGTGATGACATAATGGCTGACCGAGGTTTTACAATAAGAGATCTGCTCACAGATAAGAAAGCCACCCTAAACATTCCTCCTTTTACCAGAAAGTGTCCATGGGGGAAAAAGAAACGCCTTAATGTTAGTGAAATAAAGCAAACACGCAAGATAGCCAAACTCAGAATTCATGTAGAGAGGGCTATACAGAGACTTAAGTTATTTAGGCTTATAGGAAATGTAATTCCATGGTCACTTAAACCAGTTATTAATCAAATGATTAAAGTTTCAGCATTTCTTTGCAACTTAATGCCAACTCTAGTGAGAAAGTAGAAGTCCTTATGTTGTTTTTTTTAACAATCAGTTTATTTAGAGTTATACCGGTATTTAATATGACTTGATAATTGATAAAGAATGCACCAATATTTGTGCACTTTGATTCCAATTTTTTCCTGGAATGTTTAACATTCATATATTTATTGTCATGCAGTAAATATTTTTCAACTAGATAAATTAATCAGAACATAGAATGAGTATTTTGAGGTACTTTATCAAAGTACTTTATCAATCATGATACAGGTATTGTGTTTTGCTAGCTAAAAATTGTTCATAAAATATTTGCAACATGAATCTAATTTCTCTCTGAAAGAGACTTTTCATATTACCGGTAATCCTTACATAACAATACACAATAATTACATTCCTTGCAATTTTGGTTGTACAAAATTCTCAAAAAATATCTTTATTTTTTTTAACAATGAATTCCAAAGTAATGGATCAAAAAATATTCTCTCACTGTAAATTTTGTGTTTTCCAATTTTGACACCACCTTCCAAATACAATACAAAATCACACCACTGTACATTTGCCACAGTCATCTGTGTTTGTATTTGTGTGTACCAAATAGAGTTCTCTTTCAATTTCATACACCCATTCTCATCACTTTGAATATGATAATTTTCATTAAAAATCTGATCTAAAGTGTAATTTCTAAATTTGTATGGACATTTTATCTCAAGTACTCCTGTTCCACAACACTTACACTGCAAAATCCCATCAGGTGAAGCACCTAGGAATGGTACATTAGGATCAACAATAAGACCTGTGGTTTTTAGTTTACCACTTTTGTGTTCTGAAACATACTTTTTTCATATAAATTTCTTGCCAAAACTTCTCTTTCCTTACCAAAGATAGTGGCAGGTGTTGAAAAAGATGTACAGTCATTACTCAATATTTGCTTTACAATATAGTTGTTTGGGTCATTTCCTTTATAGTTACAAACATTGTGCATGACAGAAGATGTAATTCTGCCACATCTGTACTTATACCAATGAACTGACTCAAATTGTTGGTCAGTAAGCTTGTTGACTTCAGTACAATCTGATTCATCAAAGCATGTTGATAGGTAGTCAAAAATTGATATATTTCCATTTGTATCAAAATTTGCAATACATTGTAGAAGAGTTTTAGGTACATTTTGATCATTATCATTATCAAGGTTCATGTCAAGAACTTCAATAATTTGAGTGTCAAACCCTTTCACTAAATCTAAAAGCATTTCATCAATATCAGGCTAATTTTGATTAATGATCGTAGGGTCAAAACAGTGTTCAAATGGAAGAATACGGGTTTGCTCAGTTGACTGTTCAATTTCATCCAGCAGTTTGGGTTTTGATTCTTTACGAGGTACATCCCAAATGCATTTCCTGTCAGTACATGTTTCAGTGTTCCTATCAATATGCCTTTCTGACCACAGTGACAAACTGAACAATAGGGCCACAACATGTTTACATCCACCATCATCTCTTAATAAAAAGATTACAATTAAATTACTATAAAATTAATATACATCTATCTCAATGATGCAAATATTTTTTTGTTACAGTATATTATTCTGACTTTTCAATTGTCATTTGAATTCATGTTTTAAAAATGTTTCAGTAAATACATGTATATCTTCTAACTGTTCAAAACTGGTGCCATATATCTTATTTGAAATTTTAATATTACTTCTTAAGTATGTAGCCTTCACTGATATTTTAAATTATTTTGCATTTAGATAATTACTAGTCTTGCTAACATTTACATGTATGTAATGCATGTATAATAAGCAGCCATTAAATTGTGGCAATAATAAATTGTTATCATAATCCTGAACACAAAGTTTACTTTCTTCTGTAGTAACAGTGGTTATTATGATTGTGTGGATAAAATTATTCATAATTATAAAATTGGACACAAGTTACTCAGTGCAATCACAGCCAGCAGATGTACAACTGCCATCAACACGATTTAGCAGGCACCAGGTCCTGTATGGATCAGCTGATTGCGAGTTTCCCTAATACAGAGCGATTTTACATAGATGTAGTTGTGGGATAACTCATGACACTTCACAGAGTGAATGTGATTAGACTGATACAATCTATAACCGCGTTCGGACTTGTAATTTTGTAGACGTGCAGGAGACCACCCGGCGTTTGCTTTTGATAATAAATAAACAAATAAATCGGCCTGACAAAAAACGGGAATGAGTCTCAAATCATCGGTCCATTTATTGAGTTCTGGGGATGTTATAAACGGAAATTCAACCACCTCTCCATCAATAATTATCCGACTTCTCTGGCGCAGAAATTCTTTGGTGTCATCGGGAGCTTTTAACACCGGTAATTTCAAATCTATCGCTTTCTTAGCCAATTCCCGAAGTTGATGGACACTATAGTCACTGACAGTCATTCCTCGTTCAATTAAAAATAATTTAAGTTGCGGTTTTAACATTAAATCTACGTTAAAAGACATAGCTATTTTCGGAGCGTTGCTATTGTTTACGTTGACGATGTGTCCCACCTCCGCTTCAACTCGCGTGTTATTTGCGCCTCCTAAACAGGAGAGTTCCTATCTCGAAACCTGCGTATTTAACGGCCAAAATTAAAATGGCGGCGCTCAAGCATTGTGTAAACAAGTCTGGTTTGCGCTGTTATTTCCTGAAAAATCTGATTTCTATTTATAGCACAGTTTTGTTTTAAATTGAGACCGGAAGTTTTGTTGTCGTCGCTGTTTCCGAAAGATTAAAAACGTCATGGCAGAAAATCGTAAACATTTGACTACTGACATTAAAAATGTCATCGTAGACATGAGAAATGATGGACATAAAGTAAAGGAAATTGCTGATGTGTTGAAGATTACCAGAGGAAATGTTACAGGAGTTTATCTCTCGTTATAAACTTCGAGGCGATGCTGAAAATTTACCTCAAACTGGACGTCATCTTTTACTGTCTGTGAGGGATACAAGGTCTCTAGTTAGGCTCGATCGGACCAACAGAAAGACACCATTGAAAGAAATTACCACACAGTTTAATGAAAACAGGCCACAAGATGTCTCTAAACGAACTGTACGACGATGTCTTTATCGGGAGGGTTTCCATAGACGCATTGTGAAGAAGAAAGTCCGTGTGAGGAAGGTAAACAGAAATAAACGATTAGCATAGTGCCGAGGAAAGCTGAATCGGCGTGCGAACGGTCAGTGGGATAGTGTGATTTTTTTCTAATGAAAGTGTTTGGGACAAAACAACCGTTTTTATGTATGGCGGCGCAAGAACGAGACCGAGTCCCCAGACTTTGTCTGCCCCCGTCTCAACGGAAAATCTCAGTTATGACTTGGGGGTGTATCACATACCACGGTAAACAGTAAATGGCACTGTAAATCGCCATAAGTACATAGAAATCCTTGAGGACAACTTGTGGTACGTAATCGCCACCGATTTTCCCAACCACAGCTTTCTAATTTCCAAGACGACAATGCCCCATTCCACTGCGCTCAAGATATCGATAATTACAAAGCCAGGAATTGTTTAAATTGTATCAGGTGGCCTGTCCAATCCCACGATTTAACGATTTAAACATTATAGAAAATGTTTGGGGAAAACTTAAGCTAAAGTTGCAGCAACGTGTGGAAACCATCATCACCCCTGACGAGCTGTCCAGGGCTATCGTTGACATTTGGCAAAGTATCCCCTTGGAATACATTCAGGGCTTATATAATTCCTTGCCGAGAAGGATGAGGAAAGTTATAGGGTAAAGGGTGATATGACGAAATATTAAACAAGGTAAGCAATTTTTGACTTGTTTTGACGTTGAAATGTTTACATTACGCTTCACGCTTGAGCCCCGCCATTTTAATTTTTCACGTTAAATTATGGCACACGTTTGTACAACGCACGTGTAGTTCATGTGTCCAAATGAGCTATTCCTTCGGGCCTTATTGGATTTGACCACGCCCCGATCAAAATTATCACCTCATAATACTCAAAAGAATGATTTCTTATTCGTAAAATAAAATCTAAGAACCGCAATGCTCTATATGTGATATGATATCCTGTTACAAATTGGGCTTAACATTTAACGAGAAAATATCCCGAGAAAAAGTTGAAAATCTTTTCATACTGAAAATCACCGTTGCAAATTTTACCACTGTCAATAATTTGTGCAAGGGGGTAACATATTTCCTAGAGGTGATAACAAACGTAATGTTTCTGTATTATTGTAAAAGAAATCTTAAAAGTTTTGCTATATAAAAATGATTACAATCGTCTTTCACAGACAGGTTTTGTGCATTAATTAAGAAAAATCTACAAATATTAAACTTACGATTAGATTATTTGGTGCAAGTCCTGTCTGAAAGTATGTACTGGCACGATAAAGGAGGTCGCTGCATCGAGATCTCAGAGAGCCCCGTTTAAATAATGGACAATTAGATATTTTCCAGCTGACATAGAACTTTTCGCAATTTCATAACCCCTAACATACAGGCATAACAGCCATTAACAGGCCTAACATTTTAAATTTGATCTATCAGATGTAAAGTTCAAACAACATTTCTTTTTAAAAGAATGATGTTGAAATACTAATTAAGGTTCTAGTACAAGAGAGAAAAGCTGTCAATGTGACAGCAAACCGGGTTTTCTTTTGTGTGAACAGTATCTATAATCCATTTGTAAACCGTGAATTGATGAACACTACCTTTCACGAGAAGTGGGGTACTCTATATGCAATAGCTGGTATTCTTTTTTAAAAATCATCAGAAATCAAACCCAAGCATGCCATATGCACACCTCTGATATATGTCCAATTGATCTACCAAAGAACAAAATCATACCTTGAAAACTGTAGGAGGAGTTATCCGTACAATAGGGGTACCCTATAAGCAATATTTTGTCAAAAAAAGACTAGTTCAACAGCTGGTATTTTTTTCATGAACTATCAGAAATCAAAATCCTAGCAATATGCACACTTCTGATATAAGTCCAATTGTATTGATCTGCCAAAGAACAACTTCCTATCTTGAAAACTGTAGGAGGGGTTATCCGTACAATAAGGGGACCGTATAAGCAATATTTTGCCAAAAATGACTGTTCAACAGCTGGTATTTTTTTTTTCATTAATCATCAGAAATCAAAACCCTACCAAAATGCACACCTCTGATATATGTCCAATTGATCTGTAAAAGAACAATTTCTTACCTTGAAAACTGTAGGAGGAGTTATCCGTACAATAGGGTACCCTATCTGCAATATTTTGCCAAACATGACTAAGTTCAACAGCTGGTATTTTTTTTATAAATTATCAGAAATCAAAATCCTAGCAAAATGCACACGTTTGATTTATGTCCAATTGATCTGCAAAAGAACAACTTTTTATCTTGAAAACTGTAGGAGGAGTTATCCGTACAATAAGGGTACCCTTTTGGCAGCTGCCCGCCCGCCATTTGCACTATTTCAGAAACCGGATTTTTCCTTTCGAAAACCCGGTTGAAAACAAGGGAACTATTGTCTTGATCACTGTCTTTTCAGTTGTTGTCGGTTATTATGTCCCAACTTGGTTTACAATACTTTTTTTTTTGAGAACTGGTCTGAAATTAACCGTGTACCTTTATATTGAGATCAAGATTGAGTTTTGTGACATGATAAATAAACAGGATGAAGAAACACATTTCAGTCGACTCGTTAATTTTTTCTACTCTGGTTCGTCCTTAAATTTAGATTTTCAGAATTTTATAGCGCAAAAATTGACATTGTTGATATTGGAAGGGTATGTGTATTGCTTATTCAAAACACTCAGAATGCTTGTTGAAGACAAACTTGCATTACAACGTACAAACCTAACAATCTCATGAGAACCAATAACCTTATGAATTAATAGAGAACACCTATGAAGATATTCGATACGGACAAATAAAGTCTACTCCGAAGGAGGAGTAGAGAAGCGATCAAAGAATGCTCTAAGACAGAAAACACAGCTTTAATGATCGTACAATCTCTTTAGCTTACAAATAATCCATTTGTCTCAATTATTATTTTTTTATTTACTAAAACATTTATGGTCGTTTTGAAATGTTTATTGCAAAATGTTTGCAAACATGATACAAAATTGAAAAATAATAAGGGCAAATATCAGTTGTAATTTAAGTTAAAATTTTTAAATTGATTAAGATGAGTGATTTTAAACAATCGTTGAATTTGTTATGATATTTTAAATGATAATGATCAAAATAAAATAATGTATAAAGCCCTTCTTGTATCCAATATTTTCATCTGATATTGTCAATTTTGGTGTCAGCAGTTACAAATATGCTCCAAAGAAACAATTTTAATTCGTTCCGAAGAAAAAAATACATATCGCAATGTTACTTTTAATTTGTTAATGTCTGAATTGAACAACCTCATGTAGACAGAATTGCGTCATTTGAAGATATATAGAGACGTCGCGCACGGTGTTGGTGTTAAAATGGCATTATAGAGTGCGCGTACAGTATTAGACTATTTTTTGAAAACAAAAATTTGGAAATATGTAACTCTATATACCAATCAGTTCGAATGTGTTTGGACTTCAACAAAACACGTAATAAAATGCAGGAATTCTTTAAAATATTTGATAAATCGGTGTTAAAAACTTAAAATTTTACTAAAAATGGCATGTAGATAGGTAACACTTTTAAGATACATATCTCAAATAAACTACAATATCTCGGTAAACTTTCATTTTTGGGGGAAAATGTTTGGGAAAGTGTAACAGATATACATCATTATAACGTTTTCGACGTAATGAATGCCAGGAATCGACGCCGGATTAAAGAATTCTTAAAATAAAGTTGTAGATGAGTAACAAAACTCAAAAATGGCCACGTATGGCCGATCAGTTAATTATCAAAATATAAATTCTGATTAAGGAAATTGCAATGATCTATTGTAGTTTTTTAAAAAGATAAGTTTTTTTTTTAATTTTAAATAGAGAGAAATGGATACTGTGTAAAATTCTGAATATATATTTTATAATTTAATTTTCTTTGATAAAAAAAAAATCCGGAGTTTATTCAAAACACGTGTCACAAGAGAGATATTTTACAGTCGAACGTTATGCGTAGCATGGCGATCACAAGTATCATGCCCATTAAAAAAAATCTTGGCTATATTTCATAATAACAGAAATCATTATGGAATGTGAATTTTCATAGGTTGTATAGCCTTTAAAAAGAGGCACATGTGTCCGGAAATTTTCTTAATAGAGACATTTTAAAATGTCAACATGATGTCACACTTTCATAAAAACACAATAGCAATGAGAAGAGAAAGTAACTTAGACACTTCTTTTAAAAAGCGGCGCGAAAAAATTCACAAAAATGAATCCCAGTTAGAAATGTGCTTTTTCTCCCAAACAGTTTGATGCCAAATATACAAGCATTGAGAATCAAGAAAATTGATTTTTAGAATAAAATGATGTCAACATTGTATGTCACGGGTACGTAAAATGACGCAAGGACTAAATCGTTATGTGTGCGGCTTTTTTTCTTCTTCATAAAAACAGTTATAGTGAAAATTATAAATACCTACACATTGTTTTGTAAAAAAGGTAGCAAAAAATAATATAATAATATTAATATTAATAAAAAATAGGAATAAAAATTTAAAAATAAAATTAATGCCAAATATCCAAACTTAGCG
Organism: Magallana ariakensis; assembly: GCA_020458035.1. Lineage (NCBI taxonomy): Eukaryota > Metazoa > Mollusca > Bivalvia > Ostreida > Ostreidae > Magallana > Magallana ariakensis. Next base: position 30,384,153 of record CM035817.1, read on the forward strand.
AGTCGAATTAGTTTATTTTTACGAATAAGATAATGACGGCATGAGTACATGTAAAATGACGCAATGACGTTAAACGTGATGTGACGATGAACATGTATTTTTAGTAATTAAACAGGATCTTTGACTGCTACACTACGAATTACATTAATAAAGAAAAAAGGAAACATAGAATGGTAGAACAGATTTTGGGAATGGGGGAGTTTTGTATATCATTTTTGAATCAGGTGCTATTCTTGATAATATATGACACATTACGAATTTCAGAGGTAGTTCATTTATAAATATTGCAAGCTGTGAGCGAATCGCATGCTTTTGAACATTGATATTGCTTAAAAATATATATTTATATAACAGTTTTAAAATACAAAATCTCTTACATGTGAAAAAAAATCACTTTAAAGGTCTATTTTTTTTTTATTTATTTGTATGTTGTGCTTAATGAAATGTATCATTACGTTATGGGTGAAAATGACGTTTTATGACGTTTTTAACGTTACCGAAATTAACACCAACACCGTGCGCGACGTCAGAGCCAATGCAAACATTTGACGACTGATGGTCTAGAGCCAATGCAGGCATTGAACACTGTTGCAGGCATTGGACGACTGATGGTCTAGAGCCATCTTGACCATTTTTGCTGGATTCAATGCAGGATTGTTTTACCTAATGGATGACATTTTGATTGTTTAGTGACGTTTTTAATGTAGATAATTTAAGCATGAGATGTATTTTAAGTGATATTAAGAATTAATGAAAGAAATGAATAGACTAGCATTTGGAGTCATTGCTTGCTTTGAACATCCTATGCATAGAATTAAGATACTACTACATCTAACGTCCTTGTACATTTGTCCTTTTTTGTTCAATTGTTCAAGGATACTGTATGTAACATAACTTCAACTTCTGAAGCAGATCTTGATTTTAGTTTAAAAGAAAATAAAACACTTGTTTCAATTCATCGTTTTTGATGGGTCAATTTTTTTTCAATAAAGTGTTCTATTACAAGACCGGACCATTTCATTCCTGGTGTCTACTCCAATTACAGTTAGACCTTTCTGTAGTCCAACTTGCAGTGCTTCACCTGAAATACATAACCGTAATAAATCAACACAAGGTCTACATGTGTATGCTGCTTTAAATGTTCCAAACCAGGTTATTACATGTATATCCAAATAGGTTTGTTCCTAACATGCCTTACCTTTTCCACAGTGAAGTACCACTAGATTTTTATTCTTTGGTGATGGTTAAAGGAGTAGTTTTTCATAGAACGCTGACTTAGTATTTCCTTCAATCAGGGCTGGCAAACCTTTGATGCCTGTTTTGCTGGATGTGATGCAGAGAAATGCCTGGGTGTAGTTACCTTTAATGTATTTGCTCATGTTAAAATATTTAACTTAAAAATAGTTTCAGGTTAGAAATTACTTACATAATTTTTTACATGTTATAAATAACTTAAATAAGATTGATAAGTTTCATGTTACAAATGATTAGTGATGCAGTTTGTTTTTTAATTGCATTAAATTGAGGCTATTATATAGTTTAAAAGTTTACTGATATGTTTTGCCTTTAAAAGATTTGCAACTGTACTTTTTATGTTGAAGAGGACAACCAATTTAAAAAAGAGAAGACGTGCTTGAAGTGCTTAAATTGCATGCCTAAAAAATCTGTGTACAAAACAATTTAGATTTAATCTATCATTAAGTTCTCTATCACAATTGAAACAACTTGCACGTGCGAAAACAGTCTCATCCCTCAGCTTTTAACTATCTTGTGTTGCTTTTGAAATCAAAAGTGCAATCTAGAGGAGTCTTTAGGTGGAGAGAAGAAAGCTAACTGTAGGAAATAGGACAATTGCCATCTTTAGATTTCTATAACCTCTCAAGAACCATACCCCCATCGCCCAAGTTTACTCCTATAGGCATTAATATTTAAAAATTAATTTAACTCCAATGGTGTATATATACTTGTTTATCAAGATAAGTCTTATGGTACCAAATCGGTAATTAAATCAAATAATTCTATAGTAGTACTCTTTCTCGTTTTGATTCTTCATAAAACCCTAATGGCATAGTAATTCTATTCCAGTATAACTTGGCATTGTTTGTGTTACTATGGTTTGTCCCATTATATCCTCGATTTACGTTTTGCTTAATTACTCGATATTTATAAATACCTCAGGGTTCAAACGATGTTCAATCAAAATTATTAAAAATAAAATCGAAGATATCTTCGGTAAAATGCCCCCTCTTACTTATAAGGTTTCAATACACTGCTACAAAATGTTATGCCTACGGGGATTGAGTATTGCAACAGACCCGAATGCTAATGTTGAAAAATTGTGCGGTGTAAAAACCGACAAGTGTTTTTGGTATCATAAATATTGTAAGTAACTTAATTGTGTCAATCTGGACTTATTTTCTACTAGATTATTTAATTAAAATCAGCATAAATAAAGATAAGACCTACAAATTCGGAATTTCAACCGGAACAGACTAAAAGATATTTTTCTACTAAGGATCTTGCTCTCCATTTAAGTATTATAAAACTATAAATGTTTTATAGGTGACATAAAAGATCAAGCTTTGGATTCGCACCCACCCCATCCCGTCCCACCACTACCGGCGATTTCAAAGCATTGTAAGGCAGAGATTTAGCAGAAACGATCGTTATCATTTAAAACAAAAAGTGTAATATACATTCAAACTTTAAAATAATCTCTGCATATATCACTTTTTTTCTATAATACCGTTTGAAGTGGCGTTGTGACATCTATGAAAGAGTTTGGATCATATTATAGTTTGAAAAGTCGATTTCTAAACTGTGTCAAAAAACGGCGGTCTAAAAGGACAGAATATGATACATTCGCACAAAATTACTATTTTAATCCATATAAAAAGTTAGGGGTGACGACCTGTCATCTTCGCCTTTAAAGTCTAATGGATTTTTTTGATGTTGTTGACAAAATGGGTGGTAGAAATGACATGGTTCGGCAATATTTTGATGTTCTGTCATCTAGCTTGCACAGGTTAAATCTATTATTATACCTCAATATGATTATTCTATATAACGCGACATCTTTATTTTTTATTAAAAAAAATTAAAAAATAAAAAAAAAAAAAAAAAAAAAAACCCGCGACATCTGATTGGTTCTAGACAATCACGTGCCAGGGCAATTAAAATTCATATTTCCCTCTCATTGTCATATTTTTCATCATATCCCACCCCTCGAATTTACATTCCATGCTTATGAATCATCCCGAGGATGAGCATACGGTGTAATTGAATGATTAATTACACCCCCGCTCCGAAGGAGAAGGGGGTATACTGTTTTACCCATGTGTGTCTGTCTGTCCGTCCGTAACAAAAATTTCTGTCGCATTTATCTCAGCAACTTTTTATCGCAGATGTTTGAAATTTTAACACACTATTTGTTTAGGCATGCCATATCGTGGGATATATTTCTGTACCAATCGGACGTCAACTTCCTGTTTAATGACGACTTTGTTTATTTGTTAGCCTAAATTTTCAAACAAATTTTCGTCAATGATTTTTCAGCAACTATTTATTGCAAATGCTTGAAATTTGTACACAGTGTTCGTTAAGGCATGCCATATTGTGGGATATATTTTTGTACCAATCAAACGTCAGCTTCCTGTTAAATGATGACTGTTTATTTTTAGCAAAATTTTCAAACAAATTTCCATCAAAGATTTCTCAGCAACTATTTATCGCAGATGCTTGAAATTTGTACACAGTGTTTGTTAAGACATGCCATATCGTGGGATATATTTTTGTACCAATCAAACGTCAGCTTCTTGTTAAATGACGACTTTTTTTATTTTTAACCTAAATTTTCAAACAAATTTTCGTCAAAGATTTCTCAGCAACTATTTATCGTAAATGCTTGAAATTTGTACACAGTGTTTGTTAAGGCATGCCATAGTGTTGGATATATTTATATTTCAATCAAACGTCAATTTCCTGTTAAATGACGACTTTGTTTATTTTTAGCCAAATTTTCGTCAAAGATTTCTCAGCAACTATATATGGCTGATGCTTGAAATTTTTACACAGTGTTTGTTAAGGCATGCCATATCGTGGGGTATATATTTTGGTACCGATCAAACGTCAACTTCCTGTTTAATGACAACTTTGTTTATTTTAAGCCAAAATTTTCAAACAAATTTTCTTCAGATTTCTCAGCAACTATTTATCGCAGATGCATGGAATTTTAACACACTATTTGTTGAAGCATGCCATATCGTGGGATATATTTTTGTACTTATTTTTAGCCAAAATTTTTTAACAAATTTTCGCCAAAGATTTCTCAGCAACTATTTATCGCAAATACTTGAAATTTGTACACACTATTTGTTTAGGCATGCCATATTGTGGGATATATTTTTGTACTAAATGGACGTCAACTTCCTGTTAAATGATGACTTTGCTTATTTTGCATATTCACATCAGAGCGGGGGTGTCACTAGTGAGCATTGGCTCACAGATATCTTGTTCTAATTAAAATCGTTTTGAATCCTTTTTACTGGTAGTATATAAGAAAACTGTCATAGAAAAACCGGTAAACATTAACTACGTTATTGCTATACTAGGATTGAAAAACGATTAGAAACCGATGTATTCTAAAGTATCACCTGTCGTTCGGTATAATAAACAATTTATACATGATTGTGAGGGAAATATGAAGATTTATTCCCCCAAATAAATCATATTTCCCTCGGGCGTTGCCCTCGGGAAATATGATTTTTCATGGGTGAATAAATCTTTATATTTCCCCCACAATTATGCAATAAATGGATAGTATAACTTATAAAAGGTGTGATTTGATCTTGCGTTTATTTAAACTCGTTTTAAAGCTAGCTTTAGTCTTTTAGATACGACTATTGATCGGTAACTAGGTTAGCAAACATTGCAACTTTAAATAAAAACCTAGTGAATTCTTTCAGCAATACGCGACAACAAAAGAAATAAGTTTTAGATAAAAACGATGAAAAATAAGTTATATATATATATATATATATATATATATATATATATATATATATATATATTAAGTCTCGGAATATGTTCTGTATCTGACAAATTAAATATGTTTAGAAAGCCTAGGGTTACTTTTTTTAACAGTATTTTATTTATGTTCTTGCTCTCCTTTGACATTATTATAAATCAAGCACCAAAAATAAAATACATGTGTTGATCTCGACCTAAGATTTATGAACAACCAGGAAGTTTATAGAATGACTGATCCCCAAAAGTCTCACTTTTCTGAAACTCTGACACGCAAACACTTAATTGTCATAGAAAGGTAAGTCATAAAAATAATGATCAAATTCATCGAAATATATTGTATTTAGTTTTAGGGCATCCATACAGGTCTTTAATTTCTCTACACTGTTGCTTCAGGTATATAAGAATAAAATTCATTGTCATTTAACTTTCACTTTGGCGTGTTTTCATTTACAATGTAAATGCCTTATGGTGGTTATACATAATTATTATCATATATTAACAATTATTTTCAGATGGCATTATCTTTGCCAGTAGTTCCAGACACTGTCCAGGATGAGCCCGTCATTGGTCAGCACTATTTGGTGTGTGGCAATGGAAACTGTGAGAAAAACTGTCAGTTTTATTGCAATCTACATGTATGCCACCTTCCAATGTGTTATCAATGCAGAGATGAACATCAAAAGAGCCCGGATACCAAGAACTATGAATTGGTTTTTTACCGACAACGCAAAAGACAACTTCCTGTAGAAAATTGCAAGATTCATCCAACAAAAGATTTAGATATTCTCTGTGAGGACTGTCAGGTTCCATTATGTTCCAAATGTTCAATGCAAGACCATCGAAAACATGTACTGAACGATTTAGAGACAATTTATTCAGAGGGGTTCACTATTTGCCTAGACAAGATCTATAAAATCCATCAGTATTTTATCCCAACTACAAAAGATAACAGATAGATATAAAAGAAGATAGATGGCAAAGAAATAAAAGCAGTTATGAATAAAATAAGAGAAACTATGAAGTCTGACGCTGAATACCTTAAAAGTCTGGTGGACACAGTGACATCAGATAACATGAAACAAATCAACAAAATAGAGGAGTCAATGATGAAAAATCTTCGGAGTCAAGACAACAAATACATGACTTACATTTCCTATCTTGAGGATCTTTTAAAAAAATTTCATGGATACCTGTCCTCTACTAAGGTTCAAAACAATCCAATCATTTTTTCTCTATCTGAACACATAAATATTCAACCAATACCAGAGGTCACCAAACCAGTCCCTCCAGTATTTATTGCTTCTCAATACAGGAAGGAAGATGTCACCAAACTACTGGGTAGAGTAACTGTTCCTGACACTAAATCAGAGAACAGAGAAATAAAATCAATGAAAACTGCCTCTACACAGTTGAAACCTAGAGAGAAAGAGATGAAACAAGACATGAAGAAATCTGACGTGAAACAAACACTATCTCTGGCTTCCTCTGTCACCAAGGTCAGGGAGTACAGAGTACCAGTTTTTAACAGTATGTCATATATCACAAGGTAAATCAGGCAGACATTGGGTTAGTGATGGGAGTGGTAACCTTGTCCAAATAGATTTACAGGGGAATCAGCTACAGATAATACAAACCAATGGTAAAGATGAAGGCTTCCACACAGTCACACAGGATGAAGATCTGGTATATACAGACAAAAAGAACAAAGTCATCAGTAGAATAACACTGGATAATACAATCACCAAGTTTATAAAAACAGGAGACTGGGAACCCCTCGGCATACACTACTCACATATCAACGGGGACATACTGGTGGGGATGAGAAAGGATAGAGAGGCTAAAGTTACCAGGTACAACAAGTCAGGAAATGAAATACAGAACATACTGAGGGACAACAAAGGGCAAAGACTGTATAAGTATCCAATTTATATCACAGAAAACATCAACGGTGATATCTGTACATCAGACTATAACAAAGATGCTGTAGTGGTGGTGAATAAATCAGGACAACACAGGTTCTACTACAATGGTCAGGAGTCTGTGTTTTCTCCCTTGGTATCTGTACTGATCTCCTTGGTCACATCATTGTCTGCGACGGTTATATTATGAATAAGACAGTTGACATCCTAGATCAGGACGGTCAGTTTTTGTCTCGACTTACAACACAAAAAGGGGTAGAGTTTCCCCGTGGTGTGTTTGTGGATGATGAGAACAATCTCCACGTGGGACATTGGAACATCAACACAGTGAAAGTGTACAAGTATCTACAGTGATTATGCATCTGTTAATGTTACTTGATTACAAGATATGCACATCCTCTGTTTAAAAAGATGACATTTATAAATTAAAATAATTACAGTTACTAGTATTAAACTTTTATGCTGGGTCAAATCTAAATACATGTACTTAGTATCAGGAAATTAAATCAAAATCGCCTGTACCAATTTTTGAGGTAAAATCCGCCTGGAATAAAGATAGATTCTAGCAGGAATCTGCAACCTCTGGGCGTATTTGAGAATGAGATGGAATTTTTAAAGGTTACGTAAAAGTAAAAGAGGCGGTTTCCAGGGGTTATTTGGCAAGTTCAAATTTTTCTGCTAAGAAAATTGAAACAAGATTCCGCCTGGAAATTTAAGCAGGAGTAAAGTCCTTTGATTGCTCAATATCAATACACCTTTCCATAGCCGTGGCATAAGCTCCGCCCACCGTAGATACGTCATAGCAACGACGCAGCCTCGGACAAAAAAGAGTAAACAATGGCGGCTACTACAAACGCTCTCAATATTATTTCACCAGATTTTTCGATTAAGGACGACAAACCCAATTTAAAATTTCGCACCTCTGCGCAGAAATCCGCGCATATGCTGTGAATATGACTGTGTAGTTTCGTACATCAGAATAAGAAAAAAAATAAAATTTTCATTATACTAAACATAATTTGTGCTGCCAAAATATTTTTAGTGGAGAAAAATTAAGAAAAAAAAATTAATTCGAATTTCCTCTGTTTGCGACAAGTCCGTTATATTTCCACGGTTTATAAATCCTACAACGCCCAAAGGCAGTTTTAAGTCTTATATTCTGGTAGATATTGAATTTATATCTTACCCTAACAATATTTGTATATAAAGCAGTTAATGTAACGTCAGACAATAAATAATTATGTCCTTTTTCAATGATATTTCTGAAGGAAAATGAACCATGCAATGAACTTTGACACATCCCCTCAAAAAATTTAGGTCGATGATTTTTATTTTTATGTTCATCGGTAAGCTTTTAAATACTTAAATACTTTTAAAATGTTACATTGTCGGCTCGTGCGAAGAAAAGGGGGTACAATTTTTTTTCATCAACGGTTATGTTCATGCTGTTAAATTATACAGCACCACTGACAAAACCGTAGAAATTACGGCCAAATGTTACCGGTCTATGAAAAAGAGCGAAGACCCACACAAAGTAAACATGACCATAGATTGTAATAAATGCGCTATTGACGATAGACATTGCTCTTGTCAAGCAGGATGAGTGAAAATTGTTTTATTGGTGACAAATAATTAAATTTTTGTATAGTTGATTGATTAAAAAGCGATCAGTATCACTGCAACCATTTCTGTAAACGTGGCGAATTCGGACAAAGATGTCAACTTTGATATTCAATTAAAATGGATTAAATGTGCATTATTAAAATGATCTAGGTTAATTAATGATCATAATTCGTATATTTAGGTACATGTATTTGTGTATTAATTATGCTGGCATGATAAACGGGTAGTTAAACAATATCTTTGTTCACGAGTAGACTTTCTGGGATTGAATGAGGTCCCTGCTGAACTTCCATGTACAAGTTTGCCTCAACAGTGGCATAAACCAAGAGGCTAAAAAATTCAGCCTAAGCCGGTTTCAACCATGGCTTTTTCAAAGCCTAAACCTACACCAAGAAAGAAGAAATCAGTTATTGTTGACAAACCAAATCAAACGTAAACAACAATTTCTTTTATTGTCCATTTGATTCCAAATAACAAGTTTACAATCACAACAATATTAAACATTTTTTTTTTAAAAGCTTGTTACAAAATTGCCCTTTAATTTACATAGAATCCCTGATGTGTATCCTGAGGATGTTAAAAGGCTTAAAATTGATCCACAACTACCTTTATCATATTTGCTGCAGGAGGATAATAGTTTACAACAATCTATTTGTGGAAATATTCAAGAGGGATCCATGCTCAAATACCATGTATGTCTCTAATACACATTGGATATTCAGATACTTTACATTCAATCAACTTGGACTAACTCAAAAATAACTTATTCTGAAAAATATACATGTATATTATAAATGTACATACAAACAGAATTGAACATTTAAACATAATGCATCATTTCTAATCTGAAGTATTAAATACCCATATTTTTAAGCTTTCCAATAAAAATGCTACACATTAACCAATTTAACATCATTTATCCATTACTGATATAACAAATAAAATATCAATTTTATTTTCCAATATTTTGTCATCAACATGATTAAGCAAAAGTTGATATGATCACATTAGTACACCCTAGACAATGTTCAACTTATATCAATGACTTGATTATAATAATTCTTAATGGAAAGATTTGAACTACAAAACTTCAATATATAAACAGTCACGCTCAAAATCGTGACCATGCCCATTCAAAGCAAAATTTAAATATAGACATAGAATAGTCATTAAATTAAATTTTATGACTTTTGCGTTCTTCTTCTTGAAAATAAAATTGAGTTGCTAACAGACACGTTGTATTACAGAAGAATGGCTAATGTTGGTTATGGGGTTTTTTTTGTTCTGGTGAATTATATTTTTATCCAATTAAGTCCTTTTATGAACGATAGAATAAACACTGACATTTCTTCTAAAAAAAAAAAACTATTTCAAAATCCTGATAGGGCTATTGATTATGGACTGCTTCTCAGTAATTGCATGGGTAAACAAACACTTCGACTTTAGATAATATATGAATTCTTTCAACAATACGTAATAACAACAGTCTGGATAAACAAATTAAATTTTTAAGTAAACACGATGAACAGTTTTAAACTGTCATTGTTGTTTAAAATAAAAAAAAAATTACGAATTTTCAGTTTCGGAATATTTTTCGTGTCTGACAAATAAAATATGAATAATGCGTAGGCTTTCTTTTTAAAAAACGAGTATTTAATTTATGTTCCTGATCTCCTTTGACGTCATTATGAATCTAGCACCAAAAACAAAATATTGATCGCGACCTAATTATTTATTTACAATCAGGAAGTAAATTATATTACTGATCTCGTAAAGTCTCGCTTTCTACACGTCGACATCACAACACTTGTCATAGCAAGGTAATTCGTAAAGATAATGATCAAATTTATCGAAATATACCGTATTTACTTTTAGGGCATCCATGCAGGTCTTCTCTTTACACTGTTACTTCAGTTATGAGAATAAAGTTCATTGTCATTGAAAAAAACCCTTAACTTTCACTTTGGCGTGTCCTCAGTTCCATGTATTTATAGTGGTTATAAATAATTAAAATCATATTGACAATTTTCAGATGGCAATATCTAATCCAGTAGTTCCAGATACTATCCAGGATGAACCAGTGATTGCTCAGCACTTCTTGGTGTGTGGCAATGCGAATTGTGAGAAAAACTGTCAGTTTTATTGCAATCCATGTCACTTACCAATGTGTGAACAATGCAGAGACGAACATCAGAAGAGTCCAGACACCAAGAATCATGAGGTGGTTCCTTACCGACAACGCAGACGTGAACTTCCTGTAGAAAAATGCAAAGATCATCCGACAAAAGAAATAGATATTCTCTGTGAGGACTGCCAAGTTCCGTTATGCTACAAATGCGCACTACAAGACCATCAGAAACATACACTGACCGATTTAGAAACTATTTATTCAGAGAGATTTACTCTTTGTCTTGATGAAATTCATAAAATTCACCAGTATTTTCTCCCAACTATAAAAGATATACAAACAGATATAAAGGAAGATGCCATTAAAATAAAAGCAGTCATGGATAAAATAAGAGAATCCATGAAGTCTGATGCTGAATCCCTTAAAAGTCTAGTGGACACGGTGACATCGGATAATATGAAACAAATCAACAAAATAGAGGAGACAATAATGGAGAATCTTCAGAGCCAGGACAACAAATACAAAGATTACATCTCCTATCTTGAGGACCTTGTCATAAAGTTCCATGGATGCCTGTCTTCTACTAAAGTTCAAAACAATCCAATCATTTTCTCTCTTTCTGAACACTTAAATATCCAAGCAATACCCGAGACCACCAAACCAGTCCCTCCTGTATTTACTGCTGGTCAATACAGCAAGGAGGATGTCACCAAACTACTGGGTAGAGTAACTGTTTCTAACACATTACCACAGAGCAGAGTAATAAAACTTTTGGAAACTGCATCATCTACACAGTTGAAAACTACAGAGAAACAGAAGAAAGAAGACAGAGAAAAATCAGACGTGAAACCAGCACTGTCTCTGTCTCCCTCGGTCACCAAGGTCAGGGAGTACACAGTACCAGGTGTTGACAATGTATGGCATATGTCACTTGGTAAACCAGGCAGACTCTGGGTCAGTTTCGGCGATGGTAACCTTGTCCAAACAGATCTACAGGGGAATCGGCTAAAGAAAATAAAAACCAATGGTAGAGATGAAGGCTACCACACAGTCACACGGGATGGCGATCTGATCTATACTGACAGAAAAAACAAAGTCATCAATTGGATAACACAGGATTACACAGTCACTGAATTCATTAAAACAGGAGACTTGGAACCACTCAGCATACACTCCTCCCACATCAACGGGGACATACTGGTGGGGATGAAAAAGAATAAAGAGGCTAAAGTCACCAGGTACAATAAGACAGGGAAAGAAATACAGAACATACAGAGGGACAACAAAGGACAGGAACTGTATGGTAATCCACGCTACATCACAGAAAACATCAATGGTGATATCTGTACCTCAGACATAAACAAACATGCTGTAGTGGTGGTGAATAAATCAGGACAACGCAGGTTCTCCTACACAGGACAGGATTCAGTGTTTTATCCCTATGGTATCTGTACTGATCTTGTCGGTCACATCATTGTCTGTGATTGCTTTTTTAAAAATTACGTTGACATCCTGGATCAGGATGGTCAGTTCTTGTCTCGACTCACAGCACAAGGGGTAAGGTATCCCAGTAGTCTGTGTGTGGATGAAGAGAACAATCTCCATGTGGGACAAATATGCATAAAAACGATGAAAGTGCAAGTGTACAAGTACTTACAGTGATTATACTATTATACAAATTACTTGATTATAATATATACTCAGTACACATTCTCTCTTTTCTATTTAAACTGATGACATTATAATTAAAATGATAACAAATTTGTAGCTTCCGTGTTATGCAAGAGCTTAATACTTTGTATCATTGAGATAATTTTAAAAAAAAATGGTATATAAATACAAATTTATAGTAAGAAATGATCTTGATTATAACTTTTAGCAATTTAGAATAAACGCGAAACTTTAAAATAAATATTGTCATTTCATATTGGAACCCTTCTTACGAAAGCCCATTGAGCTCATTTTCGTAGGTAAAAAATTATATTTTTTTAGCGAATAAACGCGAATCTTTCGCTAAAAATCGCGTAACTTTCGTGAATCAACGCGAAACTCTCACGTTAATATAAATATTGTCATTTCATACAAGAACCCTTATGAAGAACAATGATTGAAAACAAACACATTTTAGTTGTAAATCATGAACTTCTTATTATTAATTATTATTTTATTATCCGTTTTACCTTGATTTATCAAAACAAAGTATACCTTTTTAATAAATAGATATAAATAAATCACATTAAGCTTCATAAAACTGTAAGACGTTAGATGTTCCAAGTAGATAAGGAGGTAAAGCATCATTTTTCATTTGTTCGCCGACCCTGTGTTCGAATAGGCATTTATCAATTATCTTTTTTTCTTAAATTAATATAAATGCAAACGTGTGAAGTTTTTAAACTCTTAGTATTGATTTTCAAACGACATATGTGATAAATTTAAACAATGGCTCAAAAAATGTATAGATTGAACTTATTTCAATTCACAGCTTGACTTAATTTTCTGATATAAAACCGTCAAACTAGACGTCTATTTATGTCGCGGCGATATCACATATATAACGTTTTAAACAATGATATCCTTTCAATTTTACAATGATATTGGAAAAAAAACTTTTTAATTCGAATTAAAATTGTTATTACGCAAATGTTGATGCCCCATTTTCTATAATACAGCGCTTATGAGAATATGAAAAGTACAATGCATTATGTCGTTTGAAAATCAGTACTAAGATTTTAAAGATTTCCCACGTTTGAATTTATATTAATTTGTATGACGTTTTATTAGATTTATTTATATCTCTATATAAAAAAGAATATTTTGTTTTATTTAAAACTAAAATGTAAGTGTTTGTCTTCAGTCATTGTTCATCATGAGGGTTCTTGTATGAAATGACAATATTTATAGGGCCTATTAAAGTTTCGCGTTTATTCGCAAAACTAACGCGTTTATTCGCGAAAGTTACGCATTAAATCGCAAAAGTTTCGCGTTTATTCGCGAAAGTAACGCGTTTATATAAGAGAGTTTCGCGTTTATTCGCGATGAAAATATTTTTTTCCTACGAAAGTGAGCTCAATGGGCTTTCGTATATCCTTTTGGGCCGGGCTTTTTGAAAACCATTTAGGTTCTAAATTTTTAGGTTACTTATACAATATGACATTATCATTAACTGACAAAAAATCGATTTGTCCTTTAGTGTTCGTTTAAAAATACCAGTAGTTTTTTTTTTTTACGATGATATCTATTACAAATGCAACTGGTATAATTCAACTGACTAATACATGTATGATGTAGTTATATAGTCATTAAAATTAGATAATTACGTTAATTTGTATTATCGATCAAAACTTTTTATGAACGTCAAAACCACTACCGATATGTCTGTCACAGTATTTTCTCCGGTTTGTCATCATGTTTGCCTTCCAGGCATTAAAAAAAATAATTTGAAGTCTTATAGACCATATAGTACTTCAATTAATTCAATCAGTAAATATATTAAAACTTTGTTTAATGCACATAAATTTGTCCAGTATAAGATAGTCATTTATTTGAGAGAGAGAGAGAGAGAGAGAGAGAGAGAGAGAGAGAGAGAGACCTTGCAAAATATTTTGAACGAGATTGTCCAGCTGATTAATGACTCGTCTTGTGTTCTTTTCAAATAAAAATAATAATAAATTAATAATCTTAAAATAAGTCTGACAATTCTAGATAAAGCTTTCTTTCTTTCTTTCTTTCTTTCTTTCTTTTTTATTTCTTCTGCAATATGGATTAAAGATAATTGTCTTCAACATTCCGACTAATTAAAGGAACAAGTTATTCGAAACTGTAAACCCGGAAGTAAAATTAAAATGTAAACATGACAGCTGTGTGGCAACAAGCACTCGCATTAGACGCAAAGTTCAACGCTTATAGAACGCCGAGTAATCCCCAGTTTAGTAAGATTATTGAATTATCTGTAATTGATTTTTTAAAAATAGAAATTGCTTTGGTTTGACATTCAGAGTGTTCTATTTACATGAACAATTTCATGTTTTAAGCAATATTTCAGAAACTTTGTACATTCGACGGAAAAGCCAACTTCTACGCGAGAGTGCAAAGTCAGGGGTAAGATTAAACGTGTCATTTTATTCTAAGATTTGCCATTGCATATTGCAAATCAATTGATAAATGAATACAGTCGTTTGACCAGCTCCGAATAGGGTTCAGATTTGGCGGTGCTGTAAATGTTCCTGGGTGGTATTTTTAGAACTGATTTTTTTTGCCGAGATACACCATATCCCTGCAGATATTAATGCAATATTGGTGTATTAATTTTTTTTTAAATAAAATTTTATTCTAACAAGTTACACGGGAAGCCATTTTACCAGTTGCGAATAAGCCGATGAATTCCGAATAACATAACTGTTTCTATACATATCGTATGTAGATAAAAAAGTTTTGGCCCCAAAACCATCTACTGAACCTGTTGAATAACAGGTTAAATGCAAACCACTCAGTTATTGGTATTTTCTTAACCTATACAGTTTGATTTGCGCGGAAATAACAGACAAAATCACCGTAACAATAATTTAGACTGGTTTCTAACATCTTGCCGGAATACAGTCGCAGCGCCTCCACTTATCATTATTGAGGTAAATATAATTTATTTATGACTGAGAAAGAAATTTAATGAATTCTAGAAGTATTTGTTTTAATCCACCCCTTCATTCAATCCTAAAACAGGGGAAAACAAATTGGGTATTCGGAACTCGTAAAATGACGGCTCATTAAAATTCTGCATCCACATGCGTTTTAATTTTATTTTTTATCCTGTATGCTTTTGGATATGTTAGAATACATACTAAACCTACGTTTAATAAAAGAAATTCTGTTACAAGTGAAAATTTAAGGCACCGACAGACGATTTTATGCACATATTAGCGTTGCAATGACCAGGATTTATTACAAAGCGAAAGTAGGTCGACTAATCTAAGACCGATATCAAATACATGTATGACCACAAAAATGAAACTACTGCAGAATTCAAACAAGCATTAATACGTGTTTATATTAAAGGTATTGATTTTCTTCTCCATTTTTATTTCATTAATTATTTCCTGTGTAACTTCTAAACTATTTGGAACTGGTCAAAATTCACTGGTCAAACGACTGTAGGGGCCAAATTGTTGTATTAACTTTAAGATATTTTACAGTAGTCGGCAATTTTATCAATGTGTAATTGTGTAGTAAATAAATGAGAAACAGACAAAATCCTACCAGTGAGCTTCGTGAGCACAGCGAGTGAATTGATGTTGCTTCGCTCGCTATGCTCACAAAGCTCACTGACAGGATTTTGACTGTTTCTCATATATTTACAACAAATTGATAAAATTGCCGACTTCTGTGGACATTTATGTTAATTTCCATTCTCCTGGTGAATTAATGTACATGTGAAAATACAAATGTACATGTTTGAGCCAGTGGTAGAATTTGTATTGTAAAAAGCCACTGGACACATAAATTATAGTTTGAGAGGTAACCTGTAAACATAACTTTTTTAACCGGTGAAAAGGATTAGACACAGTTCAAATGATAAACCTACAGTGTGAATTCAATGTCATGGTTCAGCTACTTGTACATGTGAAGGTTAACATTCACCTGGCTTCTCGACTAGAACATATTATTCTTTTTAGATAGCTAAACTATGACATTTACCTCAAAAAAAGTAAATATGCGTTACTGTACAATATCTACTATGCTGCTTACATTTGATTAATGTGTCTTTGTCAGAGGGACCCAGCAGTAAGGAAAGAATTTCTTCCCATTCGTGCTCAACTCTTGACAGCCAAATATGGAAGTCCTGCCTACTCAGATCAAGGGTACAAAAGCATTCCCTTTTTTTTTTTAAATAATAAAAGTAATTCTCATAATGTTCTTTTCAGTTTCATTTGGCATTATGAATATAGTCTGATGTAATTGTGTCATTGTCGGTATTTACTTTTAAAAATCATTTTGCAGGAGCATTAGGAGTAGATCCTTTAGTATGAGAAGTGTTGGTCGTAATACATTAGAGGTAAACAATACTGATATTGTGTTTGCATTGTTCCAAATTTTTAAACTTGTTTCTTATTTCATATGAGACTCAATAAAGAACTGTATACAGTAGCAATCCTAATGAACATCAACGTGTTGCTGTTACAATTTTCCAGCCCAATTGAAAAATTATGTTGCAATATACACAAAGAAAATTAATTTTATTGAATTCATACTACCGGTATTCAACTTAAACTGAAATGTGTTCCCTAATATATCTTTTCTCGAATCTTTTTTTTTAATTTAAAAAAAGTGCAGTTTTTCAAGTTATGTTTCAGAGCTTTGATAATTTGGCAATTTCTGATGGGAAGAAGCACCACCGGCGCCACCAAAGTAGTGGCTCCATCAGAATGTCTTTTGATGGACCTATGAAAAGAGTGTTTGACAGCATTGAACTGGTTCCTACCAAGGAGGCAGATGCTAGCAGGTACAAGGGTTTAGATAAACTGCAATTGCTCTTTATTAAAACAGGATGAAGCAATAATGCCATTCAGCCAACTGAAAGGTGATTGAAAGGTACACATAACTAAAAGGTGACAGCATGAATGACAGTTTTATACCATATTGTTGCCTTTCAAATCCACTCAGAAGAATTAGCATATGTTCATTGTGTGTAATTTAAATGCAGTAAATGTGTAATGATTAGAAATACTTAACAAAATAAATGACACATTTTGTAATGTGTACCCATATATAAGTATAGTATAAAGTACCAGTACAAAATGAATACATTTTTTAAGACCAAGCTTATCAGATGTATATTATATTTCTGTAAACTCTTTTCTTTACGCTTTTAGGGCAATGGCAGGGGGAAAGACAATCTCAGAAAACTATGCATTTGCAGGAATGCATCACATTTTTGACCAACACACTGCTGCAGGTATTATATGAGTATATGTACAATTTACATGTAGTTCAAAAGCATTATGTTGTCAATATCCTGTACATTAATTAAAACATGTAGGACACAACTTTTGAAAAAAAAAATTTCCATTTTTTTTTTTTCTACAAGTGAGCAGTGTGAAGTTTGCCAATGATGACCGTACTCGAGTGGCCTGTTCCTCTTTAGATGGGACGCTGTCCATCTGTCAGGTGATTCCGCCTCCCGCCACTGTGATCTGTATGTTAAAGGGGCACAAGAGAGGAGTCAAAGGTAATTCATGCAATGTTCCAAGAAACATAAATATGTCATTTACAATATGCAGAGTTTTCCAGCATATGGCTACTAGATATTTGCTCCTTTTATATTAAATCTTCCTTGGAGAAAGAAAGTTTTCAGATTGTAAATTAGGACACAGGCGTAAACTTTCAAAACTCTATGGATTTATCTAATTTATTGTCACCTTGAAAAACTGACTTCAAAAGAAATTACAATATACTTTTACTTGACACACAAAACTAGCATGCTATCCATATATTGGTTACTGGCATATTACTGTAAATTTTCAAAATCTTGCAGGGTATTAAAAACACATATTGTTTCTTTTTAGACTTTGTTTGGTCCTTGTCCAATGACATAATTCTGAGTGTGTCATTAGATGGCACTGCCAAGCTCTGGGATGTGGCTGCAGGAAGTTGCATCAGAACTATTGAGGATGAACAAGGGGGAGAACTCTTGTGTTGTGCTTTTCAGCCTCTAAACAACAATATGTTTGTTGTATCCTTTTTGTATGAATAATTTTTATACAGTAAGAATATTTTATAGTTTAAGATGTTTTCATAAGTTCTAAGGTAACAAGTTTAAGGGGGCCCTCGTTTAAGGTACAGTTACAGTATAATTGTACTTGTATATACATGTATATACCTGTACATGACATTGAATATGAAGATTGAAATGTGCCATAAATCTAGTACTTGTGGGCTTTCTATGAGTATGATTTAGTTTTAAAAAACTGGATATACCCTAGTATTGTATAAAATATATGTACCGGGTATTTTTTTTTTTGAGAATAAAGTCTTTATTCTCAAAAAAAGAATAGCTAGAAATTTGGATGAAATTTGACAAAACTGGTAGATATCTAGTCGTTTGGTTTGGGAATACAATCTCAAGTGAAAGTGCTATGAATCTTAACGTTTTCACTAGACTGGAAGCAGTAAGCATGCTGTGCAAGTGATCAATGTATCTACAGGAAAGGGGGTCAAGGTATGTGTAGATAGAACCCTAAACTATAAATACATGTACTTGTAGCCGTAGTCGTTATATATACAAGTGCTTGGTACACATAATGTACCCGCAAATGAAATGCAAACAGAATGCTGTGTTGAACTTTTACATCCTTAACATCAATTCACATGCATCCATTATCATGGATTTGTTTCTCTGTGTTTCTGTGTATTTAATTTCAACCTCAGTGTCATATCTCAAAAAATTTTCTACCCCACCCCTCACAACTTAGTTCATGATAACAAGGTTTGACAGTGCATTTAAAAGTTTGCTATAAATGTTGACCTCCCTAGGATAGGCAGATGTATAGAAGAACGAATACTGGATTACAAATATACATATATATGTACAGTACTATTTACTTGTAATAGAAAAAATAGATGGGTTCTAAATAATTTAACAATTTTAAAAAATTCCATATATTTCAGCAGGAAAAGATAATGAGTATGTAAAAATTTATTTCTCTCTTCAGGGTGGCAGCGGCAAAGTAACAGGAGGAGTAATGGCCCTGACCTTTGACCCTACAGGTCATATTTTATGGGCTGGTGATGATAGAGGGGCCATCTTTTCATTCACAATAGATATAGCCACTGGAAAGTTGACTAAAACAAGAAGGTAGTACCATATAGTTAAAATTAATTTCTCCATTTCTGTGGCATTTGATTCACAAAAATATACAAACTGGTAATTCATGTGTACTAACCGGTGTCATTGATAATTATCATAATTTAAAGGTCATTCATTTCATTGGAGGATAAAACACTTTAAAGACTTCAAACTACATGATTATTAAAGCTTCAAATTTTTGCTGCATTCGAGACTTTATTTTGCAGGATAACAGTGTCAGAGGGTCACCCAATCACCAGTATCTCGGCCCGAGCCTGGATCAGCAGGGAAGCCAGGGACCCCTCTCTTCTTGTCAACTCCTGCATCAATGCCATGTGTTTATTCAGGCGAGTACCAGTATATGGTGTATTTATTGTCTTAATGCATTGCAAGTGTTAGATCAAATATGTTTAAAGTTTAGTTGAAACCTGTATTGAGTCAGTTGACTGAAAGTTATGTTTCTATTATAATGAGTGATGTAAATAATTCTGATGTTTTGACCCCTATTTCACCTCTTGTGAAAACTATGAGAATTATACATGTACATATGCACATTTACTCTTGAATTGTTTTTAGCTTGAAGTGTTTATTCTTTCAAACACGTACAAGAGGAGTGATTAATGAATTGTTACTACCTATTTGCATACAGGATCATCACAGATGACGGCGGCCTGCAACTGAAGAAAACTTTCCCAGTGAAGCAGAAGAGATCGCACATCAGGAGTACGTTCTGCCCTCTCATGTCTTTCCGGCAAGGGGCCTGTGTTAGTGAGTATGAATTTTTTTTAGCAAAATGTTTATTTTAATAAACTGAAACCATTAATTTACATGAACATGGGCTATTTCCTTCTCTAGTTTGCCTTTATGCCCATATCTGAAACCTTTGCAAGTACGTACATGTACATGTACTTTTACCTTTACTCATTTATATACTTTAAATTTATACATTTTGCAGTTTCTGGAAGTGAAGACATGTGTGTTTACTTTTTTGACATTGGAAAGGACAGCAAGCCGTGTGTGAATAAACTTCTAGGACATTCTGCTCCAGTGCTGGATGTCTGTTTCAACTGTGATGAGAGTTTGCTAGCATCCTGTGATGAACAGGGACTAGTCATTATTTGGAAACGAGAGGGAAAACAAGGAGCATTATAGCACAAGTTGTTGAGCGATTAATGAATACTTTTACCATTAATGTAAATTATCTGTGGTGCAGTATTGGTAATCTCTGTTATTTCAAAACTGTAAGAAGTTTTGCTTCGATCAGAATTAACTGCTTTCAGATTGAAAGTTTTGTTCCCATTTATCTTTTCACATGAAATACACAGTCAATCAGAGCCTGTCAGATTTGGGTTTTATGTAAGAGGCACAAGCACTTGGATGGTTGACCATACTTGTGTTCAACATCTCAGAGTAAGTAATTCTGATCGAATTCATGTGCAAGTTATCAAGTCATTCACTTTGTATCCAATATTTTTAATATCTAATTATTGATTACTATAATTTATTTTTTAAATTTTTGAGAGAGAGAGGGAGAGAGAGAGAGAGTACATCAAATGTGCAATATTTATTTACAAATAAATTGTATGAAAAAGTTGTTCAGACCTGTCCTTTTATTTTAGTTGCTATAAAATTACACTCGGACTAAAAAAAACCATTAACAGTCTATAGTACTGTAAAAGTGGTCATTTAAGCGTGGGGGAAATTTACACTAGTTGTGCGGTAAGCTTAAAACCGCATAAAATACCCCCATGCGATGGTAAACAACTGAAAACTGTAGTGGGCTAAATTACGGTACCCTTCTGTGTATTTAATACCCATGCATATTGTTTGAGCATAGAAAACATGTACTTAACTACCAGTGTAAATAACCACTGTTACAGTAATCAAATGGTTCATCAAAACCAAGGTATTTTATGTAAAGACTAATGCTCAATCAACATATCTTTGTACTAGTGCTACTTGGATGAATTAAGATACATTATGTTACTTTGTATTGATACATGTAACTGTTGGTGATAGAGTAAGGACTAAAATCAGGGCAAGTCAAAATTATTGACATTAGAACTGGGTCAAGCCAAGACATTAAAACCAAAAGACAAAGTTCTAACCAAGAATAGCTTCATGTCCATTTGTATAAGCTAGTTGATGGGCTAAGAGAATTATCTTGTTTATGAATTACCGTATGAAAATACAAGTTTTGCCTATGACAGAACGATTGTACCTACATCTAATAATCTGTACATGTTATAATTAAGGAGCACAATCCTCATTTCATACCTATTAGAAGAGAATTAAATTGCTCCAAATAAGAAATTATTTGATAGATTTCATCTTTTGAAATCGTTTATACTTTTTCATAAACCAAAAGGTGGTTTGTAAAGCTTAAACTGTCTAGACCTAGCTTAAATACATTTCAATTTGGTTATAGCTTTCAAATTCATTTCTCTGATAGAGCTGTCATCTACATGTAGTTTTAAATGACAATAAAAATGAAAATTAGTACATAAAAATATTCATTTATTCAAAAGCACAAAGCATGATAAATCTGTATAAAATTGTTCCTCCAGAACTGTTTGTACAAGCACATATGATCAACATCATGCATTAATGTATTTATAAAAAATGGAAAACTCTGTTAAATAATTATTCTCTGTGACAAATCAACAATACTGATATGTTGGAATATGAATTGGATTAAGAGTTCAATATTTCTTTATAGTAGCTCAACATAAATGCAAGTACATTGGTCATAAAATATTCTTTTATACCGGTAATACTACAGATATCATATTTGAGTCTAAATTATCTCTATAGGAAATAAATACAGTAGTTTAGAGTTAATATCACTTCCCTTTCCTATGTTGGTTTACTTTAACCGGGTAGACTAGATTAGATAGGAAACTGAGTATAGAGTGGGTTATTGCACTGAAGTATAATCAAATAAATAAATGTACATGTATATGCCAATTTACATGCAACAAAGCAACAATATTAAATCCATGCTAACCTAAGCATCTTTTCCACAGAATTGGCACATGTTCTTCTTTAAAACCCAGTATTTCATCTTGTCTGAAAACACTTAATAATCTGTGCAACCATAAATTTTTGTAAGAGCATAATGTACATTATACATTAATTAAACTGTTATTATTACAAAATATAAAGCTAGCAACAGTTCATTTCCTTTCACTCTACTACGTTTGCTTGAACTTGTTAAGGAAAGTAAGAATGCACGTAAAATGGAAACACAGGTGTATTCATAAAATATCAAAACTACCATTATAACAAATTCAAACATGTATATCAATGGTTCAATCTTAAAATATACAAACACCATCAAATCAAAATTTGGCAAGAACTTTTGGGTAAAGTTTACAGACCGAATGAAACTTATTAGACAACAGAGCTTCGGATATCGCCTAAAGTTATAATGGGTGAGAAAAGTTCAAACAAAAATGAACTCTTCATTTAAAACACAATTTTAGAAATTTTGTACATTGGTAATTGTTTGCAGGACAGTGCATATCTCAAAATGATCTTTGGACTATTTACTCGTACTTTTTCCAGATTCATCAAGTGTATTGTTAAATAAACGTATCAGGTACATATTTTAAGGATATGTTATAAATAATAAGCCATATGTATGTACATGTACAATGTATTCATTGTTCAGACTGATCCATTACATATCAAAATACTGGTCTGAATAAAAGATTATCAACTCTAGCATGCAGGATTTCTGAAACAAATTTTTCAGTTATTATACTGTACATGCTTACAATTTTTTTCCTTCAAATTTTCATGCTACATTAATGTTCATTGGAAGAGCCAAAATATCAAACAGAAAAAATGACACTTTGTCTCTTTAATAAGCATCTCTCTGAAATTTGTCACCTATAGAAAAGCATAAGCTTTCTCGTAATATCTATTAAAGAGCTGAAAGCTGCTTTTCATGGCAATGAACCCTCTTCCTCTTTATCTGCTGCCACAGCTGCGTCTTTCTCGAGACTTTTCCCAGTACAAGCTGTGCGATCATGCGTGTCGGACAGAGATTATATGGAGTCTGGGTCTTCTACTACCAGCGTACTCTCTCCCTCCGTGACAGTGTTTTGTAGAGTACTAGTACTGAGATCAGCATCTTGGTCCCCATCAGAGTCCTGTTTGAAGTAAAAAGGGACAAAATTCGAATCATTAGTTTTAGGACTTCAAGACGCATCATGATTTCATCGTCAAAGAATTATCCACTCAGTATCATGAACAAAAAATACACACATATGGGTACATGTTTTAAAAGCATTTTAATTGAAAAATGAAGTCATTATTCTTTTAACTTACTCATCTAGTCTCTACAGGAAAAAGAAAATTCGTACCAAAGATGTCAAAACTAGACATATAGTAACATGAACATACATGTGTACATGTATTGTATTTGGATAATATTTATTTATATTTATTTTGTTATTAAGAATACACATTGATATGCTATATTATGGAACATGCCAGTCATACATCACTGCATGGTCTTGTCTATTCCAGCATTTCTATGCACATTACTGGTACACGTTCTGAGTACATACATAAGGGGTACATTTCTCATGCTTACAAATAACACTTATAAATATCTTTATGTACATGTACATGCAAGTTTAACATGTAATTATGTATTATTGTATATTTGATGTTTGTTTGTTTACCTTCACTTTCTATGAATACATGTAAAACTACAATACTAGCAACATAAACACTGTCTTGTGCTCAGAAAATCATCATGATGTAAACTTTAAAATAATTAAATTTTTGTTTACTAATTTAACATAGTTCATTTTCTTTTTTTTAACATAAATTTGATTTAGTCATGCATATCTTTAAACTTTTAAAGATGTTTTAATTTAAAGCAGTACAAACTTTTTTCCAGTTTAACTAATTAAGCAATGCAGTTATATTTTTAGAATTTAAAAATCTTGTTAATAAATCATAAAGCAATGTCGAATGAACGAAAAACAGTCGATCAAATGAAGATAAAAGAAACTTGAGCACATGCACAGTGCATTAATAGCTTAGTTACCTGATTACGTGATTAAATAGATTGATCAGTCATGGACTAAACAAGGTCCCAATCCTCTATAAATGCACCATCTCCATTGGATATGCTGACTGGAGAGTTGGATAGTTCAGTGTCTGATGGCACATGCTCAGACGAGTCTACGCCATAATTGTGAGATAAAGCATAGAAAGAGGATTTATCAGATATGTAGGAGGAAAGAGATGGCGAAGCACTTGAGCGTTTTTTAGATAGGAGATCTTTGACATAGGAGCGGGCAGCCAGTCCGACTGGACTTTTTACCTCCGATTCAGAGGTTGACAAACGATTACTAGTCCGACTTCCAGGCCGGCTGTCGGAAGCCTCACTTCCTGCTTTGGAATGATTCAACGATTCAGTCCCCGAATTAGACGACACATCCATTTCAAGAGTCCAGTCCGGAAAATCCATGGACTGTCTTGGAGAGTCTTGAAATTCTTCATCGTTCACTTTTCCGACCAATTCGTCTCCTATGTAGTCATCCCACTCAAAAGTGTCTCCAGTGGAACTCGAAAAAATATTCTCATCAAAAGGATCGTCAAACTTTAAAGCTTTCTTTGTGGGACTAGACTTAGTGGAATTTGTGTTTGAATTACTGGCAGTTTCCACGATATTGACCTCCGTAGGAATGTCATCCTCAGGAATAGTATTAAGAGTTCTGGAGAATACATGATTCGTAGGAGGAATGGTTGTTCCTTTTGATCTGTAAATCTCTTTAGCAATGTCTAGATCGTCCATGTATGGATTCTCTGACTCTCTGTCACTATCTTGTCCATCCTCCTCAACCTGAGATTCATTTTTCTTTTGCCCAAAAGCACTAGCAATGCTCATTCGTAGCAATTTAAGTTTTTCTTCCTCGTCCTCATTCTCATTGTCACTGCCCATGGAATCCTTCCTTGTTTCTGACACATTTTCTGTATCATCGTCTTCCAACAAAAGGGCAAGTGCTCTATCTAGGTCACTTTCAGAATACCGCATGAGATTTTTCTCATCATCCATGTCATCGGATAAGGTTCTTGGTGTCATTGTTTTTCCCGATTTATTTCCCCTTCCCGTTGGGCTTTCACTCCCTTCCATCTCCTTATTTTGTACTTGGGCCTCATTTACTTTATTCTCATCCATCTGCATTTCAAGATCACTTGAAGAAACACTATCGTTGGTTTTCGTGTCCCTGGCCACAGGAGTACTTGTCAAGTGATCTGAACTGCTGATCTTTAGGGGGGAGTTAAGCATTGGCATAGGGGAATGGCTGATTTTCATATCCTCTAACTGATTATCATAGTTTCCTCCTAAGATGTCGAAAGAATCTTCTAAATTAACACTACTATTTGGAAAAGATTGTTCATCTGGAGGTTTCCCTTTTTCTTCAGTCAATTCTGTTTTTGAAGTTTCACGAACAGGACTAGCATTAAGATTATTTGACACATCTTCTGCCAAATGTCCATTTACTGTCACACCCTCAACAACCTTTTCAGTGTTTGATGGTACGTTTGAATTACCAGTAGGAGATGTCACTGGTCGTGGTTTAATTTCACTTCTCACTTGCTCGTTAGAAAAATCAGAACGAGGTGAATGGAGACGGGGTTTCTCCACATGATCTTTTGGCTGAACATGGACGTCTGCAATGACAATAACAGGTGATGGCTTAGAAGGGCGTGATGTAGGGGATCCCATCATCTGATGAACAACTTCTGGCTCTGATGGTTCTAACGGAATGTTTTCTTGAACCTTAACAACCTTTGGCTCCTCTTTCACAGGGGCCTGTTCCCATTTTGAATCAAACTCACTCTCCTGTGCTGCCTGCTGATCTAGTCTGCTCCCCTGAATTTCAAGCAGACGTGCATGAATGTCCTCTAAACTGGGGCGCAGCTGAGCATTTACACAACATACACGGATGAGGTCAGATCTGTGTCAAAACAAAACAATATTCATTTACTGATATGAAATATCCCAATTTTCTTTTGAAATGCCCCCTTAAACTTGTTATGTTTGAAGAATGCAGTTTAAAAAAGTTCTATTGGAATTTCACATTGCAAATGATATGAAAGTACTTGATAGTCAAAACGTTGAAAATCTGTTAGATGTTTGTAATCTTTTGAATGAATAAGAGATGTTCCAAATAATGTTATAAATCTCCATATAAAATCTTTCTTGCAATTGGTAATAAGATAAGAAATGATGTCAACTAGAATATAATTTTTGTTTACCATACATCAGTTTTTATTGTACTTCACTGACAAGAAGGATTTGAATTTTTTTTAAGAATTGTCAGTGATGGTTAAAAAAAACTTCAGAAAGAGTACATTAAAATTATATCTAGAAAGTTGACATTTATATAATGTGAAAAGTCTTCCCTATCTACATCTACTTGTACATACAAGGCTTTATGGTCCTCTGCTGCAGTTGTATTCAGACCTACAGCCCTCAGTTTGACAACCTTCTGAAGAACCTCCTCGTCAGACATCACATCATAGGGCTGCTTCCCAAATTCTAAAACTTCCCATAATGCAACTCCAAATGACCTAAAACAAAGGAGTTAACAGATGTAATTACACTGTATAATTAATAACACTTGTTCCAAGTGGTTTTATATGAATATAAATAATTTTTTTCGGTACTGTATTTCATTCGAATATCCATATACCGGTACTAATGAAATTTAAACCATTCACTTCAAATCATACAGGAATCATTTTTTTCTTCAATACATGATTTACACGGTATCTTTAATCATGTATAATGTACAACTACATGTACAATGTATGGATAAGTGGTAAAACTGTAATTTTATTGTACCAGATATTGGACTCCTTGGAGAACTGAGTGACCTGCCAGATATGGTCCTGTAAATGTAAAGTCTCCGGAGCCATCCAGCGGATCGGGAGTAAATTCTGTCCCGTGTCGTAGTAATCCTCCTACAAATGGGATCAAGATCAAGAGAGATCCTTAACACTGATAACAGTTAAACTTTGTTATCTCGATCTATATGGGACTGTTTAAAAACTTCGAGATATCTGAGTATTCGAGATATCGAGGGTAAAATACTTAAAAAATAAGAGGTTGGGACTTACAAATCACTTCGACATATCCATTGTATTTGAGATATCAGTGTTCGAGATATCCAAGTTCAACTGTATTTAATTGTTATTTTTTAAATTCTTAAACATTTGATCATTTGATCACAAAGATATATAGGGCTTCCAGTATTTTTTTAATCAACAACACAGACATTGTTTGATTATATCAGCAAAACTACAATGCCAAACATAAAAATTTCCCGTACAATAGGACAAAAATACAAGCAAGCCATCAAAAAGTGTTTTTTCTTAAGGGAGACAAAAGGGTTTTACACTAATCGATGAAAAAGTTTATTCTGAATATTTTTTGTGATGAATGTATACAAAAAAAAATCAGATTGAATACATGTACTTTGTAATACTTTTTAACAAAGTTTTGATACAGACCCTGTACTGGTCCTCTGCCACTCCATAGTCCCCAACCTTCACTGACAAGTCAGACATGACCAGACAGTTACGACAGGCAAAATCACTGTCAGAAAGCAATAAGAGTGTGTTAATATCACTGTCAGAAAGTATGAGAGTGTCAACAAATTGCTGTCAACTGTGGTAAATCACATATTTCCAATAAAATAAGTATAAAGTATATGAATGATCAATCTTTGCAAGTACATGTAATGGAGTACATTTATATGTAGTACAATCCATGAATATAAATACACATATACTCACTGGTGAAGGTAGCCATGCCTGTGCAGTGAGGCCAGCCCCGCGGCCATGTCTACTACAAACTTCAGCGGAGTACCACGCTTCCTGAAGGACTCCTTTTCCAGAACACACCTCTGGAGGTATGACTTCACATCTCCCTTTTAACAGGAAAAATTAAATTAAGAAATTGAAATCTTCTACATGGGTAAATTTTCATCCACACTTCATTTTAACTACCAGTACAATTTGCCATCATTGACAGTGAGCAAACTTAAAATGGGGATTCTGGAAAAATTGCCAAGTACATGTATTTTGCTTAAACAACAACAACAACAGTAAATTTAAAAGAGGGAGAAGTCTTCTAAAACTGTGTGCAAAAATAACTCAGGGCAAAATAACCCTGTATCAAGTACACCCAAACAAAACATAGAAATAATATTGATAAAATTTTCATTTACTGTATAAAAATGTCCAATAGATTACAGATGGAGAGGTACACTGTACTTTTAAATTCTCTTTTTGTAACCATGTACTACAGAAAAACTTACAAATGGAGCTTGCTCCAAGATGACGAGGAGTGGAGGAGATTCTGTACACTGTCCCAGGATTGAAAGAACATTCGGATGCTCGATCTCCCTGTTGTGAAAAGAAAAAAATCCTGAAAATAAGCTTATATAAAGCATAAATCACATGTATCTACAATGTTTCCAATTAATACAACAGTATTTCATTCTGATGTTCGGTTAAAGAAAATCTTGTTTAAAATACAACTATGACAATAATTCAGTAAATTACATTTGATTTCACCTTTAAAATATAATCCAAAAAATGCTCTTTACAGATGTGGTAGGAAAATTCAGTTGAATGGGTCTGTACATTTAACAATAATATCTATATGCAGACAAATACCTTAACTGATATTTGACCTTTGAACAATTTAATGCTCCTCTACACAACACTGAACAGATGATGAATTAAAGATGGCTATTAGTATTATACTGTATGTATTAAACTAAATATTGGTGGAAACTTAACATACCTGTAAGCTGCCACTTCCTCAAGAAACAGTTGCTGCTCTGAACCTGTGGCATCGTCTTTCAGTAGTTTTACGACAACCCTTGTCTTCTTAGAGCTAACGCTGATTTTCTCAGCATCACCCACTAATACCTATCAGAAAAGTATAGTATACATTTAAAAATAAATAAAATATTCATAATAAAAAAAATATTCATCATACACTGTAGCATATTCTATGCAAAAATGTGCACTGAATTGGTTCTTAGTTTTAAAAGATTTTTTACCTGCCCAAACCACCCTATACCAATTTCTTTCACATAGAGCAGGTTACCTCGAGGAAACGGTCTATATACAGCTATATGTACAAAGAAAGGAAAAAGAAATTACAAAATTGTCACACTTGCTGATCTACATACCAGTAATTTAACAATATGGTTAAAAAAATATCGGAACCATGCATCTCTACAAAGTTATGTATTTTTCTACTCATGTCAGGTGTTTTATAACTGATAAAAGATGATAATTCTCTTGTGTACAATTCCAATATTTTCAATATATTGTATGATATGTAACAACACTACATGATGGTAGACAAATTTTAAATATTTGTGTTTGAATATACACAAATTTAATATAGAATATATGCATGATACATAATGGTACACTTACATGCCCATAAACAAAAGTTTAATCAAGAAAA
Organism: Magallana ariakensis; assembly: GCA_020458035.1. NCBI lineage: Eukaryota > Metazoa > Mollusca > Bivalvia > Ostreida > Ostreidae > Magallana > Magallana ariakensis. Next base: position 30,414,209 of record CM035817.1, read on the forward strand.
GTATACAAAAAAGATCATGATTACTGATGTGTTTGGCGGTTATCCGTTGTTGTTCTCTCTCAATACTAGAAATCCTAGGTCGAAGTGCGGTTGCTGTTACAGTTTTGGCAAGAATATCTGGCAAAGGCTCGAATGTGACCTGATTAACATCCGAGGTGTCTGCAGCAGCATTTTGGGCGGAAAATATAGAAAATCCCTGACCATGCCCTGCCTCCACGTCATTTTCAAACGTCTGCAATTTGAAACCATCAGTCAAGTATTTAAACTTAACATACCTATTATGTAGGTGACTTCATGCAAGATAAGATCTTTCAGGTAAGTATATTAGCTTTTTGTTGTAGCGAAGCCAATGAGAAATGTAAGTGTGAAAGAACCTTTAAGTGATAACAGAAGAAAGCTTTTTTATGTTGCATAAGGAAATGCATACCGGGTAACTGTGTTCATTCTGTATAATATCAAAATAAGACTATCATATAAAGTTTTAAATCTGGAGCAGGAACAAATTCAATTAAAATATACCTTTATGATAATGTACTAGCTAGTACATGTATGGCAATCATATAAATAAGATTCTTTTTTCTTTTTAAAAATCTTGAATTTTTTAATATTAAAAATATCAAACTGTGCATTACCTGGCACAAGTGAAAAAATGTAGGACAAATCAATCTTACCGAGAATCCTGCTGGAGACTTCTTGAAGAGTTGGCAAATGCATCCAAAGACTAGCAGCACCGAGGCAAAACTCAGACCGATTCCGGCCAGCACTGCTATGTCCAACATGGTTTATATCACGGGGGGTTTATCTGTAATATATGAAAACAAGATTTCATGTTATTTAAAATTCATGTTATCTATAACTAAAGAGGATAGTAAAATATCACATTTCATACCACCAACAGATGTCATTATTCAGCAGATAATGTATTTTTCTATTAACCTCGTAAATTTAATTGAAACTGTTCCTGTTGGGCTAAACCTTACCTAGTAAGGTCTATATTTTGACAAAAGCTTATTCAGAACTAAAATACATATTAAGGAAGATTTTTTTTTTACATCATAGCTAATAGTGTTTTACATGATTTAATTTTATGTATCAGGTATTAAGTCATTCTATTACACTATTAAATAATGCAGTTTCCCTGTTAAGGCCCCTTTCTGGCCCCTGTGGGGCATGTTTGAACAAAATTAAAATATTAAATCTACTATATACATGTATCAGAAAGCAAATGATACAGTTTGGACATTACAGGCTTTTTGGTTCTTGAGAAGAATATTTTAAACTACCATAACCCACACTTTTTTCAATCTTTCCCAATTATCTTCCTTTTAAAAAGGACCTGGTCCTTCATTTGAACAAACTTGAAAGCCCTTCCCACATAAGTATGCTTTGTGCAAATTTGGTTGAAATTGGCCCTGTGGTTCTGGAGAAGATGAAAAGTTAAAAGCTTACAACAACGACAACGACAACAGACAATGGACAAAAATCTATACATGATAATTTTAATTTTGATCTAAACACCCCCAATTTAGAAATATAATATCTCAAAATTAACCTTTTCCCTCCATTTTCACATTTTTAGCATAAAATGCCTTCTTTTCAAACAGTTTTTCTTTCAGAAAACATTAAAGGTATTTGCCAGGGATATGAATGTACATATCAAATTAAGTATGTAAGTTTGAATGTTTCATTTAATCTTACAATAATAAATCTATTCAAAACGCGTGATGACATTTACTTGTGCTCATACGCCATGATCAGGTTTGGCGTGTTATTGAAAATTGAACGTCACAGATTTCCAATGCAAACATAAGGGTAAATATACACTAAATGTAAATATTGAGATTTACATTAACTTTTTAACGATAGTCTGTCCCGAGTTTTTGCTTCCACCACTTTTTGCTTGATATTTCGATAATCATAAATACCTTTGTGCTCAAACTACGTTCATCCACATAATATGAAAAATGTCCAGATTATCTGTTTTGAAACGCCCCCTCTACCGCTTCAGGTTTCGATACACATCCCAAAATAGAAAGTCTACGGGAATTTTGCATTGCATCAGCCATAATTAAGCCGGATGATAACGTTTAAAATTGTGCGAGATGTCCCGAGTACTTCCGAATGGAGAAAACATTTCCCATTATAAATCTCCGTAAGAAAATTGTTTTCGTTCCTATGAACTTTTATGAGTGAAAAATAATAATTTGTCAATGAAGATATCTTGGATATTTTCCCTTTTATCAATTTCAACAGCACTTTTTTCACAGGTATGTGTATTTTTCTTAAAAATCATCAAAAAGTGATGGCAGCAATAACTTGGGACAGACTATAACTTGATGTCATTTAGTTTCGCTATTAAAGCAAAAAAATTGTCATTTCTGTAAAGTAAATATATATCTGTTGTGGATATCATATCTTAAATAAGATCCTAATTAATATTATCATTAGTGTTGGTCTAGACCACTTTCTTAAGAGTGCAGTGGATCCACATTAAATCTCCTGTCTTGATTGGAATAAGTTATAATTCTCAGATTCTATAATAAACAGATTATAAAACGGACAATAAATAACTTAACGTGGATTAAAACGTACCCTAAACTTCTGTAAAATCGGTAACATCATATCGATGGAGGCGTTTCTGAGGTCTCTGGTTTTTTTCAATGGTTCTCCATTTTGATATTCGTAACAATATGGGCGTTTTAAAAATGCTAGAGGGTGTTCCGATTTATGTTTCTTGAGAAAAAAATTAAACTTTCTTTATTTTTTTTATAAATTAACTAACGTTATATTTTAACTCATTTAGGTATCTGAACAAAAAACAAATTCCGGTTTTTTTTTTAAATGTCGGAGTATTCCGAAAATATCCGAAGCAGTGGAGCGTGACAATATGGCGCCTATGAGAGGAAGTTGATTTCAGATTTGACATAAAGCACCTGGGTCTTTTAAGATATATTTCTTCACTACTGCTTTGTATACCAGTGAGATAATTATGGAGACCAACACAAATACGTTTGATTTGTCTGGTAAGTAGATAATTTTTTATCTATATTTTATTGTGAAAATTGAGTAACATTTCTTGGTTCCCAAAAGGGGAGGATTGTGGTTATATTGTTGAGAATAAGAAATTGTATATGAATATACACAATTTTAGAATGTGTTTAAACTAGAGCAACCATCTAAATGCACGGATCTAGAGGGGGGTCTGACCCTTCTTGGAAAATTCAATAATTCCTGAAAAAATGGCACTGGACCCCCACCACCCCTTTGGAAAACAAAATTATCCCTTGGACCCACCCTTCCCCCCACTGGACAATTTTTCTGAATCTGTGCATGTGTGATAAATGATTTTAGCATAGTTAAATAAAACAACATTTTCATGGTGGTCTAACAGGTTGGGACCAATCGCCCAAATGGGATATAATAGCCCGTTTGGGATATAATAGCCCAAATTGGATATAAATTTAAAGGGACTTGGACACGATTTGAGCTCAATTTTTTCAAAATTTACTTGTTCATTTTTGATGAATAGAATGGTCAATATGGATGTTTTTAATGCTCTGTCAAAATTTGAAAGTCAAATATCGAGTTACAAGCGAGTTTCAGAGGTTAAAATTCTTTGTTTTGTAAACAAAGCTCGAGTCTTGTTATTGTTTACATATGTCTTGAATTGGTAAAAGTTTCAATCTAATGTTGCATTTTGTTATTGATAAACTTATTTATGAACACATTTAATAAGTTTATCTTGTTTCCACAAGTTATTTTGTCAAACAAATGGTAATTTCTTTACTTTACATTATTTGTAAACAAATATAAGACTCGAGCTTTGTTTACATAACAACGACTTCTTTCCTCTGTATCTCGCTTGTAACACGACTTCTAACATTCAAATTTTGGTAAATCATTCAAAATACACAAGTAAACTATTTAATACATAAAAATCAAAAATAAAATTTTCATCTGAAATCGTGTCCAGGTCCCTTTAAAGTGCAAAAAATAAAAATTTTTGATTTTGAAATTTTTGATATAAATCCGCATTAATGTATATCAAATGCGACAACTTTTGGTTAAGAAGTTTTTCTATATGTCTATAGTTTGTAAGATTGATCCCCATAAAGTTTTGGAATAACTGAGGGATCAATCTCCGTAATAGTGCGGTTACAGAAAAAGTTGTTTACCAAAAGTTGTTACATTTCATCTATTCTAACGCGGATTTATATCAAAAATTTCAAAATCAAAATTTTTTATTTTTTGCACTTTAAATTTATATCCCATTTGGGTTATTATATCCCGAACGGGGGCTATTATATCCTATTTGGGCGATTGGTCCCAACCTGTCTAAGGGGCACTTTAACCCTGTACTAGTATTTCGGGCAAGTGTCATAGTAGGTGTTTGGACTATAAAAACACTGATTGTGTTTTGTGACGTCTAGCGTGAGTGTATTGTGGCACCTAAGTAAATGGTGTCATTTGTTATTTAGGAATATATTTTATGGGATATACAATGAATGGTTTTATAATGCTATAGTTTGCCTCTATGGTTATGAATGAGCTTGTTATTATTCTGTCATACACTCAGTCATGGTATTTTGGATAGGATAACTTGAATATGATATATAATATGGTGAAGAGGCTTTAATTAAGACAAAATATAAAATGCTGGAAGAAAAAAATGTATGGTACTTAAAACTACTTATTATATAGTTGTTGATTTATAAATATCTTAATATGATTTATATGTGGACTGGTTTGCTCATCGATCTAATTCCAATTGTGTCTGTCTAGAGAGACTGATGATTAAACACGAATCAATTTTGATTGTTAACCATGCAGCATTGATTGTTATAAATTTATGTTTGCAAAACTGAAACAAAAATTATCTGAGTCCTTGAAGTTATTAATCAAAACAATTTTGCATGTGTCAGTATAAATTATTAAATATTACATATATGTTTGTAAATTCATGACTTGCTAGGACAATTCGTGACATGATAATTATTCATTTTTTTTTAATTTTAAATTGAGAATCTATATAAGGGTATAAATAATGTTATTTCAGCATAGCAAAGGAAGCATGTGAAAAAAAAAAACTTTCAAATTAATTGATAAACTTTTAATTAAATGTGCCATTTCCTTGAAATGATTTCTGCAACATTGCCATGAAGAATTTTCCTTCTATCATCACGATGTAACAGGAACATTGTATGGTAATAAAATTTATACATTTTTGAGATTTTATGAAGCAAAACAGGCCGGCACTTATGATATTGAAGGTAATTCATATAAATTAACATGTAGTTTATTTGAAACCATTTTACAGAGTGTATGTAACATACATTGATAACATATAGATAGAAATAACTGCTGTTAAAATTAGTGTAAACAGGAAGATTTTTGTGTTGTTCTTAATACTGCTACTCCTACTTAAAAAAGATGCCAGTAGTTAATACCGGTATGTAGGATATATGTACCTGGTACAATTTTTTTATTTTGTGTACTATCAAATTAGGGACTATTATGAATTTTATAGTTAAATTGGTTATTGATTTATTGTGAACTTCCTTTACATCGCTCACTTTAAATAAATGCTGTAGATTTATGAAGCATCAGTTTTGAATATGTGTCGGCTGCTATATGTTTTTCTTATACTGGTATTTGGACTAGTTTTTTAGTGTATGGAAACTATGAAAATATAGGACTATATGTAGTATAATGCAATTCTCACCCCAAAATTTTAAAGTTTTATGAAAAGCTTTAAAAATATTAAGGTGGCAAATAGTTGAAATCATATAGAATATAAGTGTGTAAAAGGTTATATGCACAGTGATGTCATAATGTAGAAATGACGTCATGAAAATTGTCTTATTTTTATAAATTAATGTTTTGTAGCAAATTATGGGTGTTTTCCGATGGTTTTTTGACTGGGAAACATCAAGTGTGGGCTTGCTCAAGTACCATTTTTAAGTATGATGTGTATAATTATATGAACAAAAACATGTGTAAAAATTATACTTGAGCAGACCTGCGCTCTGTACTTCCAAATGCAAAATATAATTTTAAAAATGCCAAATATTTTTCATTTGTTTGCAAAATTGCGGGAATTAATTGGCTCATTTAGGTGACGTCATAGATAACGGCTAATGGATAATGATGACTTAAATATATCAAGATTAAAGTGATAGGAATCCTCTGTAGAATTATTTACGAAGATTTGATTTTTATACGATACTACATGTGTATTTAAAAATTAGTTAAAATTGGGGGCAGATATTTGACCTTACCAAATATAGTCCTTTCCTGTAAAGTCCATGTCAGCTGTAAAGGTTAAACTAACTGCAAACAAAGTTCATGGAGATGACTGTTCTGGACTGCATTTTACAAAAGAACATACGACAAAGTCGTAAATATTTTCAGTCTTGTAAAATGATCTTTAATGAACAAAATTTATATAAAACCATTTGTTTACAACTATTTCAGTTCTCATAATTGTATTTTACGGACATAAGAATAAAACACTGATTGATTTGTGATTAATTAGAATTCATTAATTTGGTCGTAAGTCGTAAGTTCTTTTGTAAAACGCAGCCCAGGTTTTCAATTACGGTATTTATCTGTTTTTCTTGCATTATTGCAAGGAAGTTACATCTATTAAATGGTCAACATTTTACTTTTGTATATCATATATTATGACATGGGAAGAAATCAAAGTAGAAAATTTTATTTTGAAAATTGTCATTCGATCAGCATATTTACAGTTACCAGAATACAAACATCATGAATTTATGTAGACATTCATTTTCTGTGATCTAAAGGTTTATTAAATCCTTGGATATTTGACCAGAAACAAAAATGAATAAAATACGAAAAAGATTAGTCAAACAAAGTGCACATTTAATGATTTTAATCATGCAAAATCAGCATTTTGGTATATAAGTTTAAAGCAGTACTATATAAAATCAGACACCGTATTAGATAGGACTTATTATAGTCATGGCAGGGTTTAACATTTTAACATGTTTTTAACTATTATAGTTTAACAAATACTCTGGCTGGCTGTAACAATATTTGTTTTAACACTAACTTTAAAGTTAAGAAAGGTGTGTTAAAATGTATCTTTAATATCAACATGATCAAGTTTTTAATGGTGAAAAGAAACCTCAAGAATTATTAAAGTTTATCACCTTATATACCGGGTATATAGTATATACATGCATGAGTATATATGCATGTACTGATTGATATAACAGCATATTATAAAAACAAATAAGATCATGTAGTATATAGGTTTACTTCTTTGTAGCAAATGGATATAATCTTAAATTAAATCATAAATGTTGTGTGTGTATATAAATAGCTTTTGTATTCAAAAATAACTTTTATATATATATGACTTTGCTGGAATGGACCTCAGACCCACATGGAGAACTTAAGCTTAAATTGAATAAGAATTCTGTCAGTAGCTGGGAACAATTCACGGGGGATTTGATTAAGGGGGAGCAGAAACTCATAATATCACTGATAAAGATTGTAAGCCTCTTGTTTTGATGAATTCAACATATGCTAGGTTTCTCATGGATTGTGGAGGAAAACTTTGGGGGTTCATTTATATGGCAGTTTTATTCTATCTACTCGGTGCAGAGTTTTTCCATGTCACTTTTCAGTGCTCATCCCCCTAGCTGTCAGAAGAAACTGTGAAAGAGTGTTAGATTTCTAATAGATGAGGGAAGACTTCACATATCTAAGATATATGTACCCCACATTTGCAGATAATTAATGGAGATTTTCCTTCTAAGAAATTTATCACTGGAGCATATATATTGTGGATCTAGCATTACATACTAAAATTAATGTATTTTTGGGGGTGCAATTTTCCTCTGACACCACATACAATATGGATTAACAATTTTTATTAGACATGCATCCCGTACTAGGAATTGTGTGGCAAACTGCATCGGAACTCTGATCAAGAAGGGGGAAAAAATATTCAGTTTGTGTTTTGGCGTTTGGGATACATGTGTTGATCATTGTTTGCGAGTGGGTTTGATGTTGGTGAGGATTCAGCAGGAGGCTGGATGTTATAGGCCCTGATCCCCCTGGTCAGTGGAACCATGCAATTAACTCTAATTCTTCCTGGATGTTTGTTATTACAGATCTGACACCTGAAGAACAACAGCTTCTGGAAACCATTCGAGAGAGGAAACAAAAGCTCCTTAAAGAAATTCAGGTAGGTTTATATATTGCTTCAGTGTTTCTTTTTCTAATATTGCTTTTAAACATGTGTAAGTTGTGGAGTTTGCTCTTCTGTTTCTATTTTCTTCTATGTTTAACTTATCAATCTCATTGATGAAAATTGCATTTGATTTAGAAAAATATGTATAGCAGTTCAATGACATTGAAGTTTTTTTTTAAATAATAATATCATTGTACATGTACCATGTTTAATTTGTCTAAGTTCTATCTTTTTTCTTGCATCCCCTCTCCCTCCAATTATATTGGATTATAAAATGCAGTGCTATAATATAAAATCAACTTTATATTAAGCACATTTTTAGGTTGTTATACAACCTAAAAATGTCCTGTATTTTGTACGGTGAATCTAGATTTTAGATTCATCATTTTTGTGATAAATAACAATTACCTGGTAAATAATAAATATTAATACATAGTTTCTTTAGGGATTTTGGAATCATTGTCTACTTATTTACTGTACCGGTAATTGAATTTGCAAAATTATAAGAAATTCATCAGTTTGCATGGTGTTTGAAGTGGCGACTACAGATCGGCACAATGCTTTGTGCTCTTCTCTGTACTGGTTCAGCAGCTCTGCAGCTTTTTAAGATAATTAAAACAGATTAGAATAAATGGTGTGTGTGAGATTTTGAAGTGCCAGTATGCTGATTACGGTGGCTACAGAAGCTGACAGGCAATTCAACGAGACAAGGTCCAGATAAACGGCAAGGTCAAAGTGGCGGTGCTATTCTCAGAGTCTTGAAAAACAGAAGTTAATGATCCAAATACGAAAACAACCTGTCTTAAATTAAGAAAAAGTACATTGAAGTTTTGGAGGTGGTTTTTGTTTTTTGGGTTTGTTTTTTGTGTGTGGGGGGTTTTTTTTTATGGTTTAGTTTTTGCTGATGTCCAATTAAAAAGTTTACATTAAATCTAAAATACACTCATTGGGGGAGGGGGGATGGGTTAATTAACTCTTTCATAGGAGTCGTAATTAAAATTATTGAATATTGTTTTTCAATCTTCAGTAAAATGAAGAAAAAATAAATTAAAAAAATAATAGATTAATGGTGTATATATACATGATATGTGAATGCCAGGCCATTCCACTTCTTGATATTTCAGCACTTTTGACTAGAATTTATAGAGATGGTAAACGGATTTCAAAGAAGAAATTAATTAGTCATCTAATTAAGACTTAAGATGCATGATGTAAAATAGCGTGACTCATCTTGATGAAAAGAGACTTTTTCCTGCAATTAGAGATGCAATAATATGTTATCCCCCGCTTGGGTCTCTTTCAATGCCCACTGTGTTGTTGACATGCATGATGGTGCACAGGGCGAAGAATCGGTGTTATGGGTCAATAAGATTCGTCATCTTGTCCATTGTTTTGGGGTCACATCAGTATTGACAGTTAATTGCCAGATCCGCTAATCACAGGCTGTTATAGTTTCACCAATAACCATGCTATCTGGAAATTAGACACTTTTTTAATGTGGAGAGATTATTTCCTGATCAATGCTGTGATAGTGTGCATTACACTTATTTGATTTCCTATGTTAGTCTCTATTGATGGGATTCTGAGGAGACGAGGGTCGTCATAAGAATGCGAATGTCGTAGGATGTGCACTTACTTTTGAAATAATTGTTTGATTTTCTTCAACTATATAGATTTGAAGGATTTGTGATTTTGCTTTTAAAACAATGTCTTAAATTTTGTTAAAACATGTACAGTGTCATTTCAAATTGATATTTGATATATCATGACTATGATGGGAAACTGTTTCATGAATTTTATGGACTGAGGAAAGTATTTGAGATATATGGGAAAAAAAAGTGCTGTCTTTAATAATTTCATCAACAATGTGAACATTGAAAAGCAGAAAATGTGAAAACAGGTTTATTTATTCAATATCCAAAATGATGCTTATGGATTCTGGTGTGGTTTGTGATGGAACTTTGTTACACTGGGGGAATTTACTCAAGGTATACACAGTAAAACATGCAAACTTAGAACGTCTGGAATTCTTTTTCTTTTGGAAACAGTCAATTTAAGATATATGTTTTATCTTTATGTTAATTTTACACCTCAATATAAGATTAGCGGTGAGACATTTATGTTCACCCAAACTGCTTGGCTAGAAACCCTGTGTTGTTTGAATTAGAGATCATACCTGATAAAATTAACTTAGATAAGAAGAAGAAAAATGCGAAAGGAAGAAACAGGATAGCTTTTAATTTTACAGGGAATAACACAAATTAAAGAAGAGAAGAATTTTAGTGATTTAAAATAGAATAAAAACAACTCAAGTTAATAGGAAATAAAGACTTAAGACTTTGAACAATGGGATATGTAATGATCTGTAAAGTTAATGGATAGCACTTCAAAGCTAAAAATATTATGTATGTGATTCTTTTCATGTGGCTGGGGGCGATAATGATATCTATTTTAATGGATTAATTTGGTGTTTTGTCCTATCAGACATTCAGTATTGGTCTATTGTACTAGTAGCATATGCATTTGAAATAATTAGTTATTTTTTTATAAACAATTTTTTTCTTTATTATTTGCAGGAACTTAAAGATGAAATAGCAGAAGTCTCCAATGAAATGGAGACCATCGAGGTCTCAGATGAAAGGTAAATATCCTATAATGTAAGAGAGAGAGAGAGAGAGAGAGAGAGAGAGAGAGAGCTCTAAATATATCCAAACTTTAAAATTTCTAATCAAGAGACTCACAGAATAAAAGAGTCTTTTGTCTAAGAACTATGACAGTTTAATCTTTGCTTGAAATCTCATTGTATGCAAGCACAAATGCTTTCTGTTTCTGATTTAAAATGCTATGGAATCTGTACAAAGATGTGATACTGAAGGTTGCATTGCTTGATTGTAATCAAACAATGACATCATCCTCACCATCTGTCGACTACACAGGGAAAGCTGACATGCTATGTTTGCAGAGTTCCTGCTCTCATACAAACTCACTATTAGACCGAGCTAGATTCATTTCACATTGTGTATAGGAACTGGAAATGGCTAATGCATTAAAATAAATGTTGTACAGTAGTAGCCATTGTTTTTGGGCCTGAATATATAATAAAAAGAATCAGAATAGTTATTTATGGTTCTAATAATTTTCTTCTTTTTTTTCATTTTTAGCAAAAACAATCCGAAGAATAAACAAATGTCCATTGGGAAGAAGAAATTCAATATGGATCCTAAGAAGGTATATACAGACAGAAAGAAATTATGGAATGAAAATGAAATGACTTTGCTACATGCTGGTTTCCCAACCAAATTTCTTTCACACACCCCCCACCCCCCCCTTCCCTTCCCCTTCCACTCAGCTGGTCAGTTTTGAGTGTTTGATTACAGAGACCATCTGTCAGACTTTGTTTACATTTACAGTTTATGTTGGGACTTGTCAGAATTATGATTCTTTGTCAGAGTCCCTGTAAATAGTAAGTTGTGTACAGTAAACAGTCTCCTACTGTCTACATAAACAATAAACACACTGTGGATAAACAGGGGAACTGACAAATGTTAAGAAGGCAAGGGATTTTTTAAAATTTGCATCAGATTAAGTTGCTACTTTCTCAGCCTGATTCTAAGGTAGGATGTAATCAACCTGTATAGGATGTCATTGAAAACTATCAGTTTCAAGTGAAAAAAAGTACTGGTGTGAAAATTGAACCAAAAACATGAAAAAGTAAACTTCAAATGAGACACAATTTGATAAGTTCTGAGGGAACTGTGAGTTTGAGCATTGTTAAAGGTTTTTCAATAAATGTGTACTAGTTATTCCATGCTTCTGATTCAATCTTGAATGAACTGGCTAGTTGTTTTATAATTGTGCAATAGAGATAAGATACATACAGATACCTAGTTAGGGATTTAGCTTTATGCCAGTAGTTAAAACGATGACAGTAAATCAAGATGGAGATGAGATATAAAGGAAAACATAAATGGTATTAGTAAAGTGAAGATGTAAATTATTGCAGTATACACTTGATCTGGAACAAATTATTTCCTTGAACATTCACCTCGGGTCAGTTGCTGATACTGTTCGATATATGCTAATACGGAAATGGGCTGTCTATTTCATCCAACACTTGAATTTTCAGAGTAAATATATTTGAAGTTCTGACAAGGGTCAGCTTTATTTTAAGGCACTGTAAAATTGTAATTATCTTTTTGAATCTCTGCCAGATGAATTATAGGCATTCGTAAGAATAATAGGGGCTACTCAAATGCAAAAACAGATATCAATGCTGTAATGCAAAAAGAATTAATAATTGTGCTCGGTATCTTGGTAAAATATTTCTTTAAGCGGTAAACATTTTAAAGAATCACAATATTGTTACAAGAAACAGTTTTCCATTTCTTGAACTGTATTTAGGTGTTGTGTTGATGGATCCACTCTTAAAAATCATTACCAATCTGCTTCTTGTCTTGTTGAAACCCTTTTGCCAAGGAATATCTCTCTCTCTCTCTCTCTCTCTCTCTCTCTCTCTCTCTCTCTAACATATATCATTTAGCTTACATTCAGCTTTATTACATTTTTTTTTTATACACAAGGAAGAAAGCATAAAAGTAAGCAAGTTGATTTCAATGGGATGGTATACTAGGTAAAACATATACATGTACATATGTTAATTCACACCTTCCTGGTATGGTGTTTTAGACATTGGACATTATTTTTGCTTCCTACATATACATGTACTTGAAAATGAAAGTAAAAGATTGGTTTGTTTTTTTTTAAACCTAGATTACATAATGTTTATGCTCTTGCTTCAAGAGGAGATCTCTTGGATTCAAAGGGCTCTTCTCAATGAGAATATATACATGTGGGAGCGGAATACTTGAATTGTGTATTTTCCACCATAAACGCAGACTCAAAGTCCTACATCTGTTTATTTTTTGTTCATGTTTTTTTTTAAGTATTACTTAAAAAAAAAAAAAGATGAACGAAAAATACTTAATAAGTATGTGTTCTAAATATCGGAAATAAATTAGAATTGTGTATCATGGACTAAATCTTCACTGTAAAAGTTCAAGTGTATTACACATGTGTACAGGGTACATGTACTAATACGTAATTATTAAATACACATATATACCGGGTACTAGTACTTTATTATAAAAACTGTTTATATTTTCTCCACGACATTTTAAGTACCGTACTATCTATTACCTCTGTACCAGGATGTAGCCAGTAAATTAATTCATAACAGCAAGTAAATGTTCGGGAACGCCCAGTATATATTGTCAGTTGAGTCAGTTATTCAATGAACTACAACCTTATCTTTACTGGGGGGGGTGGGGGGGGGTATTTACACAATTAACTTTTATGAGTACTACAAGAAAAATACTTATTAATTTAAACCATTGTTACTTGAGATCCCAGGTTCCCAATGTTCAAAGTTGTCTTGCCTATAAGAAAACATTGTTTTGTAGGGTTCATAGTTTATCAAATCTTTTGCTATTTTAGGCAAAACATAACTTGGACCACTTCATTATGATAAAGGCATCTAAATGTTAATGACAACTTTTTGAAACATTCTCTTTATATGTTGTAGGGCATTGAATACTTGATTGACCACCAGCTTCTTCCCAATGACCAAGAGGAGGTGGCCAAGTTCTTGTACCAGGGCGAGGGACTGAACAAGACAGCCATAGGGGACTATCTAGGGGAGAGGTAAGCAATTTATTAAGTGTCGGCTATGAATTGTGAATTGTATTGTTGATTTTGCTTTTTGTCAGATAACCAGATAACATCACCTACCCCCCCCCCCCCCACCCCCCAACACACACACAAAAAAAGAGAAAACCCTGATAAACACAAGAGTTGACTTCAATACTTCAGTATCAAACATAAGACACTTTTACCCACTACATGGCCACTGTGGCGCATACTGCTAATTTAACATACATGTATTGCTGTCTTCAGTACATAGTGTATTAAGTACATGCATATATAGAAGCAATGTAAACACAGAGCTCTAGTTGAGCCATAGTGATTACAAGGCAAGTCAGTTGGTGGCCAGGTGCACAGCTATAGTGGTCACAATAAAATACATATTAATGGTAAACCGAACACAGATTGGCCCCTGTGACCTTGAACCTTTGGTGACTGTCGCAATCTACAACAAGGTGTGAGTGTATTGACAGAAACAGACTACGGCAATAAAACGTTGTGAGTCCCCATGCATGCTTTAATTGACCACTGACATCAGGTATTGGTCACTTTGTCACTGATACGTACATGCATGACATCATTTGTTGACTCGATCATGCGTGTTTACTGGTAATGTGTGACTGGTTCAAGCGACAGTGCAAATGATTGATTGATTGAGGAAATAAAGAGTGATTTTTAAAGGTTTTTTTTTTAACTATTAGTCATTAGTTTGAAATTATTCATGCCTTATTGCATGTACTCTGTTTATTAAATAAAATATACAGTTTCAGTGGACCAACGATCCATCGAGGATGATGACAACAAAAGAACTATATTGTTCGATTCTCATGTCTTCTTTGTGAACATAAAGAAATAATGTAGCAGTGCATGGCACTTGAAATATAATTTTGCACTTTATTAAAAACTCCCAGTCTGCTTACCAAATAGAACTAGGTCTAAAGATCAGAAAAAATTAAGATTATAGCAATTCACACATATACCAGTTCTTGTCAGCATTTTGTATAGAAAAAAAACTCTACCATTTAAATTAGTTTGTATTGTTATCTATAATCAAATCAGGTGAAACTTGATCTGGTATGTACAATGTAACAATATTTTTTTCTTACAGGAATGACTTTAACATCGCTGTTCTGAAGTCATTTGTGAATCTGCATGAGTTCTCTGACATGATTTTGGTCCAGGCATTGAGGTAGGTACAATTGCTGAATACAGGCTGATAAAGAGAGTCACATATATTCAAAAAGAAGGCTTAGAAAATCACAAAAAGAAGACAGACATGAATATATTTAAGACTTTATGTGAGATCTTTGCTTCGGATCTGGCAGAAACAATATAAAACAAAAAGAAAATAAAGGCATGGCAGTCTGATCATGAGTCAGATGTAATGATTTTATCACATGGAACTTACAACATGTGGAAGGATAGTTATCTTTTATGTTCCTCCATTCTGTCTGTGTTAGATAATACAGGGCAAGTGAAATGTTTTCAAGATAAGGTTAATTTTGATCCTGGTTGTTGTGAATAGATTAACACTAAAAGCACACATTCCTTTACATTAGACAATTAGCTACACTGCCTTTGAATAGATAATGCAGGTTCATGCATACCATTATACAAAAATATGCTTTTGTGGGCTTTGACAATAAGAAAAGACTCTCAGGGCCTCCCTTTGAACTACAAAATTTTTGTCCCCCGCCGCAACGCGGAGCGGGGACATAGAAATGCCGGGCGTCCGTCCGTGGGTCCGTGTGTCCGTGGGTCTGTGTGTCCGTGGGTCCGTGGGTCTGTGTGTCCGTGGGTCCGTGTGTCTGTGGGTCCGTGTGTCCGTGGGTCTGTGTGTCCGTGGGTCCGTGTGTCCGTGCGTCCGTCCGTCACACTTTTTTGTAAGCGCTCTCATGCCTACAAATTTTGACAGATTTTCATTACATTTATACCAAATGTTTATACACCTATTACCTTGGTCAAGTTCGAAAATCAGCATTGGTCGATACTTTTTGCTGGAGTTATGGGACTCTGACCACAATAATGACTCCGTTTTATCCAAAAATTGACCTTGTAAGCTCTCTCATGCCTACAAATTTTGACGGATTTTCATTAAATTTATACCAAATGTTTATACACCTATTACCTTGGTCAAGTTCGAAAATCAGCATTGGTCGATACTTTTTGCTGGAGTTATGGGACTCTGACCACAACAATGACTCCGTTTTATCCAAAAATTGACCTTGTAAGCGCTCTCATGCCTACAAATTTTGACGGATTTTCATTAAATTTATACCAAATGTTTATACACCTATTACCTTGGTCAAGTTCGAAAATTAGCATTGGTCGATACTTTTTGCTGGAGTTATGGGACTCTGACCACAATAATGACTCCGTTTTATCCAAAAATTGACCTTGTAAGCGCTCTCATGCCTACAAATTTTGATGGATTTACATGAAATTTATACCAAATGTTTATACCACTAATACCTTGGTTAAGTTCTTAAATCAGCCTTGGTCGCGTCCCCACGAACCTGTAAAATTTAAGCAATCCACGAAAATTGGCCCCCACGAAATTTAATGATTCCACAGTACAGTATACTAGTATACTGCTTGAATGGCGGGGGACCCAGGAATTCTATTCTTGTCTCTCTTGTATTGTGTAGAAAAAAAATATTAAAATGAAAACTTTGTATGTTTAAATCATCCATAGGAAGAATAAGGAATTGATTTAAAAGGATGAAATCTTATTTTTAATTTTTTTTTAATATATATTGCTACTTCATAATACATGTACTCTATTTGTTCACAATCTGTGGTATCTTGCTGTTGTTTTCCAGGCAGTTTTTATGGAGCTTCCGTTTGCCAGGAGAAGCTCAGAAGATAGACAGAATGATGGAATGCTTCGCCGAGAGATACTGCGAGCTCAACCCGGGAGTTTTTACTAGCACAGGTATTTTATAACATGGCTTTTTTGTCTCAGAAACATCGAGAATTTTAAAGCATACTTAGTTTCTGCAAAAGCTGCAACATGAAAGAGATCTCTGAACAGCTTGGTTCAGTTGGAAACATTGGTGTTTATTCTGTGATTTTATCATAGCTATAATAAAGTGAGTGAATTTGCTGACTGTTGGCAATGACATTTTATATCGACATACAACAAATTAATGAGTTCTTTGTTGCATAAAATTTGTTTGATGTTTTAATTGATGATTCATAACATCTACATAGATTCGATTACCTTCTGGTTTGTTGCAGACACCTGTTATGTGTTGTCGTTCGCCATCATCATGTTGAACACTAGTCTCCACAACCCCAGTGTGAAGGATAAGCCTTCTGTGGAGAGGTTCATATCCATGAACCGGGGGATCAACGACGGTGGTGACCTGCCACCTGAACTTCTAACGGTGAGTCACCTCCTACGCCTTATTCCGGCCCCAATTTTTTGTCGGGTGAGGTGAGGGTCTATTGGCAAGCTTGTGATGTAAAAACTGTTTCATGAATTGAGAGAGAGCGAAGAGAAAAATGTAAAACAAAAACACACTTTTGTAGTTAGTGTTAATGGATTGGATAAGATTATGGATTGGACATTCTTCCATAAATATCTTGTATTTCTATGTATAAACATGAACATGTTTTTTACTTTGGGGTTTCAAAATCCTCAGTTTGTTATAACTTGGAATTGATTGCTGAAAGGTTTATTTCCAAAGTAATAAGAATTACCGGTATTATGATAAAATATGAAAGGTTTGATAATTATTTTTTTTTGGAAGACTTATACACTGTATTCATGTGTTTTATCATCTGACGTGCATAACAATAAGGCATAAAAAATATTTAATACTATGAATGTCTAAAATTTGTTTGTAGAGTTTGTACGACAGCATTAAGAAGGAGCCGTTTAAGATTCCTGAGGACGACGGCAATGACTTGATGCACACATTCTTCAACCCAGACAAAGAGGGCTGGCTGTGTAAACAAGGTAAAACTCTCCCTTCCTTTAAAAAGGGGCCAGGGTCACTCTTGGGATTCTGGGAAGAGTCACATGACTCTTATTTTCAGGCCTGTCTTAGACTTTTACCCTAATGAACCTTTCAAACTGCATGTTAGAATGATGAATATATATATTATACTAATAAAAATCAAATTAAAAGCTCAATTCTTGCATTGAAAGTTAGAAAAGAAACTTCAAGAAGTGTCTGTGCCTGCTAAAAGTATATATAACTGAATCGTTCTTATACCCATGGAAATGTATCGATTCATTTTTTTGGTTCTTTTTAATTCTTTGTATGAAATTTTTGTGGTTAACAATGTCTCCAGGATAAAATCTTCCGTTTGTTATATGGATTCACTGTGATGTGTTTGTGTATATCTCTTTTACCCCATTTACTTGCACAGGGGCCAAAAAAATCAGTAAGTTTGGTGTATTCTGCCATGTTCATGTTGACTCTTTGTTTTATATTTCATATCAAAAGACATTCTTTCCTGGTCAAATGTGGCAAAAGCTTTTTGGTGCTTGGAAATTTTTTTTTCATATGTATGTATATATACATATATACACACACACCTTGGGGTGAATTATTTAGATGAGATGAAATTTGGCTTCTGATCGAAATTTGGAAAGTAGGGGGAATTGAGCGATTTGTAGATATTTTTGATAGTTTTTAGAAAATCATGTTTAGAGTAAAATAAATAGCATGGAGAAACTATTTTTAGGTGGTAGAAGTTCCTGTTGATTTCTTTTGCTCCAAATTCATGGTGCCTTTGACCAGTTGTTGCACAAAGTAACTCCATTCGAAGCATGTGTATTCCTGCTAATCAGCATTAACAGATCATTCCGCAGTACTAGTGATATCAAAAATATCTATAACTGATAAAATCTGAAAAAATATGTCTAAACTTGTACATGATTTTAAATATCTAGTCATGGATGAGGGAAAGGGGGATATTAAAATATATAAGCATACTGTAATTTGCTACAGCCTTAATACTGCTATATACTTGATAGAATAGTGCTGAAGTTGACCCACAATGCAACACACTTAACAGAACTTACTACTAGCCGATTCTGTAGATGTCATAATCATGAACCTCTATTATGAATATACATGTATATCTATAATATTGAAATGTATTCAAGCCTTCTTACTTTGTAACCTTGGCATTACATTTGTATACACTTCAGTTATGGAGCTGTTATTATGATATAAAGCTTAATAAATATATAATACTTGGGATAGGAAGTAGTGTTAGTGGTGGTGGTGGCAGAAAAAAATGTAGTTCTGTAACTTAAAAAAATCATCACTAGATCTTTCAGAGTATTCAGAGCATATCAAACAGATATATAGAGTGAAGGTTTTTTTTTTTTAAATATTGTAATTGTATATATATTTATATTCTATTTTATCCAAGCACCTAATGGTTTTGTCTTTAATGTTGAGAGTGAATTGCTAGTAAAGCTATCGTGAACTTTGATAAATCTGTGTTCCACAAGAAAGAATGTCTCCATTGTTAATATTTTTCATTGAATGTGCATGGATTTTTCAATTTTTTAGTGGGTAAATATTTGTGAGTGATAACTTTATGTTTTGCTAATTATCCTGCATTACATCACATTCTTAATTTTTTAAAAAGAAAATGTAGAGAGATGAAATCTGTTGTGCAATAAAAAAAGAACAACTTAGAAATGGAAGAGTTAGAGAATGTGTAGATTTCTTATCAGTGGTATTTCTTATGTAGATATCAGAAGATTAAGCATTCTTCCTTTTTAATGGAGAATTAAATGTTTACTAATACGTTGCAGGTGGAAGAATAAAGAATTGGAAGAGGAGGTGGTTCATCCTTAACGACAACTGTTTGTACTACTTCCAGTTCACAACGGTACGTAACATTCGTAACATTACACTTTAACAAAAAAATTTCTTTAGATATAATATTTGCTGAACAATCGGATGACTCGTATGTGGATTTTCAATTTCAAAAATTCAAAGTCGCCAGAATTACTGACATCTTGTATGACAAGTATTGTGGAATCATGCAATTGCACACTACTCTTTTGCATGAGGGTAAAATTTTCTACAGCTTTGTGAAAGCACAATTTTGTGGACTCTTGATTCCTTGAATATTATGATTATGTGTCGTCATAATTTAGTGAAGATGTTTTGTTGGTGAGGGGTTGAATATTGAGTCATCTTTGAATTTGATTTGTTCCATTGTGTTGTTTGTTTGTGTTTGGCTGGAGGGGGTATATGTTATTTTCTACTCAAATATCTTGTTTAAATGTTGAGTATACCTCTTATTTATTGTTTTGTTTGAAGTATGTCACATACATGTTGAACAAGGAAGTACTTGTACCATACACTAAAAAATATTTAATTTTGAAAAATTGAAATAAATATTTGTGTACTGGTGCTCAGGTACTTGAGCCGTTGGCTTTTAAGGGAACTGAAGTACATGCATGATGGATCTTGATAATGTTTGTCATCATAAAACGTATTTAATAGGGTTTTTTTTTCATACGCATACTATACATTTTTATATGGAGGGGCTTGAGTAATATGGATGCTTCAAATTCTTTAACAGATTTTGATTGAAACCAATTTTTGGAAACGTTTTAATCTTGTACATGTAATTTGTATATCCAAATGCTTCATAGGTCTGGATGCTTGGTTTGGAATGAAGGTTCCCAGATTATCAAGGCTTCTCTGTACATGCATATAATAAATGATCTTCATGCATCTTGTTTCTCTTGCAGGATAAGGAGCCCAAGGGGATCATTCCATTGGAGAATATCTCGATCCGGGAGGTTCCCCCGGAGAAGGCTAACAAGCCCTTCAGCTTCGAGCTGTTTGCCACGGGGCAAGACATCATTAAAGCCTGCAAGGTTGACAAGGAGGGGAAGGTTGTAGAAGGTAAGGAGAATTCACATGACGAGAACTTTCATTATGGGATAAATATGATTGGAAAATGTGTATTTTTTTTCAAGTTGTACTTGTGTTAAATTTTGCTCGATTTTAATTTTGCTCCATTTGCTTTCATTTAAAACTATGTTTATTTTAATTAAGATATCGCCTTTAGAAATACAATGTGATTTTATTTTGCAGGCAAACACAATGTTTATCGAATGTCTGCATCCACAGCAGAAGAAAAGGACGAATGGATAAGATGCATCAAGCAGAGTATAAGCGAGAATCCGTTTTACGACATGTTGGCAGCTAGAAGAAAGAAAGCGGCTCATGTCAAGTGAAGAGCCCATTTTCTCAGATAGCTAAAAAAAAATAAAAAAATAAAAGGACCTCCCATAAGAGTTGTGAACTGACATATTTCTGTATGTACTGTTCAAAAGGACCTCCTTGTAATCACTCCCCACCATTGTGTACATACATACTGGACCATACTCAGATCTTGTGTTTTATTTGCATTACATGTACTTGTGTAAACTAGTAAAAATTGGTTATCTTTCGCTTTAATTCTTCTAATGCTTGTAACTAAGAAAGGAAAAAAGAAATCATATTCCAGAGAAATTATTAATTCATAGCATTGGTTGATATTTTGCTTTAATCCTTCTAATGCTTTTTACTAAGAAAAGAAGAAAGATATCATTAAACCAAAAATATTCAATATTTTTTTTCTATTTTCTCATTTTCTTCCGGTAAATATGTTTTCTTGTAAGTATTTTATGGGGGGGGGGGTAATGATTTTTTTTTCTCAATGTACATGTGTTTTTCCATGAAATTATTTTGCAAGTGGAGTTGTATTGGTTATTTTTTTAAATGTTCTATTCTTTTAAGCACAATTAAAGTTATGCATATTTTTTTCTTCTCACATATTTATTAAAATAACCAATCATAAACAATGCTCATATTGAGAAGCAACTTTTAATTATAAGATTGTTGAAATAAATGATTGTGCCATGATGATATTTCTTGAATATATGGGAGTAATTATTATTTATGTGTTTTTTTCCAGGGGGGAGGGGGTAGTTCTGAAGAAAAAAAATGAAAATCCCTTTCAGGGTATAAATCTTTTAGATAATTTAAATATTTATTCAGGTTAATTACCTGGTTATTAAAAGTGTCTAATATTCCTGGGTTTAGTCAGGGTTGATACATGTATGTACATTTATCTTGTTTCATTTGCCTTACAAATATACTGATAATAATCTGTGATATTTCTTTGTAAACTGGTCCTCTCGTTGGACAATATACTAGTCATGTAATCACAGCATTACTTTGCTTCATTATAATGTAAATAAACGGTTTTGTTTTAATATTCATGAATTTTCATTTTGTCATTGAATGTATTTGTGTATTGGAAATAGAAATAATTGATTAATAAACAAGATTGGAAGTATATATTTTTTTATTCTGTGATGTTGAGAGTTATCAAAGTCTTACACCTCCATTTTCATTATTCATTTATTGAGGGTTTTTTTATATACTGTAAAAGACTTATCCTTGAAGAGTACTGTTTCGTGTCAGTCTCTCTGAGATTGATAATCAAATTTGTACATAGAAGGCCCATAAGCAAAATTGCTTACTAAAGCAATTTAGCAGTAACAGAACCCAAATATGACCCAGTCAAAGAGCTTTTATAAAGCACTAGAGTAAAGAAGTATCTTTAAATGTATACAAATTTCTCCCAGATATTAATTGAAGAAGATACATAATTTGACTTTCATTTTTAGCTCATGGAGAGGAGGGGGGGGGGGCTTATGCTCTACCCCTGGCATCGGCAGACCAGGTTAAAGATTTTAGAGCAGGTCCTGTATCTTAAGTTATTACTTGTCCTATCTTCACCAAACTTGCATGGATGGTGCATCTGGATGTACTTATGGGCTTTAAAGACTTGGATGCTGAATCTGAGCCATGAATTTCAGATGGAGGAGGTTATGGTTTTTCGAGCAGGCGCCCCTTGATAGCCATATCAAAGTTACTACTGGTCCCATCTTCACCAAACTTGCATGGATGGTGTGTTTTATGATACTTCTGCACTTGATAGGACCTTGATTGCTGAATCTGAGCCAAAGGTTTTGGATGCTAGAGAAGGTTAATTTTTTTGGAGCTGGTTAAAGTTTTTAAAGCAGGTGCCCTTTGATGACCATATCATAATAACTACTGGTCCTTACTTCACCGAACTTGCATGGATTGTGAGTCTTATGATACGTATGCACTTGAGAGGCTTTGATGCTGAATCTGAGCCAAAGGTTTCGGATGATGGAGAAGGTTAATGTATATGGAGCAGGTCACATGTTTATGTCAATAAGAAGAACTTATTCAAACTTGAATGGTGGATTCAACTATGTAAATATATTAAATATGACACAATATCATATAATATGATACAATATTATATCATATACAAAACAATAACAAATGATACAATATTGTTTAATATTACATGATACAATATAGTATTATATGATATGATATCATATAATATGATAAATAATATATTATATCATATTATGATAAAATATTATATGACACAATATATATCTTAATATGATACATTATTGTTTTGTATGGTAGTGAATTAATAAAATATTGTATCATACAATACAGTATGAAATTTTACAGATAGCATACATACAATATTGTATATTATGATACTATACAATATTGTATCATACCACATTACAATATTTTGATAAAGATGACGCAATCCTTAAAGAAATGTTTATTTGGAATTGCCGCCTGGAGGTTTCAAGACCCAGGAGGGAGGGAGGGAATTTTTATTATTGTTTAAAGTTTTAAGGTTATATAACTACTAATTAAAAATTGGTAAAAACAATCTCCATTTAAAAAAAAGTTCTTTATTTTTAATTAAGTCTCCCAAACGAAGTTTGGAGACTATTGTTTTCAACGGAAGACCTTATTGTTATTGTTCGGTTTCTTCTTCCCTATTACTATTATTTTTCTTTTTTTTTTTCTTACAAATTTTGTGCACGCGAGTTCTCGGAAATGACTCGGCCGATTTTCATGAAACTTTCATATCTAATACTAGTAGATATTAATATGAACCTTATGTGAATTTTTTTTATTTTGATGACGTCATTTCCGTTTCAGAGATATTGACGTTTTAGCGATTTTTAGAGGGTCAGCTTGTCCGTCAAACTCCTCCTAAATGATAAAAGATATCAAATTCAAAATTTCAGGAATCGTAGACGAACGATTGTAGTTTTGTCTAAAGTGAGCCATTCATGTCTGGCGCAAAAGGCGCCGAAGCTCGCCCGGACCCGAAAATTGAGATATAAAAAATGTAGTGATTTTTTTGGTTTTCTTTATGTATCTCTTTTCTCGAAAATATTTTGTTAAGACAGGAGAGCAATTAAGATTTATTTTTACAAGAGCTTTCATTCGACATCAAGAAAAAGGGGCTGGTCCCTCAAATTAGGGGCCAAAACGTCTCTGAAGTCTTTATTCCATAGCACTTTAGTGATAAATATTTCGTAATATGTTAAAGAAGCAAAAATGTTCTTCTTACAGTTATTTAACTATTCATTATCAAAAAAATTTCATGCGTTACATAATTAGGGGTTTTAAGGGGCCAGAATCTCTAAAATTTTGATCACTTATATCACAAAAAGGACATATATTTTGAAAAGAAGTATAGAATAAAAGATGCTTAGAATAATGTTCTAAACAATATTCAACCATCAAAATTACGTTCTGTGGCCTCAATAAGAAGATAAGGGGTCGGCCCCTAAAACGTTCTTTTCCAGATAGCTCAAGAACGGTAACGAATTTCTAAACACTTGTTGAACAAAATATGTTCAATATCAAAAGACCTTTCATTTCATATCAAGAAAAAGGGGCTTGTCCCTCAATTTAGGGGCCAAACGGGCTCTGAAGTCTTTCTTCCACAGCACTTTTCTGAGAAATATTTTGTAGTCCATGTATGTTTAAAAAGCAAAAATGTTAATCTGACAGTTATGCATCCATAAATGATAAACAAACTCCTATGTTACGTAATTAGGGGATTTAAGGGGCTAAAAGTCTTTTGATAATAACTTTTAATTGTGAAATATTTTGTAATACATTAAAGAAGCAATTATATTCATCGAAAAACTATACACCTATAAATGACAATTGTTTACTCCGTTGTTACGTAATTATAGGGTTTAAGGGGCCAGAAGTCCGAAAGTTTGATCTTCAATATATTAAAATGGAGAAAAATTTCGAAAAGTAATATTGAACAAAAGATGCGCAAAATAATGTGCTTAACAATATGCAACCATCATTGTTTTGTTACCCGGTCCCTAAAAAGAGTTATAGGGCCGGCCCCTAAAATGATCTTTTCCAGATATCTCGAGAACGGTATTAGTTTCTAAACATTTGTTGAACAAAATCTGTTTGACATACCATGAGCTTTCTTTTGACATTAAGAAAAAGGGACTGGCTCTTCAAATTCAAGATCCAGTGTGTATATAAGGGGTATATATATCCTTCATCCATAGCTCCTTTAGATCCCACCACATTTTCTGATATGTTTCGTTGATGAAGATCAAAGGCAATTTCATTTCCTTTTCTAAAATTCGGACGGAAGACCTCCTCGTTGCTCGCAACGAAATCGTGTCTAGTTCTTCTTCTTCTTCTTTCTCGCTCTGAACTTGTCCGTCGCGTTTCTCAGAGATGGCTGAACAGAATTCTACAAAACTCTAGGATATGATAGGCCTGCATATCTAGTTGTGCACGCTGGTTTGGTTTTTCTCATTTGGGGTTGGCCAACCACTTTCCTGGGGGTCAAAAGGGTGTAGGGTCTAACATAGATCCCTATGGGAAAAATCGTAGACTCTATTGTAAATGGTTATAACTTGAAAACGGACAGAGATAATTGCGAAGGTTTTTCAGAATCATATATTGACTATTATTGGCAATATATGGGTTTTATTAGATCTTACCCCTGGGGTCATCCCCACCCCCCAGGAATTAGAAATGACCAAATATCTTGAAAACGGTTGAGATCCCCACCCTTAAACCATATATATTCTTGTTCATTGCGTCAAGAGAGATCAAATGGTATGTAGGTCATTGGCCTCTGGGGTAGTCCTGACCCCCCTCGAACAGGAAGTGCCCAAATATCTTGAAAACGGTTGAGATCCCCACCCCTAAACCATATATATCATGATCCTTGTGTAAAGGGGCATCAAACGGTATGTAGGTCATGGGCCCCAGGGGTAGTCCTGACCCCCTCGAACAGGAAATGCCCAAATATCTTGAAAACGGTTGAGATCCCCACCCCTAAACCATATATATTCTTGTTCCTTGTGTTAAGGGGCATCAAACGGTGTGTAGGTCATGGGCCCCGGGGGTAGTCCTGACCCCCTTGAACAGGAAGTGCCCAAATATCTTGAAAACGGTTGAGATTCCCACCCCTAAACCATATATATTTTTGTTCCTTGTGTTAAGGGGCATCAAACGGTGTGTAGGTCATGGGCCTCGGGGGTAGTTCTGACCCCCTCGAACAGGAAGTGCCCAAATACCTTGAAAACTATTGAGATATCCACCCCTAAACCTTATATATTCTTGATCCTTGTGTTAAGGGGCATCAAACGGTATGTAGGTCATGGGCCCTGAGGGTAGTCCTGACTCCCTTGAACAGGAAGTGCCCAAATATCTTGAAAACGATTGAGATCCCCACCCCAAAACCATATATATTCTTGATCCCTGTGTTAAGGGGCATAAAACGGTATGTAGGTCATGGGCCCTGAGGGTAGTCCTGACCCCCCCTACCCCCCTCGAACATGAAGTGCCCAAATATCTTGAAAACGGTTGAGATCCCCACCCCTAAACCATGTATATTCTTGTTCCTTACATTATGTCGGTTCACCTGATATATAGTAAATGACCCCTCGGGAACCTCATTAAATTTCACAAATAGAAGTATTCAAGTATTAACTCTTTTTGTCTGTAAAGATTGACCCATGTTGGTCATCCCTACCCCCAATGATGGCTTCGTTCGTTTGGGAGACTTTATAATCGCCCCGATTATAATTACATCTTGTTTGAAAATAAAATTTTATCAGCGAGCGTATTTCAATGAGGCAGGAGGCAATTCCAAACAATCAATAATTTTCATTTGACCTGATTACGTATGATTTTATATTTAATATGATATTGGTGGTCTCATGAAGGTGATGCCTTGTCTCTGTGAGCTCTGTAATCTTTGATTATCACTGTTTTTTGTGTGTTGTTTTTTTTTTTTTACAAATTCAAGACATTGCCTGTTTAGAGTTTGACAAATTATAGCTATTTTGCAAAATAATTGTACTCCAAATGCAAAAGAATGACTCTGTTTTCTCAAATTCCCTTCAATTTAACTTAAAATGCCTAATACACCTATTTCCATAATGATTTGAAAATTGTGGTTTTTGTGAAGGAAAGAATTTTAGCTAACCTTAGCCAAAGGCTCAAGTGACCTTTGCCCAAAAGAGGTTGTTTTGGAATTGTCCTAAATTTTTCAATTTTGATTTTCTCCAGCAGCATATGGCCAATAATTTCAATCAAATTGGCACAAATGATCTTTAAGAAAAGAGCTTTTAAGTATATTATTTTACACAGAAAGGGAGATACCGGTCTGTTCCAAATACCTGTACTAGTACTTGAAGATCTACATCTTGAAGAAAGCCAACTTCATTTTAGTTAAATTGACTTATGACTCTTATAAAAACACTACTTTCATAATCATAACAATTTATTTGTAATCCATCTTGCATACAAAGTATAAATAAACATAATGTCTCTCAAACATTACAACTTTGCATGGACCATTTGATGAATGAACTTCTCCACAATATCTCAAAAGACGACTTTATGCTACACTGCCAATTAAAAACATGAAAGAAGGTCTTTCGTTAATAATAAAAAAAAAACAAAAAACAAAAGAATCATTAATGTTCTACAGTTGATTTGATTTTTCTTTCATGTTTAATATTACACTGGTACATAAACTATATCACTAAAAATGATCTAAGAAAAACTGAGAACTGAACAAAATGGCACAATTTTTTTTTAAACATGACTGAATGTCATTCCATACATAATGTACAGATTCATTACAGAACCTTGAAACATTTCTCTCAATGAGATATAAATGAGAATTCTATGGTAGCACCTTTCAGTGGACATTAGATTGAAAAAAAAAAATGGGAAATTTTTGCCTGAGATATTAAATTATGTAATAAAATGTGAATCTTTTGAGAAAATAAGACCAGTCATAAAACCAACCAATCATGTGTCTCCATGACCAATTTTTCAACAACAATTTCTGCAAAAACATAAATTCTATCTCTTAATCCTAAACAACTTAAAAAATAAAAAAAAATACACATATATATACAACTCATTCATAAATTTAACTGGCAATACAAGTATATTGCATTTTCTTGTTTTAATTTTTTTTTTTAAATAACTTATTAAAATAAAAAATTCCAACCATTCAATTGAGTAAGCAGTCTTCAAAACCACAATCACAATTAATCTTCAAAATCTCAGAATCATCTTTAATCAATCAGGAACTTCATGTAAGTTGAAACTGACCGTAATTACAAATTAAATTAGACACACATAACGATTAATAAATATATCGCTACACAAACATCTTTACTTGTACACATTCATTCTTGGTAGCATTTGATAGCCTCATTGTAACAATTGCACTTGCCCTGAATTTTTATATAATGAAGAGACAATTTGACAATGAAAATGACACTCATCCAAAGTCTCCCTCCCCCCCCCAATTCCTTGTGATATGTAGTAAGTTAACAGTTTATACATGAACATGCATATTCCATTTTTTTTTTTAGTAACAAAAAAACCTGAACATACGAGTTGAGATATCGAAGTACAACAGTCTAATTCTTGATGCTTTCATAAAATGGACAATGTACACATAACCTTGTACCAGTGATGCACCGATGATGAATAGACACTCTAATCAACAAACTGGTCCATTCAGCTCTCCTCAGTGCAGAGAAATTTAAACAACAGTGAAATGTCCTTGTCATGCTAACGTACAACTCAGCAAACACCTGAACATTCTAGAAGCACTTAATATCATCAACCAGATACAATGTTACATGTATATCACATTAAAAAACTTCATCATCATACAACTACATGTACATCTTCAACAGTTTCTACAGAAAATAGCATTCTGAAAGTATAAGGATTTCTCTACTTTTAATCTCTACAACACATACAAAAATTTGGAAACGTTACCTTTGTGGTTTTGTTTGATGACTAGAAAGATGTATTTACAGTCACAATTGTCTTTCTTTTTAAAGGGAGCCAGACTTCTTTAACATACATACTTCTTAAAAATCTTTAACAAAAAATGTCAACATATTTTTGTTATACATAATTGATTCCACATTAACAGTACATCTCTGATCATCTATTTGTCACAATACACATCACACAGAATTATGCTCCGCAATAGTAACATTGAATCAAAATGGTACACGTCTTAGATTTTGCTCCAATTACTCATTGATAAATGAAAGCCCACAAACTATATTAAGAAAATTATATCTTTTATTAACAAAACAAACGAAATAAATAAATTAACTCTGAAACTTTAAAGTAAGATATAAAATCTGTTTATCCTCATTAATAAAGTTCATTCAAAGTTCATGCATATTTAAAAAAAAAAGTCTCTTGAATCCAATTGTTGCTGCTCTGCAGCCAAATATGTTGACTTCAACAGTTCATGATTTTAGCACACAAAACTAGGCTCTAATATAAAGCAATTATTCTTCTCCCAACTGGATTAGCACATCCACATGCATCCAAGGAAAATTAGTTCTTGTAGGAGGGAAATTTGGAAGAATGATTGTGATGTTGGTTGCGATGATCATCGTGACGATCCCTGTGGTGAGTATTGGAGCTGAACCCACTGAAGGAGTGAGATCCATTGACACCCTTGTACTGAAATAAAGAATCAAAGTAGTGAAAATACTGACAAAAGTTAATGGTCTATGGCATTTATTTTGTTACAAATTATTTTCTTCTTTGTGGGTCATCTTACTAATATCGATATGAGTGCAACTGTTAAGGCCGCTATGCCTTAACACTGAAAATTACACAGAATGCACAATGCTCATATCTTTTGTCATTACCCTACCTGACCACAATAGGTATTGCATGAATCATAATGAACAGATTTCATTCTGGTTTACCTACTATACTTATTTCACATATTATAGCTACTTGTCCATGACTGTACTTACTCTAGGGTTGTCATAGTTTCGATGATCTTGGTGCTTCTGGAAGGGATTGTATCCTGAGTTAAAGCTATAGTCAGCGTGGTATTTCTTGACTTTTTTGGTTTTGCCAAGGTCTAGTTCCTCCTCATACTCATCAGACCATTGTCTCTTGTGGTTTCTTTTCTCGCTCTCAATTTCAGTATCCAGAACACTCTTGCCGCCTTCCCAAGAGTTCACTAAAAAGATTCTTTTTATTAGTTTTTTTGTCAAGTTATCTAAAACTTAATCACTCACTGACCCTCATCTCCATGTATATAAAAATGAATATCCATGCATTTACCTGAGGATCCATAACCAATGGCGGAGGACTGTTTCTCGAGTTCTTCAGCCACTTTGGAGGATCGAGTGCCATCCCAAGTACTGAAGGACTTGGAATCACTGATGTTCTTGGACTTTTTGAAACCATCCTTTACATGGTGATCCCAGGACTGCACCAAGACTGCAAAAGAAACATAAATTTTGAATATCTCTTGTCACTTTCTTTACATAGAGACGAATAAATACACGCATTATAAACAAAATTTACTACTTTGGTTTGAACTCTTACCACTGCTTTCTGATCTGCTCTGCTTGATTGTATCTTTTGTTTTCTCCACCCAAACATAGGCCTCTTCATCAACCTTTTTCTTTTTATCTCTTCCAGAATCCTCATCACTGTCGTCATAGGTTCTCTTGTGTTTCTTGCTGCGTCTCTCCTCATCTGAATCATCACAGTGCTTTGAGTGCTTGCGTTCCTTCTTGTGCTTATGCTTCTTCTTTTTGTGCTTTTTGCTGTGGGCTTCAGTGCTGGAGGTGCTCTCATTCACTAATTGTTCATACTTCACATCCTTGTGCTCTTTCTTATGCTTTTTGTGCTTCTTGTGTTTCTTATGAGGCACTTTTTCTTCCACGTCTACTTCTGCCAGCAAAGGTTGACTTTCTGATGAGCCAATGTTCTTGTTTTGGTAGAAGGAATCTGAGCTTGTTTCATACTTGATATGACTCTCCTCTCTGTTAGCAGCAACCAGTTTTTTCACTTGAGCAGACAATGATTTGTCAGAGGCCTCCTGCTTAGCAGCATCAGAAGTAGGTTTGGTTTCTGTTTCCTCCATGACTTTCCAGCCAGGATATTGTCTCTCAGGAACCTTAGGAAAGCTGGATGCTTCCAATTTGTCTTTGATGTGCCAGCCAGAAGTGGAGTTGACACTTTCCCGACTTGAGCATGAACCAACTGAGGGGCTAGGAGCACAGTCTTGATTAAGCACTTGCCAGTTAGAAGATGTGGCTTTCAGTTTTCCACCGTTGGCGCTAATACACAGAATGGCACTATCGTCACTACAGGTTTTAGCTCTGTCCTGAGACATTTCGTGATCTCGGGCTTTGTTGACCATCAAATTAAGTCCATCAATCTGCCGGTTGGAACTATCATGTACATCTCCTTTCTGCTTCAAGGTGGTTTCCAACAGATGTGTATTTCCAGGCACAGATGTGGTGGCATTCAATTTCTGATCAAACACAACTCGGTTATCATTTCGGTGTCTTTCACTGTCTTTCATGCCTTGCAGAATGTGGTCCTTGCCATTAACATAAGGGGATTTCCTCCCACCGTTCACACATGTTCCTTCCTCTTCAGAATCTGAATCTTCGCCATATGGCACCAGCTTGGAGTTTGCCATATCTCCGTTGACAATCTTGGATTTGCCATTGGGTGACCGTTCGTAAGTAGTGACTTTTCCATTCTTGATCTGTATGACGATTCTCTTGCCGTCCGAATTTGCAGGGCTCTTTGTGGCACTTGGTGTCTTGTTCAGACCAAACACAACTTTGTCCCGTTTTTCTGGCAGTGGAGTGGCTGTAGCTGCAGCAGCAGCAGATGGGGTTGCTTTGTAAGGAGTTTCTGACTTGGGCAAGGATGGACCAATGATTGAAGATGAGGAGGAACTTCTGGCTACAGGAACACCGGTGTCTGTGCTAGGGTACTCTATAAAATATAGCAATGTACAATATAATCATCACTAAAAATAGGTGTGATGGACAGTACAGTCCTAACTGAAAGTTAATATGGTAATTTTAATATTTTCAAGAAATCTGTTTAAAGAGAAAATACTAGTACTTTGTACCTATAGAGAGACTACTTACTTCTTAGCCCATTCAGTGGTTTGAGGCTTGCTTTCTTGTCTATATGGTTTGCCAATGATGTCATGGAACTTGCAGGCTACAAGGATAAATAAAGTTGGGTGTTATTTTAAAAATATTTTAATAAAATTAATGATGCATGTTCATGCAACAGGACAAAGTGGCTCAATGTATGGAATAGCATTGACAAAGTAATTGTACCTTTGGGGTGCTAATTTCAGTGAATACTTTGGTGTAAAACAGGACATAGGCTTCAGCTCCTAGAACTCGATTAACACTAACTTGTTGTACCTTAAAAAGGAGACAAAAGGTCTCTCATAAAACTCAACCAATAACAAATTAAGACACAAAGTTCCTAAAGTATTGTTGAAATAAGAATTTTAAAAGGAAATATGTATTGGAGGTTGACTTACATTGGAGTCATTCATGCAGTACCAGCCTCCACTGGAGGCCTTGACATAGCAGTAGTAATGTCCAGAATTAGCTGTGTAGCCCGAGTGTACCAACACGGCATTCAGATTGAAAAGAATTGCCTCACCCTGTAAAGTCAGGAAAAATATCAAAATTAGTTGCTTCTTACAAAAATTCTTCACTGCAATTTAATTTTAATGCTAAAAATTATCAATTCAAGAGAGGGGAGACCTACCCCTTTGTTGCTCATATACGGTCTCAAATTTAGTTTCTCAGGAAAGTGTACATGTCTCCCGATTTTTCCCTGTACCATTTTACTGTAGTCAAATCTGAAAGGTAAAAAAAAAGTTCCAAATTAAATAACATTTATCTAAAACATGTTTTATGTTTAATGCAAGTTCCAATACAAATAAATTTTTAAAGTTTACATTATTCTAGGATTAGTAAAGTTAAATGCAAAGGATAGATAAGAAAAAGAGATGAAGATGGATGATAGTCAAAATTAGTACAATTTAAAACATTGACAAACTTACACTTTACATGCACAGCTTTTGCATTTTGATTTTAAAAACTGATAACAAGAGAACATGGAATCCAATTTAAAACCACGGATCATTATTTTATATAAAACCAATATTGTATCATCAACTGATTGAATTTCCATGTTCAAATGCATCAGTTATTTGTTAGCATATCATTATTTGAATTACGTTGCAGCTGTACTACTGCGTCTTGTTTGTCGCAAGCCATAGCCTCCACTGAACTCTAACATCTCTGTGCTTCTATAGGAGAATAAAGAGTGCAAGCTATACACCACTAGACAAAGATCAAATATATAGAGAGCAAGGTTGGGGTGTGGGCTCCGTCCTTTCTTTGAGTGGTGTATTGTCTTTACCACAACTACTACTGTATACAGGGAAATATTCGTCCCCATTTTATTTTTGCCCCTTTCGCCCTCATTGTTAACAGGCGAATTTGAAACTGGGTGAATTCCAATGTCTTAAATTATTCCCTTTTAAGCACAACTATATCCTGGCAAATTCAAGACGGAGCGAAACCGTTTGCAAATGTGGACGGGCGAAAATAACACGGGGCGAAAATAACCCTGTATACAGTATAACATGCACAGAAAGCAGAAAAAGAAAGGAGGAAGCAGAGGAAGGATTGCATGCAATAAAAGAGCAAGTAACCAAGAACAAAGCAATACGGTTATGTGATAGCATGCATATTAATTTAGTGACTACAAAACAATGAAACAGGAAGTGCAACGAAACAAGGAAAGCTTTACTCAAGTAAAGAAATTAAAGCAAGAAAAGCTACACTTTTATAGAAAAGACAGAAGTCCTACCTTTTTAGGGACACAGTCAAAACATTGGGAGCTTTGTGAACGGAGAATCTCTTCAAGGCAGGGACCTTTTGTTTACATCTGGAAAATTAGGTTTTTAATGTTGATATTTGGTTCACATTTGCAATGTACATGTATCTTTTAGATGTCAATGTCTTTAAGCACCAAATACAAAATGTACTGGTACTACACACTTGTATACCTTACCTATTGCACATGTAGGCATTGTCACAATCCAGCTTTTCTGGAAGTACATACTTTTCAAATGCCTTTTCAAGACTAGGCACAGTCTGGAAAAGAAAAAAAAAAGAAACTTTAGAATGAATTGATGGTATTATGCAACAGTAAACTATCTCAGGCATAATTAGATTTCAAAGAATAAACAATTCAGTGATTCATCTTTTACCTTTATGTCTAAACTAATGTCCATGAATGGGTCATAGGTATTGGATTTTTCTTTACATCGCAGACACTGAACTGAAAACACACACACACACACAAAATTAAAACATTATAAACTCTTAATTTCAATGACTCTATCGATGTTAGAACTTTCACTAGCGATTTTTCATTGAACCTTAAGCATGTCTTAAGTTGCATAACGAACCTTGACTTCTCAGGTATCCTCCAAAAATTTGGTTTACAACTGTTGTCTCTTTGCTAAATTTGTCTAACCTGCAAGTGAAATTGAATTCATAAAAGTACATGTATAAGGTATGTACACCCTAGCTAAAAATAACATCCAAAAATTTCTTCCCAGAAAATCAATATACATTATTATACTTTCATGTTAAATACTGAAATCTGATTGGTTTAGACGCAGTTGACAATCCGTTCTCTTACCCTCAGCATTAGCAACACGCTTGGCAACGGGCCGACAGAACGAATTGTTACATGCGCGTAAATTATGCGCGTACGGTTCGCCGTTAAATTAATGTCATTTCTATATAAAAGCTGTAAAATTTTCTCTAAAATTAAGACATTCAGTATAATAAAATAAATAGTGCCTGTTTGGGAGGGTAACGGTTGAAATTGACACCCCTCGAAAACCATTGTCAACCTTCGCTTCGCGTCGGTTGACAATGATTTTCTTGGGGTGTCAATTTCAACCGTTATCCTCCCAAACAGGCACTATTTATATAATGTTGATCACTTACTTTGCATGACCATTCAGAATGGACTTCTGCATAGAATCTACAACATATCTCAGGAATTCATGGGCATCCTCCTGTCTACCCCAGTGCATGTGCTTTGCAATCACTGTAATGAAGTATGGTTGGAATATAGAAAATAATACATAGTAAACTCAAACCTTTTCTTTAGAAACTTTTGATCTCAACACCATTGGGATTAGACAACTAATTCTTACTTTTTAATTTCTGAAGTATTGCCTGAGGTTTGATGTTGGATCCTGAATTTTCATAACATCTTTTGATGTGGCGCTGAAGTTCACACATCATGCAAAACCCTGGCTGTTTGCCTGTTAAAAGTATCAGTTTGTGATATCATCAGCTCAAAATCCTTCATAAAGCATTAAAAGAGACAACCAGAGAAAATTTCCAAACTTTTACTTACATGTCTGATTGTGTTCACCACTGAAGCAGTAGTTGACTAGAGGGGCAGTGTAGGCCAGACACTGGAGGGTGGAATTCAGGAAACAAGTATTTCCCATATTGACAAGGCCAGAACCTATCTTGTAGATTTTCTTCCATTGTAGTTTAATCTTATCCTCAGGATAAAGAATAGTCTTGGGACTTGGTAAGCTTTCACCACTACTACTTTCTGTTACACTATTTCCATTTGTATTCATGTTTGCTTCTACAAATAAAGATTTACCATGAAATACTTTTTTGATACTACATATGAATTACAATACACAATCAAATAATTCTTTAAAAACAACATCAAATATTGTAGTTCAAGTCATGTTCGAGTCAATGTAAGATGACTTGTCTGGATAAATTATTATTATTTCTTTGTTAAAATTTCAAGTAAATTGGGATTTATGTCAAAAATTATGATTATATTTTTAAGACAAGCTAAGGTATAAATATTGTGAACACTTCAATGAAAATTTCAATATTCACTTTGAAAATATAATCATTACAAAGCCCTCTATATGGAGATGTTGCACCTACCAAAATGAAGTTCATGATCAGATCCAGATTTCTTGATTGAATTCAGCGGAATATACTTTGCTTTCAAAGTCTCTTGCTGTAGGGCGTAGGGCTGTCCAGCTGGCTGGAAGCCTATATGTGACAATAAAATCCTCTTTGAAGATGAAACAAGTTGGCTATCAATTGTTCCCTTATTTTTAAGGGAAGACTTTAAAGTCTCCCCAATATGAACAATGTTGTCAGCTGAATTTGCAGGCATATCATTAATTTTCTGTGAATGAAAGAGATTGCTATTATAATGAATAAATGAAGTTATTTTCTAACTACTTGTTTACAACTATTACTATTAAATACCAACACAATAACAACAATTGAATGCTGGAGAAAACGTACCCAGGAGAAAACGTACCCAGGAGAAAACGTACCCAATTTCTAGGGTACGTTTTCTCCAGGAGAAAATTCATAAAATGAATAAATCTTTATATATTTATGCATTGAAATATGCATTAAAGTAGCATTTGAAACATATTTAACATGTCCAAACCCTTTAAAAATATAAAGTATTAAATTCGTATATATCTATAAAATTCATACATTTCTGTATATTTATTATGTAAAATAGTATTTAAAAGTATTAAAAACTATTAAGTAGTATATCTATGATTTTCATAGGGTACGTTTTCTCCTGGAGAAAACGTACCCTAGAAATTGGGTACGTTTTCTCCTGGGTACGTTTTCTCTTGGGTACGTTTTCTCCGATTTACAGTCAAGTCGTACACAGACCAACTCGTATACAGGTCAACTCGTATACAAACATTTCCGCATAAAAAAACAAAAGTCAGCTCGTATACAAGGTATTTTTGATTCATTAACGTTAGCCAACACTTATCACCGTTTTAGACAATGAAAGTCATCTTTTGCTTTTCTTAAATACATCATCTGTTGTAAGAATATTTGACTACTGGCGTGCAGTATGTGTTATATTTATTATCATATTTAATATTGGACATGAATTATAGAGGCATATAAAATTTTTGTATACAAGTTGACTTTCGGTTAAACACACGGGAATTTTTTGTATACGAGCTGACCTGTATACGAGTTGGTCTGTGTACGACTTGACCGGACTCCGTTTTCTCCTGATACCCAACAATTGTACACCAAGAGGAAATTCTAAATTTCATCAAATGCACTACACATTAAACATTAACAGCATCATTTTTCAAACAAGTTTCAAAGTTTACTCTGCTGTACTTTTTTTAAAAATCAATAAATGGCTTTTTAATCTCAGTAAAACAATGTTTTAGGAGATATTCATATCAAAACACTACCATGCATAGCCCGATGTTTTAAAATCACAAGTGGGAATATTGCCAGTGTCAGAATACTAATATATTGTACTTGTCCGAGGTCCTAAAATATTTCACGTATGAAAAGCATCTTAAAGCATAGTTAAAATCATGTTTTAAATGATAACTAGGGTTTTTCTGCATTACACTTTGCTTGAAACCACATGGAGAATTCACTACACACCGGGGTCTCATCAAAACGTGGGTAAACAACCGTGATTCGCAATTGAAAGGCTATTTTAAGTCTCAAATTAGGAAGTCACTTGAACAATTTGATAGTTAACAACTTTTCAAAGGAATATCCATGCATAAATCATAGCAAAATGTACATTACCTTTTATAACACGATGGCCAACAACACACTTTCGAATACAATATCCGGGCATTTCCGATTGTTCAATCAATTGTCCTGCGCGAGATTTACTTCCGGTGTAGAATTTGAATCGCCTAATTGACGAAAAGAAGAAAAATAAGATATTTCCACATTTATCATAGCAACCAAATGTCGAGACGATAATATGATGTTGAAAAAAATTTGTTAGATTTATCAAAGAATTTAAATGAAAAGGAAAAAGAAAAATGTCGATAGATTTATCTTAAAAATATTTTTTTTATTAACCAGCTTTTATGAGGACTGAACCCGACGTTTAAAAACGTAACGGTATTGATCAGCGTTCATAACGCAATCATTACAATTTATCCCACCATTTACCGCCGATCTTTTTAAAAACATTTTAACTCAATTAATCAATCAATAATTGATAAATCAATCAATTTTAGTTAAAGTTCAATAAATAAATACCAGTTATATCTAAACTTTATATATTATAGTGACTTCAATTAACATTCACAAATTGAACAAGATCTATTAGACTAATTGAACATCAATTATTTATTTGACTTTATATTGGAGGAATCTGAAGCATATCACCTCATTCTAATTGGACCTGTATTTGCAAAGTATCAAGATACATGGTTATACTTTTCATGAGCGGATTTTGAGGGGATTGGGGGGTGGGAGCGGGTCCCACCCCCCCCCCCCCCTGGAAAATGAAAATTTATTAAATTTACTTAGTAAAATTACAGCAAATATGCCTCGGACCCCCCCCCCCCCCCCGGCCAAACACAATTATCCTTCGGACCCCCTGGAAAATTTTTGGGGATACGCGCATGCTTTTATAATATGTAACACGTCACGTGATTCGGGGGGGGGGGGGGTCCACTTATTCACTCACATTCTATTATATCTATTATATATAAAATTAAAAAATATTTTTTGTGTAATTATTATCATAATTAATAATATCTTTTTAAAGAATCAAATTCGTTTATTTTTATGTTATTAAAAATGTGCCCCTTTGATGAAAGAACCCTATTCATTTTGTGTATCATATTTATTTTATGATTATTATTTTTTTGGTTGATAGTAGGAAGTGATAAACCTGGTGTTCTTTCCTACATGTATCAAATTAATAACTTGAAAAATCCCTGCAGAGTTACATATGTAGGTCATATATAGAAATCCTCCATGCAGGAAAAACAAGAACGGAGATTGCATCTCTTACCCCCTCGGAGTGCATTTAGCGGGATTTGTCTTTCATCTGTGAGAACAAAAAGTCTTTTATATTGCAGAATCATAAAACGACGAAGAAACAAAATAGAGAGTTCCAGAAAATTTTTCGGAACCCAGTCTTGCGATAGAGTGATAAAGCAATGACGCAACTTCAATCATTTATAGACAACCTCTTATATAGCGAACGTCTCCCTACCTTCCAGATTGACCACTTTTCTGAAAGACCAAGAACTGCATAATTTATTATATGAATTTTATTTTCGTTGCTCGTTTAGTTTCGTACAAGGAGCACGATTAATTAACAATTGCCAATTTCAAATAGCAATGAAATTAAGGTGAGAGACAGAGGAGCTAGCAAGTGCCGTATTGTCACGAACGCTCTCGGATACTTCAAAGACAAATCGGAAAACGGCTCAATTACGACAATTTGACTGATCAATGCATAATGTAAGCACATTTCCTTTGTATTGGGTTAGGAACGCCGGGTAAGGTTTCTGTGCGCCAGTACAACAGAAAAACTTGAAGACATTATGACGACGGCGATAAAATGAAAGCCTCAAGAAACCGCTCAATTAGTGCAGGGATTCTTATAGCTTTCTGTTTTGGTGAGTTATTGAAATATATGTTTATAAATTGAAAAAAATATTAAGGTAGTTCTACTTTAATTTTTTTTCTTTAAAATATGAATTATATATTAGACTATGTATAAATATACATATTTGTAACTATATATATACATGTAATTGTTATTTCAGTTTTTAAAAAAGACGCAAATTTTAAAAATATTCCATATGTTCTTACAAAACCTTTTTTTAAATTAAATATTTTGTTATAATTGACGGCACAGAATTACAATACAATGCCTTTTTAATGTGTTTTTTTTTTCATAAACACAACTTTTTGTTGCACATTTTGAATTTGATTTTTTTTTTCGGGTGGCAGTAGTATACATTTAAGTCAACATTACACTCTTACACACACAAAGACAAAAATATGAAAATGATTTACTTTTTGATTGAAAATCAGGCACATTTATTTATATTTTTTTAAAATATGAGTTAGATGTCATTTCCTAACTTTCCATGATTTTAATATTGATTAGTTTCCTTATTTATATGCAAACAAATACAACCTTAAAAGATAAATAGCACACAACTAAATATTAAATTATCGTTCAAACAAATTTAGGTTTGAGCCTAAAAACTCTAAATTTGTCAAATTATTAATTTCTTTTGCAATTGATTGTGAAATATCAAAACTATAAGGTAAAATATTTTTATTTCAGTTCTGAAACTTCTCTTTTGGTTATATGACTTTGCAAAATTTAAGAATTGAATTCGAACTTCAAATGTTTTGACAAAAAGTTTAATTTTTTAAAACTCATACATTGTATTTGAATATATTTGAATTTCATATCAGATAGTAATTAGAAATCCTACAAGCACACATATTTCTTTCCTTTCTCAATTGTCAAAACATTGATTGCAAAATTTCGAACCGTGGACCAACTTACCCAAAATGCAATAGCTTCTATAGAAACATGTTATTTGTTCAAAGATCATAATCGTCCTTCCGTAGTGTTTTCTTGACAAATAAATAAATAAGTAAAACGTCACACTGTACCCATCAACTGATTTGATTACCTGATGATTGTTTCATTAGATTGGATGAAAAAGACTACGCTTTTTAACTAGTTTTCACCCCATCATTGTTTAATAAGGGTTAATACATTGGTAAATATTCCGAATAGAATACTGTTTGAAGTGATGACACAGCAATACAAGTTTTTCCCCTATGTGAGCAAACGAGCATAGACACACACACAATTAGGTGTAATTAATTACACATTTTCTTGATTCTGTAGAGATATGAGACAAGCGATGATGTAGATATTTTATAAAACAAGTAATGATTAAGGTGCCTCACTACACACCTTGAAATAGTTTCTCAAATCAGCAGAATATTACTTGATTATGATTGAAAGCATGATGGATAAGAAGTATATATGTCAAATAGGCGAAAAAATGTGCAATTTTGGATAAAAATTAATATTTTCAAAAATTTCATTCAGTAAACATGAACAAAAGCCCCAGGCGGATTCGAACTCGTGATCTGCGGTTCACAAGTCTGATACTTTAACCACTGATCTATGACGATATACACATGAATCGATTGATACAAACAATTTAAGAAAACATTTAAATCGCCATCTTGTGACGTAGTGTCTTAAAAAGTATAAGTCTAGGTGTAGTGAAGTACCTTAATTTCAAAGGCTAGTTCTCCGACGATATTTTCTTCTTTATATCTATTATGAGTCAACCATAAAACTACCCTTCACATGAATGATAAAAATTATTTTGTGACACTGCTATTTAATATTTAAAACTGTGGGTTTTGTTTTTTTTTTTTTGTAAAAACATCCGACAACTCCCACCTCCGATGGAAACAAAAACTGAATGGTTAATTAAATCCCTTGATGAAATTTTAGCGCGCTTAACCTACGTTTCCTTTTATTAGACATCCAGTGCAAATATGGAACCTTCATTATTTTACAATAAAATGATTTTTTAAAAATCAGACAGTCTTACAATGTATGTCGCTCTGGGTCATTTGACATTTTTGCTCAATATTTCCGGAAATAATTTCATTCATGGCGCTAGTTATAAGCATAAATGATTCATATCATGGCTAAATATATTCTGATATGATGGATATGCTGTGTATTTATTTCTAGGAGAGAGAGAGAGAGAGAGAGAGAGAGAGAGAGAGAGAGAGAGAGAGAGAGAGAGAGAGATTTTCTACGAAACCCATTTTGAATTGCAAAAGGTGATAAGATACTTGTATTTCTTTCTTTCAATTAACTAAGTGCCAAAAGCATATATTTCATTCAATATAGCTATCGTCTGCTTTTGATTCTACTCTCATAAAGATGCACACACTTCACAGAATTCTGATTTACTATGCCGATATGCTGTAACGACAAACAAACTCTACAATGTCCTTTAGCTAGATCTTATCGGGCTCCTGTAGGTTTAGTGTTGTTGACCTTCCAGATACGCAGATACGTTACTTCCATTTGCGCAGGCCCCTAAATTAATTTTAATGAAAAGGTCAACTGACACACTGCATAACTGATGGACATACACTGTCCTGTAAATTATTATTCAATATATTAGTATGCCTGCGTGATTGGAGCTAGGGATCTATTTGGTATAATTAATTATTTAATTCAATTTACATTTATTGATCATCAGCAAAATGAAACTAGTCAGTGTGGTACCAGTCTTATTTATATACATGTATATATATTTAAACATCTATTGTACAAAGTACGAAGATTGAAGTTTATGCATATATACGCTAAACGTATGGTTCTTTGTAAAAAAACACAATATTTAGATACCGCTTTTCGTTTTGTTTTCTGTTTGAATGTCTAAATTAAATTCATTTATGATTGGCATTGTTTTATTTTATGATTTGGTTCCTACGTTTAAACTACAGGCTAGCATTTTTTCTAAATAGAATAAATGAAAATAATTGTCCAATTCTTTTTTTTAGTAGGTGGGGGATGGGGGGGGGGCTATGACAGAATGTTGGTCTTCTTTGTGCCGTTTCGGCATTCAATTACAAGCTATATCAAAATTCAAGGGGAGGGGGGGGCAAAATCTAAGGAAACTATCATTCAAGTACCAAAAACGGTCAACCCAAGTATGGTGCAAAACATAAGAGTAAAATCCCAAACAAACAAATAAAAATAATCAACATTATACCCGTCGATCCCCTAAAAGCAGAGCAAACAATGAAATATTTTATGAGAGCTTTCAATGTATTGTATAATACTAGTAACAATAATATGGCGAAAGCTGTTGCAAATATTTGCATTACAACATCAGTTTATGAGTTATAAAACAACAACCAGCTAAACTGTTCAATTAAGTATACAGACACAATTGCGATAAACTAATATTGTGAAAAACTAAATCGCTGAATGTAATTTTGACGATAACGTAATTGTAAAAATAAAATGTCGGCCATGCGTCGAATTTTCCATCGAAAAAAAAAAACTTCCGAATGAAGATAACCGGAGGCCCAGCCGCATTAATGAAAGAAC
Source organism: Magallana ariakensis (assembly GCA_020458035.1). Lineage (NCBI taxonomy): Eukaryota > Metazoa > Mollusca > Bivalvia > Ostreida > Ostreidae > Magallana > Magallana ariakensis. The sequence goes on from CM035817.1 coordinate 30,457,406, forward strand.
GAAAACGACCTTTTGAACAAAAATTACTTTTAAAATGCGGATTTTAAAGATATCAAATGGTACACTGACATTGTCTATTTAGGCTTGGGGGTTTGGATTGGCAATGTCTCAGTAAGCTGCTTGTATATGTATTTTTATCATAAAAACACAGCTGAGAAATTGATATGAAATTACAATCATAATAATTATTTTCAAATGCTTACTTACAATTCATCCAATATTGCTACTGGACGTACAACTGCTCAAAATTTGAACGGAAACCACAGGACTAAGGTTTCTAAGGGATCTAAGGTTTCTAGGGACCTATGATGTCTAAGGTGTCTAGGGACATATGATGTCTAAGGTTTCTAGGGACCTAGACACGATTTGAGATCAACATTTTTTTATTTTTAATTGTTATGTATTTAATGGTTTACTTATGCAGTTTGAATGATTGATTAAAATTTGAATGTTAGAAGGCAAGTTACACGCGAGATACAGAGTTAAGAATTAATTATTATGTAAACAAAGCTCGAGTCTTATACTTGTTTACAAATACTGTAAAGTCAAGAAACTACAATTTCTTTGACAAAATGCCTCATGGCAAACAAGATAAACTGATTCAATGTGTTTATAGATAATATTACTGTATCAACAAAAGAAAGCAACTTTTGGTTGAAAACTTATACCAATACAACCCATATATATATATATATAAACAATGCTAGCAACAAGACTCGAGCTTTGTTTACAACACAAAGAATTTCAAACTCTATCTTGCTCGATATTAGACTTTCAAAATGTAACGAAACATTAAAAATAACCATATTAACAATTAAACATTAATAATGGACAAATAAAATGTAAAGTATTTGAACTGAAATCATGTTAAGGTCCCTTTAAAGTACGATAGTTAAGCGTTTGAAATCTTTTTTTTTCGGAACTCATGCATGCGGTTCTTTTCTTGTACCTGTCTGCCGTTGGAGTCCGTTGGACCCGAGTCACAAACGAACACTACCGTCCGTGAAAGGGTTCAACTGGACCGTTTTTGACGTAATAAGTACACAGTTGTAAGCCTAACTTTTGAATACCGTTTCGTCAGTTTCTCATTCGTTACGCATTCGTTTTCACTGGTGCTTGTTCGCTAATCCAATGATGGTGTCCAAAAGTTGACTGTTGCTTTAATGGAATGTTCTGATTATCGCACGATTGTTATCTATTTTTATACATATTAATACAGTGATCTTTAGAACCCCCCCACAAATAGAAAGATTAATGTGCTGTGTCGTCAGTCCCCCCCCCCCCCAATCAACCTGTTAGCATAATCCGCGGTGATATGCGTGTGTGTTTAAGACCAAACCACGGGTAAAGTAGTGTATGGCAAATTTGTAAACCGTTCTAGGAATTTTGTTGTAAACCATAATGTTCGTAGTTTACAACCTTCTGACCAGTGTATCATAAGCATGTTTTCTCGCAATTGACTATGCCAAGAATAAAAGGAAGAAAATTACTGAAATAATATATTTTGCCTACTGCTACTGTTAATTAAGGACAATAAAAAAATAAAGATAATTTTTTAAAATTTCCTTTTAATACAAAAAGTATGATATTTGAAATTCCATATGCAATAATTCAATGTAATGAAGTACCATTTCGACCCTTTCATAAGTGATTGATTAAAGTAAAACATAGGATATGTAAAATTTCAATGTGGTTCAAACTCTTTGTTTTATATAATTTGTGAGCAGATCAAGAAATAAATTTTTTGCTTTGTATATATTAGCAGGAATTCTTGTTTCTGGGGGATTTGTCTCTCGCGGATGGAATCAGACGCCTATTCGAAAGGACGACAAAAGTAAGAATAGATTCGAAGACGATCGTAGTTCCAGTGAATTGGTCATCGATGCTACGCTTAGAGAGTTGTCGCGTCACTGGTTGGAATGCTACTTCAACAAGACCGCCAAATATGATAGCGTTCATGTCCAGGCTAGAAGGCTTTTCAGTTTTGAAACATATGATGTTTCTGAAAGTGATCGAAAACGTCTTGAAGAAACAACGCAAGAATACTTGAAAAACAAAAGAACATTAACTGGGCATCAAGCAGATGGCAATAAAAAACAAGAAGAGAATTCGGAATTCGATGTTAGAGAACACCAACGAGGTGAAGATGGAAAAAGAACATCACAAAATCTGGAAAATGAAAGTAAAACGGAAAAAGAGCAACGACCCAATGGTAACAGTGGATATCACAAGATGCGAAAGCGCAAGCGTCGCGATGTGACAGAATCAGTATTAGTTAGAGAGGGAATTATGAAAATCACAGATGGGGTAGAATGGACCGACGATTTCCTGAATAAAACATCCGAAGCGTACCAACAACTGGAGGAGATGGTTCTGTCTGTGGTATGGCAGTTTATTTAATAGAATGGCAAATGAAACATGGTGTGATTTGATTGGTTGATTGTCCAGTGTCTAATAACGTTAACATGACGATTTTTAAACAATTTATATATTCCAGATAGATACGCTTTTCCAGAACAGTCCAATCGCTAGTTACTTTTACGGCTCCTTTATTAACGATTTTAAGTAAGTTGATGCAATTTATGCAGATTGAATATTTTAAACAAATAATTAAGGAATTGGTGTGAAACAATATCATTATTGGATGTATCAATTGAATCATTGACATTTTGTAACTTTTCTTTTTCTATTTTATAGGAAAGGAAGCGTAATTGTTCTTTTCACCATTGAGTTTAAAAACGACACCAATATCACACATACTGATGAAAGTATTAATGAAGCGTTCCACGAAGCACTGCTTAATGCGAGCGCCTTTACGAACCTTACTCTGGATGTCAACAGTTCCAAAATAGGTAAAATTAAAAAAATAAAAGCCCTTTATGATAAAGCTGTCTTAACTTTTTTCTTTTTTTTTGTAATTGACTCCACCTTGAAATAGACGACAACGGTATCATTTCCTAAATAATGTTTGCTTTGTTTGACCAAGGAAAAAAAATACAAAAAAGTATTCTGTTTCACGGCACCAAAAAGGCGTTAATAGTTTGATTCTTTTGACAGCTTTTTCTTTCCTTTCTGTTGTAAATGAGAAAATGAGAAAATTGGAACATATCATATTTCAAAGCGTTATAAACGGTTTCCTGAAATAAAGAGTTTTGATAATGCACTTTTTATGTATTGTGATGTTATGTCAAAGTGCTTCATCCGATATTTTAAAATGCCCGTTTCCATTGAGATGGTATACAGAAAAAAACACTAGTGTGCAACCATTTAATTTTGTAAAAAACGCCCAAGTCAAGGGTTTAAAAAAAATCTTTATTACATAATTCCATCGAAGTCAAGACTCCCGGAAGTGCAAGCACAGTTTTAATTTTGTGTTTGTTTCACAGGAAAATGAACTTTTGCGTCCATTCTTAAATGGATACGATGCCAGAGTCGGAAGCTGGTCTAAAGAGAGTAACTCTAGACATGCAATCATTAAGAATAACGTTTACTGGTTTCTCCTTTAAGAGTGGAAAAAATCGAAAGTCTATTGAAAATAGTCAACGCTACTTAAGAGTACAATTTTCCAAAGAAATTCGTTGATGCTTTAAAAATGAAAGGTTGTGACAGATGGAGGGGGGGGGGGGGCTTCTTTATTGAAATTTTAAAATTATTATCATATTTCCAAAGGTACCGGTAATAACTTGGATTTAAAATCTGAAACAACACAAATGTTGCACTGGGTATGTTATTCCTTATAAAACGGTGTTTATTATATATGTAATACGCCACCTACCTGATATGCTATTCCTTACAAAATGGTGTTTAATACGCCATTCAAAAGCATTAATCGTTATTGCCTTAATTACCATGCTTACATACTCTTTGTAAGGCGAACAAAAATTGATCTTATATTAAGTGACAACACTTTTGAATACACTCTGGGTAGAATCCATTTTATTCCGTTTCAGTGACTAATGCCGTAAAAATTGCTGGCAATGACGAATAGAACTCAAGGTCCACGGTCTACTTGAAAACAAACCCAACAAAAATGTCTGTTTTCTTTCTGGACGGAATTACAAAAGATATAAATACATTTACAATTACTGATAACTTTCTCAAGAAAGGAAATAAAAATACGACACTTTTGTCAATAGTCTGCTGTCACTTACAGCAAAAGACATTATACATCTAATCATTCACATTACATTTTATTTCTTTTTCGACTATTAACAGTAATTTGTTTCATCGGATAGTTCTTTGGCAGTTCGTAATTACCTGTTTTGATTTCGATTAAATGTTCGATACCACCCACAATTTGCACTACATGGATTCTTTATCGATAGGAAGGAAAATGAGCAATTCTTTTTACTCTCTTTCTCTCTTTTTTATTTTTGATTGATGATGATCTTTTATTTGTTATGAGACTGTGGGTAATTATTTTGATGACGTGATGGGTATGTTTAAACTAATAGATATCATAAAAAAGGGAAAAACAAATTTTCATGAATAATAGATAGACATACATGTACTTGTTTAGCAAACCTGCAAGTTATGTAATATTCTGATTTAGTCAGAATATTTTTGGCCCCACCCCCATACTTCTACTCCTTGTTGTCGTTATTTTTGGCTAAACAATTTTGCGATAACAACTAAATAACAAAATATTCAATTTTGATAATTTTTGTAGTTTTTTAAAAGTAAATAATCAGATATCAATTCATTTGTCGAAAAATATTTATTTTGAGATCAGATCGGAAAAAATTATAGGCTGAAAAATACCAGTTATACAGTAAAATTGATACAATATTGATTAAAAAGACACTGTAAATAATACGTGCTCTGGTTAATAGTTCTTTCATATCTAATCCCAATTTTATATTTACCAACATTTACAGGAAGTGTAAACGATGAAACAACAACATTACTCACTACGACTGGATCCACCGCCCACTCAACCGGCACCACCACCGAAATAGGTGACACCACTGCTTCCCCTACACAAACAGATGACGTCGATACTACGATCAGCAGCACTACTGAAACAGAAGACACCACCGCTACCCCAAATCAAGACACCGACACTACAATCGTTACCACCACAGAAACAAGTGACACCACCACCACGCCAACTGCATTAGCTGACGCTACCTCTACGATCGTTACCACCACAGAAACAAGGGACACCACCAACACGCCAACTGCATTAGCTGACACTACCTCTACGATCGGCACCACCACAGAAGCAGGTTACAACACCTCTACCAATACGATCGAAACAACCACTGAAACAGGCGACACTACCACCGCCAGCCACACTGAATTAGCTGACACTACTACTACGATCGGGACCACCACAGAAGCAGGTGACACCACCTCTTTTCCAACTAAATTAGCTGAGACTACCACTACGATCGGCATCACCACAGAAATTGGTGACACCACTTCTTCTCCAACTGATATAGCTGACACTACCACTACGATCGGCACAACCACAGAAACAGGCGACACCATAACCGCCACCCCTACTGAATTAGCTGACACTACGTCTACAATTGCTACCACTACAGAAACAGGTGACACCACCGCCGCCCATATTGAATTAGCTGACACTACCACTAAGATCGTTACCACTACAGATACAGTTGACACTACCGCCGTCCGTACTGAATTAGCTGACACTACCACTACGATTGGGACCACAACAGATATAGGTGACACCACCGCCAACCACAATGAACTGGCTGACAGTACTATAACGATCCTTACCACAACAGAAACAGGTGAAAATACCGCATTACCTACCACCACGATCGGAACCACCACAGAAACAGGCGACATCACTATCGCCACTCATACTGAATTAGCTGACACTACCACTACGATTGCTACCACTACAGAAATAGGTGACACCACCGCCACTAAAATTGAATTAGCTGACACCACAGCTACGATAGTAACAACCACAAAAACAGGTGACACTACCACCGTCCATACTGAATTAGCTGACACTACCACTACGTTCGGCACCACCACAGGAACAGGTGACACCACCGCCACCCACGCGGATTTAGCTGACACTACCAATACAGTCGTAACCACGGAAACAGGTGACAGAACTGCCTCCTTCAATGAATTAGCTAACACTACTACTACGATCGGCACCACCACAGAAACGGGTGATACCACTTTTATTCCCGTTGAATTCGCTGACACTACCACTACGATCGGAACCACCAAAGAAACAGGTTATACCACCGCCACATCAACTGAATTAGCTGATACAACCACTAAGGTCGATTCCACAACAGAAACAGTGAACACAACCTCAATTACTAATAAATTAGCTGACACTACCAATACGATCGGCACTTCCACAGAAACGGGCGATACTATCACCGCCACCCACACTACATTAGCTGACACTACAACTTCGATCGTTTCAACTACAGAAACAGGTGAAACTACGACTATTCCCACTGATTTAGCTGACACTACGAGTACGTTAGCTGACACTACCTCTAAGATCGTAACCACCACAGAAACAGGTGACACTAAGACTACTCCCACTGATTTAGCTGACACTACGAGTACGTTAGTTGACACTACCACTACGATCGTAACCACGACAGATACAAGTGACACAACCACCGTTCACACTAAATTAGCTGACACTACCACTACAATCGGCACCACCATAGAAACAGGTAACACCACCGCTACCCCGATTGAATTAGCTCCCACTACGAGTGCGATAGTTACCACAAAAGAAACAGGTTATTCCACATCGACTCCCACTGAAGTAGCTGACACTACCACTACGATCGGCACTACAACAAATATAGTTGATACCACCAGTGCCCACATTGAACTAGCTGACACTACCACTACGATTGTTACCACCACTGAAACTAGTGCCACCATTACTACTACTACAGGATTAGCTGACTCCAAGAGTACGACCGTTACCACAACAGAAACAGGTTATACCACCGCTTCGCCAACAGAATTGCCTGACGGTACCATTACGATTGATACCACAACAAAAACAGGTGACACAACCTCTGTTCCCACTGACTTAGCTGACACTATCACAACGATTGGCACAACTGAAACTGACACATATATCCCTGCAAAAACAAGTGACTCCACATCCACAATCGACACCACCACTGAAAAAGCAAACACTCCAACTATCACCCAAACACAAGACACCACTGCCACAACCATAACATTTGACACAGCAACACCAACCAACACTTTGGATACTGCAACCACAACTCAAACAGAGAGCACCGCCAGCATAACCCAAACAGGGGACACTACCATCACTCAAACAGTAGATATTGCAACCACGACCCTAACAGGGGACACTGTCAGTACCACTAAAATAGATGATACTGCAACCACAACTAACACAGAGGACATTGTCAGTACAACAAAAACAATGGACACCGCGACCTCAACTAATACAAAAGACACCACCACCACAACACAAACAGTTGACATGACCACCACAAACAAAATTGTGGACGCTACCACAACAACCCAAATAATGGGCATGAGCACCGCAACCCAAACAGTGGACACTTTCATCACAACACAAGCAGGAGATACCACCTCAACAACTGAAACAGTGAATATGGCCACCACAACCCATACAGAGGACATCGCAACCACATCCCAAACAGTGGACACCGCCATCACAACCCAAACAGTGGACATCGCAACTACAACCCAAACAGTGGACCCCGGCACCACAATCCAAACAGTTGACACCGCTACCCCAACCCAAACAGTGAACACTGTTGACACCAGCGCCATAATCGACAGCACCACCGACACAGCTTATACCGCCACCAGTACTCCAGCAAGTGACACCGTCACTACCACAGAAACACGTGACTCCTCCACAGTTACCATCATAGAAACAAACGAGAAGACCACTACGACTCCAACAGTTATCACTTCCACCATAATCGGCACAATTACCGATTTAGCTGACACGACCATCATCACACAAACAGGTGAGTTTCTTCCAACATCAACGCTTTTTTTCTATATATTTATACTATATATAATATGAATAAATATGTTAATCATACATCTGAAAATGAAGAAGCCATATTCATTCGCTATATATATATGAGTGTCAAATAGATAGCTATGTATTAACAAGTATAAAAAACGTATATCGATGCTAAATTGCTCACATCTTTAGGGTTTCCAATTGCGACACAAATCGTTATTAAGGAACGATAATTCTTGCTCGCCTTGTGCCTTTATAGACTTTTCCGCCAACATTATCGGTGTTCTACCCCAGAGCCTCTCGATATCAATGTTGTTATTTCACTGTCACTGTCATAAAAACATAATGACAAGTAATTACACGAATTATGACTTGAATCTTCTCTCAGGAGGATATCCGTTGATTTCATTCGGTTTTGGAGATCAATGCTGACCCTCTCTGATGCTTTTTGGCATTATCTAGATTATTACAATTTAAATGGGCAAAAATCACAGATCTAATGTCATTTCTAAACATGTCGTATTAAAACGAAATATTCATCAAATGTGTGCCAAGTCTAGTTGCGAAGTGTGCAGATATGTTGATTTTTCTGTGTTTGGTATAGATTAAAGGGTTGCATAGCAATTTTTATTGCTGCAAAATTGCCAAGACTTTGGCTCGTTTGGAAAATATATCCATTAAATGGCTACATCTTTTCAAATGACACAACAACAGCAAAAAAAGGGGTTTAACTTTCGATCATTACCATTAATTCACGAAGTAAACCACTTTTTCTTTCTAGAGATATTATATAAATAGTGCCTGTTTGGGAGGGTAAAAGTTGAAATTAACACCCCGAGAAAACCATTGTCAACCGACGCGAAGCGGAGGTTGACAAATGGTTTTTGAGGGGTGTTAATTTCAACTGTTATCCTCCCAAACAGGCACTATTTATTTTATTATACTGAATGTCTTAATTTTTAAAGAAAAAAATCACTGCTTTTAAATAGGAATGACGTGAATTCTACGGTGAACCGTACGCGCATAATTTACGCGCATATAACAATTCGTTGTTTTACCCCGTTGCCAAGTGTGTTGCTAACGCTGAGGGTAATAGAACAGATTATTAACTGCGTCTAAACCAATCGGATTTCAGTATTTAACCTGAAAGTATAATAATAATTTTGATCACATTGTAAACTGCAAATGTGACAGTCTAGGTATATTTTGAATTATTATAATTCAACATCATACCTGTAATTTTTTTTTCATTTTTGAAATTGTAAAGAATTGCTAACTTTTCGTCCAAAATAGAGGGTCCAATCTGTAAACATTCTTCTGTATAAAATCTAGAAGACCTAACGCATTTTTAAAAAAATAGTCGACGACCCAGTGAAAGTCAGACCATCAATATTTTGTCAATGTCTGGCGCTTAAAACAGCTGTACGACTAGGGAATTATTACATCAATTCTATGCCCAGGTAGATATCCTCGGTCATACCCCAAAAAATAGTAGAGTATATAACAGTCGCAGATTGCCTCCAAGCAACAGTAGTTATATAAATACACCAGCGGTCTCTTTTTCACAGAATACGGTGTAAATAAGGAACATCTGTTATTAAATATTCGGAAAGCTGTCTTTAGTTTCGATGTAGAAATCATTCAGTTCAATTAAATTTACACATTGTACTGATCTTTGCTATATGATATAATTAGATAACGCCTCACGCCAATGCGCATAACATCAAACCGATATCATTTTTGTTTTAACGGGTGGTCCAATGTATACATAGGCCAGAATTTTGAAATTTCTGTCTTCTACAACAGTCAAGATAAGAAATGAAAACAATAAATCTGATCAACACTTGATTTGTATGCAAATCTACGAAATATCCATAGAATGACATTTGCAAAGTTGAGCACAAAGAATATCATGACTTTACAATTCCATTTACACGATATCTGTCGCCTGCTTATCCTATATGTTATAGAGAGGTATGCAAAATTGTTAGATAATGAAGACTCACTTATTGCGTGGGTTATCAGAAGAACAATTGTTGCTGACGGCACACTGAACATAACGTGAGGTCGTGTACCTAAGTGAAATATCAAGTTTGGAAATACAAAATATTACGTAAGAGTGACGTCAGAGAAAATTTTCTTTGGTCACAATTCTTGTCATTTCATTACTGAACATGTTCAATTTATATATGTTTGTGGTTTGTCTGGGGATTTGTTTGTTTCATGGTTTTGGTGTGTTTGTTATTTGTTTAGGTTTTTTTGTTTTTGTTTGGGTTTTTTGGGTTGTTTTTGTTTATTTCATTGTTGTTTGGTTTTTTTCTTACCTTGTTTGGGATTGAGTTTTCTTCTAAGGTTTTTATTCTATTAGCCAAATATTCGCAAGCTTGTTTACAATAAATATGTTTAAGATAAGATCTAAATAGAAGAAGAATAATTGGCTCAAAATCCCAAAACAAAATTAATTTTTAAAAAAATCAACATGGTCGTATTTGAATTATTTTTCACTAAAGGGGTGTTCGAAATAAATTTCTTTAAAATCCCTACTTTGTTTTGCAATTGTGGTTATAGAATCCATTCCGTCTTGGTACAAACGTAATTGTGTCGTATTGCGGAAGAAAAGTAATCGAAAATAATTGAGTAAATGGAAATCAAGTTTTCTCTACCCGGGCTGTATTATTCAGCGCAACAATAAAAATGCTTGTACTATTTGCGTGGAATGACAGCGATAAGCCTCTCGATTTTGCTGCATATTTTATCATGGCACTTACAATAACGAAATTAATGGCAGTTGATGATGACAATTAAGCTTATCATTTGCAAATTTTTCTAGGTTTGATTACGACAAAGTACGAACTACTACAGTTTAATGTAAATTCAAGACTCATAAAAGCCAAACCCATTTCTTTTTTTTAAATAGAATTCTTTTTACCATCTCATTGTGGATCTTGCCTTATTCTTTAAGTACTCCATGTTTTGCTGATAACCTGTTTATAAATGATTTTTTCCATCCATTTCTTTTGTCTGTTTTTTCTCTCGTTGGCACTACACCTGTCTCGTAATTTGGAATGCATTATAAGAAATCAAAAAATAAATGGTGATTTTTGGGGGTATAAAATTGTAATACAATATTGCCATCAATATTGTGATCGTTTTGTCCGACAGATCGTTTCATTCGATACAACAAAGTCGCGTTGTGACAGAATTGTTGTAGATAACTAACAAATGATAAAAAAAAAAACCAACGGCATTTAATTACATAACTCAGCTCATACCGTAAAAAAACCCTAAAAAAAAACTCAATTGTTTTCAATACAAAAATCAATCAATTAAATAAATGCTTGAATAATTTTGTCAACGCAGACCAATGAAAGTAAAACTAGATAGGCACTATGCTTATGCACGATTGCGAACCAATACAATTTAGAACATTAATGATGGACATGTCCATATATTCATGACTTTACGTTCTTCGATGTTAACATGATTTTATTGCACGATTAATTTGATTAATTCGAAACTAAATATGATCATTTGGAAAGAGGAAAAAAAAGATGAGATATATTTTATATATATATCCCAAGTAATTTCAAAGCAAATATAATATTTCCAGAATCCATATACGTGTATTTTCATATATCTGCAAATTCTTTTATGCTGATGATATACCCATAAATAAAACGCAATACCGCCATTTGCTTATGTTTCAATGTTTGTAGAATTCCAAAAGCCTATCACTGGTGTTTCGTTTCTAGCTTTGTCATGAACATTTATTTACATACTATTTTTTTAGATACAAGATCTGTAACTATTTTTCTTTGATAGTGCAAGTGTTTGACCTTCGTTCGGCCATTTTGTTTGATTTGTCTTTATCGTCGAGTTATTAATGCGATCCATCATGTATAATGAACGTACAGAGTAATTCGAATAGGTACTAGAAACTTAACCGCTTAATATCGTTATATATAACAGAAAAATGGCGTATTAACCCCCATGGAGAACATCCGTTCCTTTTATCAAAGTATCGTTTTTCAGACAATAAAAATAATGATTCCTTGTCATTGTGTTTCCAGATACTATTATTCCAGACTGTGGATCAAATTCCCTGCGTTGAAAATCTGATATGATAAACTTTGATTTGAACAGTAAACTACTTACTTTTATATTTTAGCTTAATCATCATCACCCCGTGGGTTTAAATAAATAGCATTAATACAAAATAGAGTTTAACAGTTAAACACCTAAAACCTTGTTTCATTTAACGACAGTTCTTATTTTGTGTGCATTTTGTAATAAAATTGTCAATGAAATGTCAAAACGCTTATGAAATTTTTTTATGTCAGCATTTATCAGAGCAAAAAAAAAAAAATTTGGATAATCATCATGTCATTTCCATATAATTGTTACGAAATCGTTACTTTTTGAATGCTGAGATTAACAAAGCAGAGAGAGAGAGAGAGAGAGAGAGAGAGAGAGAGAGAGAGAGAGAGAGAGAGAGATTGTATATTTGTTTGTGGTGAAAAAACTCATAAAAACCATCGAGGGATCAATAAGTCTAAAGATTATAATATGAATAACGCATACTTCAGCTGAAACCGAAATAAATGTTCTAAACTGTTTACAAAAAAAAACGCACACTATTTTGATATTTCACCTCTAACGCCCTTATAATTAATACTGCGTAAACAAATTTTCATGAAAACAGTTTTCAAAAGGGAGTTCTACACTTACTTGATTTCATTTCTTCCACTTTGTCATTACAGACAATAATAATTACACTATTTATAATTTTTGCCCATATCTAATCTTATGAAGGGGCGAAGTGCCGAACGTTGTTCGTTATCTGAGTTCGTTAATCAGTCTAATAAATAATTATGTGACAGTCACTCTTATTAGCGATTTTACGCAATCAACCACGAGCTAAAAAAGTGAAACAGTCAAATAGGTCAAGACGCTGAAACCGGAAGTAGCGTAAATAGAAGATGGCGGAAGCAAATGGCATCTGAATTCCTCTTTTGGGCCATAGTTTATCGATTTGCGTGTTAAGTGATATATGACGCTAATTACCTTAAAATCGTGTGCAAAATATTTAGAAATGGAGGTTTTAAACTAATAAAGATGTTTTAATGTCTTTTTATTTTATTATTTTTCTTTTGTATTTGCGTCGTGTGTCCTAATTAAAATCACAACAATTAATACAATAGCAGTGATTAGAATTATAGTTTTTTAAACCAAATGGTCTTACTTGGATCTTGAAAGGAGGTTTCAAGCGTTTAACGTTTATGACATAATGATTCTGATGTCATTGATAAATTATGTGTATATTTTTATATGTCGATATTAGTTGTCTTTCTTATTTTAATTGCATAAAAAACTAAATAATATGAAGCTTATATACCATATTATATATCCCTCTTTATTTCCATACAATGACCAATAACCAATGAAATGGCCAAACAGCTTTAAAAAGATATTTCACCCAAAAACATATACATGTTATCTAAGGCTTTCTTTTGATAACAGTTAACAGTTGTTCTTATCTGCCCTATGTTAGTGCAAATTTGCCTGAATGATAAAAAATTTTTAAATAAAAAATGTCTGAAATATCATTAACACAGAACTCTATCTCAGAGCAGAAGGATTTCGTGTTATAGGATATCGTCAGCTCACTTTTTTCCCATTGCGACAATCTATTTCCAAACGTCATTTTCTTCCGCTAATTTAAATGATTAGTGATGCTATCTGTTGTCTGAAATCATTATTTCTAAGGTAAAAGTTCTGTACGTCGGACCATTATTTCACCATCTCAGTGGATGCTGGGCACACTTTTTTGTGTTCCTTTTACTGTTATTATTTTGTTATTTATTCTTTTTTACAATTTTGTGACCTTGCTCACTGTTGGATTTTTCTTTCATTTTCACCCACGGATTTTTAGTAGCATGGTTAACCATAAACACCTTCAAATTTTTACAACAGTTTCTTGAGAGGACACGTAAAGGAAAATCGAAGAGCCAAATGAAAGTATACATATTAAACTTCAAACGCTTACATCGCCTTTCTTTGAAAAAAAAATACCGTTTCAAAATACCGCCGTGTATGTTAGTGATACCTGCAGAGTCTAAAGAAGTTTCATTCTGTCTTTTATTCACACTGCCGTATTCTAAAGTTTTAGAAAAAGTAACGCATATTTAGGAATAAAGTTGGTGTTATGTTTAAAAATTAAGGGCGTCAGTTTCATCCTGGCCAACACTCATCCTGGCTGTACGATGACGATTTTACTTTTTTTTTTATTTTGTTTTTAGAACTCTCCGTGTATTCCGTGTATTTTAATCAGAAGTCAAATCAACTTTACGAAAATGATTGAGGAAACCCTGAATGTAGAGGATCAGTTTACAGAATATGGAGGAATTAAACAATACTTCAATTTTTTAAAACAAAATACATTGTTTCCAGAACATCGCATACCTTTTAAAAGGGCATGATCACGATTTTAGTCAATTTTTCTCTCCCCCGATTTTTATATCTACAATGCTTCAGTAACTCGTCGAGTTAAAAGCGAGATACAGAGCGCACAGTTCTTTGTTATGTAAACAAAGCTCAGGTTATATTTTTGTTTACATAAAGAAAATTTCAGGTATAGACCTAAAATGGATGTGACAAACGCTAAGAACAGTTTATGTTCAAAACAAATTAGCAAAAAGAAAAATCAGCTTGATTAAGAACTTTTACCGGTATATTAAACCAGTATGCAACAACATGACACGAGCCTTGTATACATAACAAAGAATTGTGAGCTCTGTATCTTGCTTACAGCTCTACATAAGAAATGCATCACTAAAGCATTGTAAACAATAAAAATAGAAAATTAAAATTAAATAAAGCACTCATATTTCTATAAACAGATTGTCTTGAATTATTGGCATTTACCATATCACTTCTTCTTCTTCAAGATATAAATATATTTTATGTGATTACTTTAACAAAAAATAATATAATTTCAACCAAACGCGTCATGTGGGCATTGGCTTCTTCATCAGAGCAATAAGTAAAATTATAAATAATAACGTACACACAAAGAACGTTTAGTTTACAAGTAACTATAACTCTCCTTGTAGCAACTTGATTCCTTGTAATTGTCTCATACGATTTTTATATAACATTTCAACAGCTTCGACTGATGATCAAACAACACCAGGCACAGGACTCTATGTGGATACAACAACCAAACAACAGTCCATGGAATCAACTACGATACAATTTTCTCCAAATATTGATAATACAACACCACAACAATCCACAGAATCTTCATCAGCATCGTCTTCCGAGGATCAATCTTCCACTCTGATACAAACTTCTTCAAACGTTGATATGACAACAACACAACAATCCACAAAGTCTTCATTAACGTTTTCTGAGAATCAATCTACCACCCCAATACAAACTTCCCAAAATGTTGATATGACAACAACACAACAATCCACAGAATCTCCATCCACTTTGACTTCTGATGATCAATCTTCCACCACAATGCAGACACAGACATCTAAAAATGTTGATATGACAACAACCAAACAATCCACAGAATCTCCATTCACATTGACTCCTAAAGATCAATCTACAAGCACAATACAGACAACTCAAAATATTGATCCAACAACAATACACCAATCTACAGAATCTCCATCCACATTGTCTTTAGAGTATACCAACACGATACAAACTTCTCAAAATAGTGATACAACAACAACACAACAATCTACAGAATTTATATCCACATTGTCTTTTGAGGATCAATCTACAAGTACGATAAACACTTCTCCAAATGTTGATTCAACAACAACACTACAATCCACAAAATCTCAATCCACATCGTCTTCTGAAGATCAGTATACAAGTACGACAAAAAGTTCTGAAAACGTTGATACAACAACACAACAACCAACAGAATCTTCATCAGCATTAGCGCTTGTGATTCAATCTACAAGTAATATACAAACTTCTTCAAATGTTGATACAACAACAAAACAACAATCAGCGTTTTCTTCTGGGGATCAATCTACCAGCACAACACAAACTTCATCAAATATCGATACGACATCACAACAATCGTCTGAAGTCCATTCTACTAGCACAGTAAAAACGTCTGCGAATATTGATACAATAACAACCGAACAACCTTCAGACCTGTCGTCTGCTGGTCTATCTACAACTACGATACAAACTTCTCCAAGTAGTGGTGCAACGACGCAATTACAATCCACAGAATCGCCATCTTCATTGTCGTCTGAGGTTCAATCTACGTCTCCAATACAAACTTCTCCAACTATTGATACAACAACATCACAACAAAAACTAACAGAAACAACAACACAACAACCGACTGAAAATTTATCAACAATGTCCATGCAGGACCAAACAACAACTTCCGATGAAATTGTAACAACTATAATAATGAAAGAATCAACATTGTCATCAGAGGAGCAAACTACAAACACAGTTTTACTACAATCTTCCTCATCAACATTGTTGTCTGAGGATCAAACAACTACGTCTAAACAAACTTCTCCTAACAATGAATCAACAACAACACAACAGTTAATAGAAGCAACAACAACAACAACAGAACAATCTTCTCCACCTTTTCCGACAAATGACCAATCAACAAGCACTATACAAAGTGTAACAGAAATATCTTCCTCTAGAACACATCAACCGGAAGAATATTTATCAACATTGTCCTCTGAAGTCGTTTCAACTAGTACAGTAACAATGTCTCCAAATATTGATACAATAACAACCGAACAACATACAGATATGTCGTCTGTGGGTCAGTCTATAACTATGATACAAACTTTTTCTAGTAATGATACGACGACGTCACAGCAATCCACAGAGTATCCATCTTCGATGTCGTCTGAGGTTCAATCTACATCCCCAATACAAACTTCTCAAAATATTGATACGACCACACCAAGAGAATTGATAGAAACGTCATCAATGTTGTCATCTGAGAATCAATCTACAGCGTCGAAACAAACTTCTGATATTAACACAACAGAAGCAGACTATCCCACAGAGTTTCTATCAACGTTGTCGTCTGACGTTCCTTCAACAACCACGATACAAACGTCTTCAACTGTTACAAAAACACAACCGACTGAAACGTCATCAACTTTGTCATATAATGATCAATCTACAGTCACGAAACAAACTGCTCCTATTATCGACATCACAACAACACAACAACCAACAGAACCTTCATCAACATTGTCGTCTGAGATTCAATCTACAACAACGATACAAGCTTCTCCTGATATTGACACAACAATATCAAAACAGTTCACAGAAACAACAATAAAGGAACAGCCCATTGAATCTTCATCACTACCGGCATCTGAGGATCAATCCACAACCTCCAGACAAACTTCTGCTAGTATTGATTCATCAACAATACAAAATCCAACAGAACCTTTGACAACATCGTTGTCTGAAAATCAATCAACAACCAGGATACAAACTTCTTCAAATAAAGATAAGACAACACAACAACCAAGCGAATCTTCATCTACATTGTTGTCTGAGGTCCAATCTACAACCATGACACAAACTTTTTCAGATATCGACATGACTACAACACAACAGTCCACAGGAACTTTACCAACATTGCCTGAAAATCAATCTACAACTTCGACACAAACTTCTGCTGACACAATGACAGTGCAACAACCCACAGAATTTTCAACAACATTGTCGTCCGAGGAAGAAACTATAACTACAATAAAAACTTCTCCAAATTTCGATACAACTACACAAGAGCGAGAAGAATCCTCCTCATTATTGTATACAGAGGTCCAATACACTAGCACATCATTTCCGTCTTCACCTGTCGAAACAACAAATACACCACAAACAACAGATTCAACTCCAGTAATATCTTCTGTAATAACAACAGACTTATCAACAACCCAACAGTCTGTGGAAATCCCAACTGGCCAAACAACAAACACAGCAACAGCTTCTACAACTGCGCAAACAACATCGACATTCACAAAAGACAATACTTTGATTACTTCTCAGTCGTCCCTTAATATTGATTCAACTCCAATCGAAGCATCTACAACATATTTACCATCAACGTTGACCGAGGAAAGACCTACAGACTCTGTTCAAATATCTCAAGATACAACTACACTGCCAATTATATCATCTGAATTCCAATCTACAACTACTACCCAAACCACTGCATATATCGATTTGACGTCTACAGAGCAGCAAGCGGAACTTACATCTACATCTTTGAAAGAGGACGAGCCAACCAGTTTGATACCAACATCTTCAACTAAAGATATAGGTGGGTCATCAACAGTAATGACTATACCACAATCAACATCAACGATTGAAACTGAATCAACAACAAAAGAAAGTTTAATTCAAACGTCAACAGAAATGTTATTATCTTCATCAACTCTCGGTACTTTAGGTAATACCGCTGACACGATACAAACAACGCAACCGACGATATCAGAAGAAGTTTCATCAACAGACTCACTTACGCAAAAAATTAAAGAAGTCACAGCTATTGCAACTTCCACAGAAAATTCTACAGGTGGTATTATTTCACAGTCACAAGGTTCAACAACATCTTCAGAATCATCAACAACAGTAACTTCAACGTTAATGGAGTTACAGACAACAACATTATCAAATGAATCTCCATCAATGACACCCACTAGTGAAACAACTGATTTACCAACAGCTTCAGCAGAATATAGTTCAACAATGTTTTTGATAGATTCTTCCACAAAAATACCATCAACCATGATTATGACAGAATCATCGTCACAAAATGAAATGCCTACAAGTACAGTTTCAACTGATTCTTATACCAATTCTAACCCAACGACACAAATGAGCTCAACCGATTCAGCTGCAACATCAGGTGAGTTATTACAAACATCTAAAATATTTTCAACCACATTATCAGAAGCATCATCCATTGTTTCATCTTCGAAAACACCATCAACCTTAACCTCTACAGAATCAATCTCAGATTCAACGTTTGAACAATCGCAAACAACCAAAACAATTACTACAGCAACACACAAACAAGACTCGACATCAACTGCAAATGTTCAATCAGAATCACTATCGACATCAACTGCAAATGTTCAATCAGAATCACTATCAACGATTTCAATTATGTCGCCCTCGACCTTAGTAGAGGAGATGTCGATATCAACGGAATCACCAGAAATTACATCTACTGATAACTCAGACTTGCCAGCATCAACAGAGTCAACATCAACAAAATCCCATACAATGACAACCCCAAAAGAATCCCCTGCAGTAACACCACTATCAGAGCAATCCTCCCACACCTCACTTGAAATGCAACCAATAACAACATCCACAATATATTCTTCAACTACAACTTTAGCAGAATCCCCAACTACTAAAATTGCTGACGAATCTTCAACAGATTTAGAGAAAACATTACCAACAACAAGCATATCGTTAACAGGGATGCAATCAACTGTGACTTCAGAATTGATTTCATCAGAATCGAATGCTGTAAAAACTTCGCCGTCTTCTTTAATAACCACAGAATCAAGATCAGCTACAATGATAACAGATTCAACTACTGCAATTTCAGAGTATCCAACAACATCAACAAGCGTAAACACAGAGGCAGTCTTAACTGAAACAACTACACAAACAACATCTTTACCGTCAACAGCTATGTCAGGATCATCATTCACAGAGCGTTTTACACCAGAAACAGTTAAAATCACTACATCAGAAGAGTACACAACCACAAGAGAATTTGATTATACAAGTGGATTAGCAGAACATACTTCTACATCAGAAAAATCTGCGACCACATTTTTCAAGCAATCAACTACAACGCCTTTGACGACTGAATCAGCAGCTAAGGAATCAATATTGTCAACAACAGAATCAGCGACAACTAAAATAACAAATATTATTCAGAGTGAAATGTCTACTTCAACAGAACAGCCCACTGCAATGGATGTAGACACAATTTCCTTATCTTCAAATTCTCCCACAACTACTTCTATTCCTGAGGTCGAACCAACACATACAACTGCATCTAAAGCACAGGCATTTACAGATGATATATCTTCAACATTGAGTGAAACATTAATTACGGTGACGGAATACCCACAAAGCGATCCCTCAACATTATATACAGGAGAAATCACATCACATTCCTCCACAAATAATCCTAATATTCTGAGCACCACAACGATAGAAACAGAACAAACCACAGGAAAAGATGCAACGGAAGAAACCACTGTAAAATTTGTTAATAATACGGAATTACAAGACTCAATCACAACAAGTTTAGATGGATCAACAACCGATATGGTAACGGAAGAACCGGAAACCTCTGTTTTATATAGAGAACAAACATCAACAATTTCAACGACAGAATTATCATCTTCTACAGCGGATTTTTCTACAGATACAACTTTGAAAGAAAATTTGACAACAAAAGTTTTGAATACTTTATCGACAACAACAGCACCTTCACCATCTGAAACTATGACTCAACTTTCTATTGAAAACACATCATTATCGTCAACTATGTCGGTATCATCGACGCAGTCGACACACGACATGTCAACTTTAAATCATAAAGTAACAACAGAGGCATCGGCAATGTCAACAAAATTGCTTGAAAATACAGAGGAAACGAGCAATAATTTGTCAGAATCTACATCAGCTGGAGCGACAGCGGAAGATATTTCAACAACTAAAACCGTATTAAATACAACTGTGGAAGGGACATCGTTAGGAATCCCTTTAGAAGAAACAAGCGCATCCACATTGACAACATATAAGATATCAACACTAAGTGATACTAGTTCATCTGCCGAAGAAGTCACCACAATACATTTACATTCAACGGATCCATCTATGAATGCCTCATTAGATAGTACATCTATATCAACAGTTACAGAATCCTCTTCTACCTTTACACCGATGAACGCCTCAAAAGATTCAACAACTGTAGTTGCACCAAGTGAAGATACACCTTTAGCTACATCGACGACCATTATTTCAGGTAAGATTGAAACTTTATAATTTTTAATGAAATCATGTAAATGATAGGCTTAAAACAATTTGTTTGACTAATATGAGCTAACATTCAAAATAACGAGTCAACAGAAAGGACGATGTACACAGGGTTTACAGTAGAACAATACAAGTCATATAAAGATAGTTCAAGCGTGATCTCTTAGCAAGTTTTTTGCTGTTTTCTATGAAAATCTAATCAGAAAAAACAAAATTAAACACTATATTATAAATTGCGGACAAGAAGAGGGTTTCTTAAACAACCCTTTAATTAGATATAACGAAACATTTCAAGAAACTGAAAAATCCAGGTTTCCAGTTTTATTGCATATAATTTTCAGCATATTTTCTACGATGTCTCCCGATCTTAAAGTTAACGATGAAACATATAACAATTGTACAGAAGACGTATAATCAATAAATTGTAAAAACTAAAGTCTATAATATTGAAAAGGATTATTGGATTCCAGTGTTACAGAAGAAAGACAACATCTGACGAGACTGCATATTCAAAATGGAATGTGTAAATAAGCTGTGGAAAGTCTTTTTAACCAACGAAAGTTTGAAATTTACATGTTTGCAGATTCTGTAGTGTCTTTAAAAATTAATTTACCACTTAAATTTATTATCAAAATTTCCCCAAATTGCATAGCATCATTGATTGTTCCAAGTACTTATGTCTTGATCAATGGAGTTTAAAAATGTTTTTTTTAAATGTTACCTAAATCTGATAAGGTAGGTAGCATAAAAAAAATAATTTCAGAACTGAGCTAATCTTAACATCTAAATTTTTTCAAAATTTTATTTTTAGAGAGCACCACAGAATCTACAGACATTCCTCCAGTAGAAATTACAAACCCAATGTTAAATTCCACAATCAAAGAAGAAAGTACACTTAATAATCTCATATTTACAACAGAAACAACAAAAAATGTTATCAACACTACCATTGGAGCATCAAAACAAAATGAATTAGTTTCCTCTACAGTAAATACTGCGGAAATGTCATCTCAGAAAACAGACACAGAAGTTACATCTCCTGACATTTTATCTACAACAACTGAAATGGATCTTGGTACACATTCAACCGAAATTTCATCAAATTCAGCATCAACTTCATCGACAATGACCTCAGAGGCGAGTACGATGGTACATTCAACTCACAATATACAAGTTGTATCATCATCATCATCATTGTCTACAGAAGGAAAAGATGAAAATATATCGGGAATAGCTTCAGTAGCAACTTTGTCAACTTCGATCAATGGGGATCGTACAACTACCTTAGAAGGAACAACATTTTATAATATTGACAAAATATCTGAATCGATAACTTCCACTGAAGATACAATTCAAGGTAAAACAACCCTTTCTTTTACGTCAGTTTCCACTATTTTTGACAGAAAATTAATACACCAAAAACAGAGATTTAGATTTTACGACGATGAGTACAACATTTAGTCATTTTGTTTTTCTCCAGAGTGCTAGTGATTAACCAATACAAAAAATAACACTGACCCTGATACCTCTTGTAACACTTTAACTTCCATTACTGATACCCAAAATATCTTATCGAACATTCCAACATTTGAATACACATTAATTTTGTCCCAAACGCCCTCGAAAAGCATAAAAACGTCATCCACTATTGGGAGTCACCTATTATCCTTTAAACAACTGAAAGTTCTTCTATGCGTACAACTTTGAATCATAGTGATTCTACATCTAGAATAAACGTTTAAAACCAGACATAGATGGTAACTTGTTTGATTCAATCAACTTAATTTATATCTTTAATTTCCTTACCTGACATATACAATATCCAAATTTATTTAACTGAAATACACCAATGTCAAATTATTTTTTTAAACAAAGGAATACAGAACATTGCTCTCCTTTTAATACAATATCTCACTTGGTCAGGTATAATGTTTAGTTACTTTAAACTACTATAAACCTAAAAAAAGATTAAAGTTTAAGTTTCATTTGAAGAAATAAACGTTAGGTCATTGAAGTTTTTACCTAAGAGACCTTGTAAAATAGCAAAACGATATAAAATATATATGTTGCAGAAACGACATCAGATGCATTGAAACCTTTTGAAGAAACAACTTTTTCAAATACACCATCAACTTATTCATCAGTCACAAAATTTCATTTCACAACATCAACACAAAGACCAACAATTACAGATGGATTATCAACAAGTTCAACACCAACAACATCGGCTGAAGGGGCAACAAGTGTTACACCAATTATTGAAGATTATACATCAACCGCATCAACAGACCACTTAGCTTCAAAAGAAAGTACAACAATATTAGAAACTATGTCAACTGATAATTCAATCTCCAATATTGAGTCAACAGTGGAAAAGATGACAATCAGTGATACATCTTCAACGTATACGCCTGATTCAACTAAACACTCTGAGAATACGGTTTCCAGCTTTTCTACATCAACGGATCAACAAATGGCAACATTAAACACGAATGCTGCTCTGGAAAACCTAACTTTAACAGAAGTAACGTCTACTTTTCAATCAATACAAACTGGAGACACGAAAACAAGCACAGTTGCCACAATTCAAGAAAATACACCAACAAATGAATATACCGGTATGGCAACATCAGATATTATTACATCAGAAAGAAGTTTATTCAACACAGATATACCAGGAACTCTTTCGGAAATTGATACGACAAGAGAAGAAACTACGACGGTCTTAGAAGATTCATCAATGTACTTCACCACATCTAATATAGAGACGATAAATAGTATGTCAACAAAAATAGCTTTAGAAATCGGAAGCACGACGGTCACAGAGGATACATCAACGATTCCGCCATCATCGACAGCTTATACTCAGACAACTGCCGAAAGTACAAAGGTTATAGAGAGTTCATCAAAACTTCCACCAACTTCAGACTTAAACATTGAAACTACTTTTAAAAGCACAGTGACCACAGAAAATACTTCAACGTCTCCATTATCAGTGACAACTTCGGAAACACAACAGAGCACAATAAACTTAAGAGAAACATCAACGGGAGTCCATAGTACGTCAGACACCAATCAAACCTTAAAAAGCACAGAGAACGCAGAGAAAACCTCGACATTAACTTCAAGCTCTACAACTAACACGTATCCCTTATCTGATGTAAACACGCTAGATACGCAGACAATAGTACAAAGTACGACAGACGAAAATGGAATTCTACTGACGCCAACTATGAACGATTTAGTTGTAGGTCAGTTTTCAACAGATCCTACAACAACAACATCAGGGGAGTTGACACCTGACAAAACAACAACCAAAACGGAGGAAATAACTACGATGTCTACAGTGGATAGCACTGTGACAACATCAGCCACGAGGACATCAGGAGCAAGCACGACTGTCAAAGAGGAAGTATCAACAATTCCAACAGGAACACTAAATGACGATAAAACAGAAAGAACAACGTCAAAAACCATATCGAATACGGAAAGTATTTCGATTGTTTCTACAGACACACCTGAAAGCAAACTGGTCACAGAGAAGACTATCGCATTTTCACCAATTACAACTTCAGAAATAGAAACAACAGAACAAAGTACTTCAGTATTTTCATCAGTGGCAAACCCAGATAGTATAACAACGGCAACATCATCTAAGTCTCCACTTGAATCTCAGTCTCAATTACCAACCTCAACTGACAGCACGACACAGAATTTAAATCTAACTACTGCTTATTTGGATCATGCAACACAAAAAAACCAAAGTCGATATGAGAATGATACAACAACAGTTATAATACGTTCAACTCTATTGTCAACCACTGTTGCGAAGGAAGCAGAATCCACCAATGACAGTCAAATTTTAACAACAGAAACTTCTTATACAAATAGTTATGAAACAACTAGTATAAGAGGTACATAATAGATTAGGGCGTGTTTTAGGTGCAATGTTGTTTCAAAAGTGACATTGTGCAGATGTGTTTGTAGATATTTATCAAAGTTTTAATAAAACGTTTGTCAAAAATCTTACAATTATAATGAATTATTAATTATGTTTTCTTAATATGTTTGAAACATAATTATTATTACGAATAAAATTATTAAATTCAAATAATTTATATTAATTTTCATTTAATTTTTAATTCTTTTTCAGATATCACTACGTCAAAAACTGCCATTTCAAGTGAAATGACGAGTAATGTTTCGCCAACATCAACGCAAGATATCAATGTTACACCAGAAGCTACACCACAGACCACAAACACTTCTACAACAGCATTACTATCAACAATTGGATCTACCAGTACCACACCTTCAACTACAACCAGTACACTACATACCACGACGATCGCCAGCATTCTATCAACCATGGTTGGTAACATTTTGACAACCACGACTAACGCTGGAAAGTTAACAAGTTTAGGAGTGTTGTCGACCACAACAACAACAACAACAGCACCTGCCGTAACTGGGGATGAGGAAGTTTCAGGTGTAATCAAAATTGAAGAAGAGTTTGACCAATCTTTACTTGATCCAACCTCCGATGCGTTTAAAAAGAAAGTTGATGAGATATTAGAACTGGTAGGTTTTTAGAAGCAATCATTTAAGATCATTCTTTTATAAACAAATTAAAAAAGATTTTATTCAAACATATATGAAGTATATCACATTTAAATTATATATTTTTCAGTTGAAGAAACTATTTTCGATTGCTCAATTGACTGACAAAATTGGAAACATCAAAATAGAGGGATTTATGTAAGTTTCTTTAGACACACAAAAATTAGCGGTCGTAATAAGGTGGTCTTTGTTACCATGTGAAAGTAAAAAAGAAGCTGTGTGTGTCTACGAATATATTTTAAAAGTCTCACCAAACTGGATGGGTTGCCTACTCAACGTAGCTTTTTTTGGAGAGAGCGTTGGTTAAACAGGACTAAATATGATAAAATTTTCAAAAAGTAAAATCTATTTTTGAAATTAGTGGATATATGCTGTGTTTTGATATTCGAGATTTTTTTTTCAATAATTTTATCTTTCTCCCAAAATTTTAGCTTCTGGATCCTTTAATATTTCATACAAATATAATGAGATATGCATGAACATAACCTAAAGAAGTTTGTTCATATGTTTGTAAATGGATTTTAACATTCTATTAAAAAACTCGATTTAAAAAAAAAAACATTTTTTTTTTCGTTTAAAAAAATAAACTGGTTAGGACCGTTCATTTACCGCTTGAGTCAAATTTTTCTTTTATCATATCTGTTTATATAATGCATTCATTATTACTTAAAGATATGATTATTTTATATTTTCAGAGAAGGCAGTCTTATTGTTAAGTTCAAAGTAACAATTATTGACGAACAATATGAATATAATGCCACAAAGTTGAAAGCTGATTTCAACACAGCTTATTATGAACATCAGTCAGAATTGCAGTACAACTTAAAAGAAGAATTCACACAATTCTCAGGTACATGTAAAAAAACAAAAACAAAGAGCAACCCCCCCCCCCAAACAATTACTTCTGTTACATATAGTATTTTGGAGTTGAATAATGAAATGGACATTCAAGATTTTGAATTAATACTCAAAAACAAAAAACAAATTGTCTCGGTTATACCACATTAAGTGGTACTTCTTGAATAAAAAGTTTAGTAAATGATGTAAACTAATCTACAGCTGAACTTTTTTCTTATAGAAAATGGGACAATTGAGACGATAATTGGATCGGGTAAGCTTCAAAGATAATAACAACAATTTTTATTTTTAAAATAAAAACAAAATGTAAAATACATGCATACTTTTGAATTATTGATACATATGCACTTTGTTAAATGAATATACATCATGTAACACATTTTCGCTAGCCAAGAGTTTCTGGTACATACCACTTTCAAAACTAATGGGAAGCGGAGTGAAAAAAAAAACCCTATATCTAGCGAAGATGCATGTAACCTATCTTTTTATTTCGTATACTTGATATATTTTTTGAATTGGTGATGTATTATTGATTTGTACATCAAGAAAATAAGCCTTGCAAAATAGCACGCTAGTTAACTTTTCTGTTTTCGTTTTTTTTCTGACAGTTATTAACAACTGTGAAGGTATCACTTGCCCTCAGAACACTTTTTGTAAGAGCCGTACCGACCATTATGAATGCCTCTGTAAGAAAGGCTACGTTCTCGTCGACAAGGAATGCCAAGGTAAACGTCATTGCTTTCGGACTCGGAAGACCTCAATTCCGAACATTGCTCAATAATTTTGGCATTAAGCTAAAATGCAGCTGAAATCAAAGCCTTTAATCTAAATGAGTAATGCAAAGGTTTTAGATTTTGGAGTGCTTTTATTTTAAACGATAAAAAGTAGGATGTTAGTCGTTTTGACCTTCAAACACTAATACAAGATTTAAATTGCTTTTAAAAAGCAAAATAAATGTTCTAGAAAAAAGTCAATTTTAATGCATTAGTCTAATACACAGATTTCAACACCAATATAACTAATCTTAATTAATCGTATTACACACACAAATATATAAAACAATTATATTGGGTTTTTTTATAACAGATCTCGACGAATGCTTAGGATATCCTTGCTCAAATCATTTCATCTGTGAAAACACTATTGGGAGTTACAATTGTTTTTGCGAAGAAGGATTTACCCTTGTAGGAGACAATTGTCAAGGTAACATGTAGATAAGGTTATGAACTGCATATTTCTCAGATTAAAACAGAGTAAATATTTATATATATTTATCAATGTTCAGATTTGTTTAAACATGCAAGCTATTATAGCATCACCGACCTCATTATTCTTTAATAAACATTCTATTTGAGTGATTTTACATCTAAGATATCGGTATGTTTTAGATATTGATGAATGCAAAGTCCTTGACATTTGTCCTCCACATTCAACCTGCATTAATTTTGAAGGAAGTTATATTTGTGCTTGCAATGATGGTTTCGCAAAGAATTATACCAGCTGTTCAGGTAAAATACTGTCTTAAAATGATACATTTAAGCATTGAATGCTTATTTTTTGGATGTCGTCGTTCTTATAACACACCAAGCGGTGCAGACAAATTGAATACCGCGCGTTATTTATATATTCATACTGATGTCTATTTGTATGAAATATTTGTGTATCGTCACTATTAAGCCATTATGCTGTTAGTCAGGGATATCAATCATACATGGAACAGCCATATTTACATGTTATTTAAAGTTCGCTTCCGCGTGCCAGAAACTGTCCAAAAATTCTCTCTTTTTCGAATATATATGATTTCACGATTATTTTCCATTAGTACACATCAAATTGGTTATGTAAGTTTGAATGCTTTATTTAATCTTACAATAATTAATATACTCAACCACTGTTGCTAATGAAACAGACACTACCAATATGACTTCTTATACACATATTTATGAAACAACTAGTATAAGAGGTACATGATAGATTATGGCGTGTTTTAGGTGCAATGTTGTTTCAAAAGTGACATTATGGAGATGTGTTTGTCGATATTTATCAAAGTTTTAATAAAACGTTTGTCAAAAATCTTACAATTATAATGAATAATTAATTTTTTTTTCTTAATATGTTTGAAACATGATTATTATAACGAAGTAAAATATTTGCTATAAAGCCATTTTAGACGCTCTTAGTCAGGGATATGAAACATACATGGAACAGTCATATTTACATGTTATTTAAAGTTCGTTTCCGCAACTTATAAAATATAGTGCCAGAAACTTTGTCAAAAAATTCTTTTTTATTGACGAATATACATGATTTCACGACTATTTTTTATTAGTACACATCAAATTGGTTCTGTATGTTTGAACGTTTTATTTAAATATAAATAAATAATAAATATACTCACAACGCGTGATGACGTTTATATTTGTGCTCCTGACGCATGAATTAGGTAAGTGTATACACAGGAAATTAAACGTCTCATATTTCCAATGCAAACATAAGGGGAATATACACTGAATGTAAATATAATACAGTAAATGATATTTGTCAAAATAAAGTATAGACAATAAGACGGTCGGTTATATATATATGTGTGTGTGTGTGTGTGTGTGTGTGTGTGTGTGTGTGTTTATTTTTTCTTGCAATTAAAAACACGTTTCAAGTATTGTATTTTTTATTCAGAATTTAACAAATGGTTTACGGCCCTTCTTTTGATGTTTGCTCATTTCTTTTTCTTAAATCTTACTTGCTGAAAGATACATGTACCAAAATTTAAGTAAGGTAAAAGAAAAACAATCTTTAATAAAAATCCTTAATAACACATATTTATCTTTTTGTAGATGTGAATGAATGTGAAAATAACGTTTGTCCAGAACATTCCGACTGCCGAAACATGGAAGGAAGTTATGCATGTGACTGTCAGCGAGGTTTTCTAAGCAGTGGTGGAGTATGCATCGGTACATGAATAGTAATTTTATGGCATAGCTTGAAAAGTTAAATGACCGCAAAATAGTTTGATTGTTTTACTAAGCGTTATCTATGTTAAAACTAGCCAAATCGTGTACTTCCTAGCATCGGTGTTTTTCTTAATTTTAACAAAATGTCAGCCTTAGCTCTTTGACACAATGAAGTAAAGCGCATCAATTGAAAATTGAAAAGGAATAAAAACTAAGAATATCAATGAATATCAATGAATGGCAGATTACAGTTAAAGAAGCTTACCAGTTCAAATATTGTAACCGGTTTGAACATCACAAAGTAAACTTTATTGAAAGAATTTTTATTTTTTAAACAAGGAGCACATTGAAAATATGTATCAACAGTTACATGTAGGACAAATGTATCTGATTTAATCCTATTTCATCCAAAATCATGTTTAGATTTACAAATGCTCCAAGAAACTATGATTAATGACTCTATACAAAATGTATATAATATGTTATCGCAGATTAGTAACTTTTACATACAAAGTATGAATGCTATTATTCGTTTTGTTTTTTAATACATATTTTTATTTTTCTAGATGTAAACGAATGTTTATCCAGTGTGTGCCCTGAAAATTCTCATTGTGAAAACACTCTTGGAAGTTACATTTGTTCTTGCCAGCCTGGTTTCATCAAAAATGCAACGCAGTGTCAGGGTAAGACAAAACATGTGAAAAAGTGAACGAACTTCAAAAGAACAGATTTTTATGAGCTATATTTATATCTTTGTCGATCTATGCAATATCCGTAAATATTGATTCTCGTTTAGTAAGGTATTTAATCACCAGAAATGGTTACCTTAAATTGGCTACTATCAGTTACAGCTGATTATAAGAACCGTTAATTTTGTGAAATCTAATAGGAGTTTTCCCATTGATAAGTATATAGGAAAGTGGAGATTTTGCACCAGCCCATTAATGCGATGAATGTCTAGATTTCTGTCTAGGTCAAACGGGCTCACAATATGAACCGCAATAAACTTGACTATAAAAAACATTAACGACATCCGAAAAGAATTACGACAATCAACAAAACATTCGCCCACCATTGTTTGCTTAAAAGCAATTGCTCTTCAAAGATCGCGCTCCTTTTTATGGTCATAATAACAATTTGTGTAGTTTTCATAAAAAGTTAATGAATCTTTTAAAACATGGCAAGGTTAATTTGTTTTGTTGAAAATGTGTAGTATTTTAATGTTTTAATCACATTTTTTCTCTCGTTCTTATACTAAAAAAAAGAATTCTTTCTCTATCATTTGACATTAAAATTGACTTTGTTTCTTAAAGTTACACGAAGTTTTAAACCGATCACATTAGGGATTAAATTATTTTGATATATATTAAATTTAATATTTTTTTTGTCTTAATGTCATAGATATCGATGAATGTTCGTCCCTGTCAAACCCTTGTATGGAAAACAGCGTCTGTAGTAATACCAAAGGCAGCTATGTTTGTACTTGCAAACCAGGATATCTTGATATTGGCCATTCTTGTAAAGGTAACATTTTTGTCACTAATCTATATTCTTCAACTGACAATTTGATCAAGTATTTTGAAGGAAAAAAAACCATTGCCTTGTGGCATTCTTGTATACAATAAACTGGGTTCCTTCGTACTCCAAAAACAAACAAGTGGGTGAAAAAAGGCCTGTTTATGTAAGGCGTAATATGGTTTGCTTTTATAATATAGACATGGTTGTGTGCGATTCATTTTAGCTTTTGTTTTATCAATATTTAACAATTTATTTTTATTATACTTTCATGTTAAATACTGAAATCTGATTGGTTTAGACGCAGTTGACAATCCGTTCTCTTACCCTCAGCGTTAGCAACATGCTTGGCAACGGGCCGATAGAACGAATTGTTACATGCGCGTAAATTATGCGCGTACGGTTCGCCGTTAAATTCACGTCATTTCTATATAAAGGCATTAAAATTTTCTCTAAAATTAAGACATTCAGTATAATAAAATAAATAGTGCCTGTTTGGGAGGGTAACCGTTGAAATTGACACCCCTCGAAAACCATTGTCAACCTCCGCTTCGCGTCGGTTGACAATGGTTTTTTTGGGGTGTCAATTTCAACGGTTACCCTCCCAAACAGGCACTATTTATATAATGTTATCCATTATGCTAGTAATCAAGTGATTTTAACAATAAAATGTCTTCGTTATAACAGATATCAATGAGTGCAATCTTGGAATATGTCCACCATATTCGATATGTAATAACACAGAAGGAAGCTATATATGTTCTTGTATACATGGATATCAGATGGAAAACAAAACGTGCATTGGTGAGTTGACCGACATTTTGTCCTCTTGACATTTTTTAATCTCATATAAAGTATTTCCATGAGAATACAAACTAATAAAAAAAGAAGTCCCTTTTAGTGTAGATGCAGAAATAATAAGTGTTAAAGCATTGATCTGCTTTCGATTAGATTTATTTATTATTGGTCACGCAGATTTTTATTTCTATAAATGTCTGAAAGTTATATAATTTACAAAATTGTTTATTTATGATACATAAAATATAATCTAAACCTATTCTAAGTCAATATATTCTAAAAATCAAAATATAGACAATAAAAATGCACATTGTTACAGTATGTAGAGAAATATTATATACCATAGACATAATTCTGAGTATGAATACGTTTATGATTATGTAGATGTAAATGAATGCGAGAGTAACGTCTGTCCGGCTCATTCTGTATGTGGTAACACTGCTGGAAGTTACACGTGTGCATGTGATCCAGGATACAAAATGTCGAGCGGAGTTTGTCAAGGTAAAATAAAATTCAAAAAAAATAAAATCTTGTAATTTTGAAAAAAAAATCAGCCAAATAAAAGATAGTTAATTATGGTTTTTACTATCACTTGTAGATGTGATACTTGTGTTTAGCATTTATATAAATTAGACATGTAATCTCTCTTAAATTGATGATATTACATTTTCAAACATTAAACAAAAGGGATCATTTAAAGCAAAAAAAAAATAAAATAAAATAAAATAAAATTGATAGAGTGATCAGCTCATTTTTTAAAAGACAGATAGAGCTCAGAATTCTGTGTAATGCAAGTACGTAATTATTCGCAGTTAATTTCTATTAACTGCGAACTATTCAATATGGGCTGATAGCATGGAAACTATTTCACGGTTAGATAGAATAGTATGTTTATTCGTTGTAATTTTACATAAGAAAATATTTACAGAGATATAATGGAATTTGTTTAACTTCAGAGACGGGATATATATGTTTAATCAAGTGCTGTGTATGTTGATTTCATTTTTATCTTAGATATTGACGAATGTACCAGTGGTCTCAATGTATGTCCAACGGTGTCGACTTGTATCAATACTGATGGTTCATATTACTGTAAATGCAATGAAGGATACTTCCAGTCTAGCTCTTATTCATGTTCAGGTAACTCTTTAGTTATTCGCTGGGATATATATTTCTCTTTTTTTCTGGTGTATTGTTTTGTACGAGATTCGATACATTTGACTTAATCACCGAATTGTCTACCGATTTTCCCGTTTTCCCGATTACGACAAAGAGTACACGGCGGGGGTGACCAGTCAGCAAAGCATGCTTACTCCTCTATGGCACCCGATCCTACCTCTAATTTCTGTAGAGGTCGGTGTTTGCTCTGCTTCTGTTTCGTATTTTTCTTTTGGACACTGTTCATTATCGTCACATTTTACTATTTGTTTGTGTCATCAAATATTTTTTCTTTTCAAATAGTGCACTTACTTTTTAATCCATCATATGTCTTCGTATGACGAATTTAAGATAACTTCATATCGCAAACTTTTAGAAAACAAACTATCTGATTTGGACTTGGTTTCTTTTTTAAGAGAGCAGTGTTTATGGTATCGACCTGCGTATACAGAAAATAAATGGAAGTGATGCAACATATTCTGTTGCGTTAAATGATTCCAGCACATCGGAGTTCCAAATGTTAGCATATAACCTCAAACAAATAGTATGTTTGTTTTCTTTATTTATTTCAAATTTCTGACCTTGTTTATTATATATGTTATTGTTACTGACTTTTCAAATTTTCTCCTCATACTTTTAGACGCAAGTAGTAGTCATTGAATCGTCAATAAGCGAAGGGTTTCTTGGATCTACGTTTCACAAATTTGAACCAGGTAGCATTGTGTCGTCTGGCAATTTGTTTTACGAACCGGAGGTGACGCTCTCATCTGATGATGCAGATATATTTTCTTATAACTCCACTTCAGCATATTTGGAGAATTCAATTGAATTATCTGAACTCAATCTCACCGGTAAAGTTTGTTTACTTCAGCATATATGGGTAATTCAATTGAAATATCTGAACTCAATCTCACCGGTAAAGTTTGTTTACTTCAGCATAAAGTTTGTTTACTTCAGCATATATGGGTAATTCAATTGAAATATCTGAACTCAATCTCACCGGTAAAGTTTGTTTACTTCAGCATATATGGGTAATTCAATTGAAATATCTGAACTCAATCTCACCGGTTAAGTTTGTTTACTTCAGCATATATGGGTAATTCAATTGAAATATCTGAACTCAATCTCACCGGTTAAGTTTGTTTACTTTTTGCTATCCGATTAAACCTAAATTGATGTTTTTATTTCCTATCAAACGTTTGATTACAATATTTTAGATGTAAATGAATGTCTTGACGAAAATTGGAATGATTGCTCACCATATGCCAATTGCACAAATGTACCAGGAAAATACAATTGCACATGTTTTTCGGGTTATTTGGATATCTCAGAGGACCCTTCAAAACCTGGCAGACTCTGTGCTGGTATGTGTGCATGAATTGGACATGAAGTAAATGTTAATTAAACATGCTTGCATGTAGAAAATCTTTATTTCAAATACTAATAAATTTAAGGGATTTTTAAAAAATGTGTTTTTGAAAACCTTACAGCAATCAGTGATCAACATAAAGACACAATACAAGGACTGTCTGTGGAAACCAACAACACCCATTACCTTGTTTCAGAAAAGGCCTTTTTCACAATCCGCTTGTCACGTGGCTCACATGTGACATTTAATATTTCATACGGGGACGGATCAACCGAGCAAATTGTTTACACCAATGTGTTGACGTTTCTCTCAGTTACTGTATTCAGTCACAAGTAAGTATGATATACATGTACTTATTATGATATAGAAAGTTAATTTTGCGTAAATGTTCAACCATTATTCCCGAACGATTTTTAAATAAAATAATTTGTGTAGACCTATTCCTCTTGTGGTTTAATTAATTTACTTTATAGGTATACATCAAGAGGAACATATAACGTGTCTGTGTGGGCCGTGAACGAAATCAGTAAAGAGACGACAACAGTCATCGTAGACGTTGTCAATGAAATAAAAAATTTGAATCTGTCCTACATATCTACAGATTTGTCCTACGATGGACAGAAACGATTTGAACTTAGGACACAAGAGACACTAAAAAATATCAAAATATCTTGGGACTTTGGAAGTGGATTTGAACAAGCATCGTTGATGTCTTTGTTTTCATCTTCAGTACCTCTGACTGTTGATCATTACTATGATGTCGGTAATAAATTAGTCAGAGTTAATGTATCGAACGAAAAAACCTTTCAAGTGATAGAGAAAACATTTTATATCGAAGAAAAACTGTCAGGTTTGGAAATTGGTTGTAGCTCAAATATTACCGAGCCTCTAAAAACTTTGTATTTGCTTGTAAGTTTTCAAAAAGGTTCCAATGTGACTTTATTCATAAGTTTTGGTGATGGAAATAAATTACAATCTCCGTTGCAAAATTACAGACGGAATTCATATTCGAATTATTATCCAACCGTTTTCTCAAACAGTGGAATGTATAATATTTCAGTACGAGTCTTCAATACATATTCCGAAATGACAGCATCACTGACAGTTTACGTTGAAACTCCTATAAGGGACCTTGTATTGTCGACCAGGAGTGTTGTTGATTTGCCAGAAGGCAAATTTCAATTGTTGTTATCGTTTACAGGAATTGGATTGGAGCCTTGTTGCATGACATGCAAGACATACATAAAGGGGTTGTATCAGCAATCAGACACGATAACTCTTATTAAGAAAACCAGCCCCGTAGAAATTCATACTGTTTGGCGAAATGAAAGCGATGTCGGTTTGGCAGATATAGAAGTTATGTGTATGAACAGATTAGGTAATCAAACCTTTACAACTTGGACAACTTTTCAAAGAAAAATTGAGAATGTTTTATTAGAAGTAAGTCGGGCAGCTATTGTTGTTGGTGGCGCTATTACTGTTACCTTTAATATCGGAGTTGGATCACACATTGAATATCAATACGATTTAGGAAACGGTGTGAAGGATACTGTCAAAATTTCTAATAGCCTAGTTAAGAATCACACGGTTAGTGTTGATAATTACTACCAGCTAATGGGAGTATATAAAGTTAATCTAAATGTTAGCAATCAAGTCTCGACGATTATCAGAACTCTTGAAGTCAAAGTCTTGGAAGAAATTAAGGGTTTAAAATTATCAAAATACTATATGAATTCTGATACGAAGGAAACTATACATAAAGGATATGGATCAAATAATGACATATTTCCAATAGAACGTCCGGTAATTTTCGACTCTTCTGTCAGCAGTGGAAATGAAATCGTGTACATTTGGAAGTTTGGGCTTGAAAATGCGTATGTCACTAAAGATGCAAAAGTAACATACAAATTTAAAAATATTGGGACCCATCTGATTTCTGTAAATGCAAGCAATGGTATATTCTTTGAATACAAAGACTTTAACATTACTCTGCAGGAAATTGTTAATCCATATTCTCTGAGTAACGATGGGCCAAAAATGGCTTATGAAGTCATGACGTTTGTATTGAAGTTGTCCAACCCTGGAACAAAACCATGCTACCTCTGGACTATGGGTGATTCCCGCACTATTTACGGTGATACCTTCTGTGAAGAAAAGGCAAAGCTCAATGGGTATGTGTATAAACCTTGGAATGTTTCCAACGAAATTCGTCATCAGCATATGTACAGATCGAATGGAACACACAATGTACATGTTCTCGGATTCAACTTGGTGTCCAGCCA
The DNA here is from genome assembly GCA_020458035.1 of Magallana ariakensis. Taxonomy (NCBI): domain Eukaryota; kingdom Metazoa; phylum Mollusca; class Bivalvia; order Ostreida; family Ostreidae; genus Magallana; species Magallana ariakensis. Next base: position 30,494,063 of record CM035817.1, read on the forward strand.
AGATATTTACGACATTGGTGTTATAACGGGTGCAAATTGTTTCTATCCAAAAGTACACATAATAGGAGGGGGACAAAGAATAGACGAACCCGTTAATAGGTTTAGATCAGAATGGATAAATTTAGAAAGTTCAGCAGAAATTGACTGCCCAGCGTCCAAAGGTCCAGAATATCATTGGAAGTTCTTTAAGATTACAGAAGGAAACACATATTTGAACAGGGTTTTCAGTTCATATAATATTAGTACCAATGCAACCGATAACTTTAAGATCTTATTCAAACCAAACATATTTCAACCAGGGCAGTATAGAATAAGTTTAAATGTTTCAATGAAAGATATTCCTGGAATGTTTTCCGAGCATTATACGTATCTTAATATCACAAAAACTCCATTAGTTGTAAAAATCGCTGGTGGGACTGCAAGAAATATTGGATATGACTCCAATTTGATATTAGACGCATATCAGATGACCAAAGATCCAGACTCTGATAAAACATCTAATTTTACATTCGAATGGAGATGTCGACAACAAAATGAGATATATCCTCCAGTTTTAAACTACATAACACTGCCAACATTAGACGAGGCCTTCAACCAAACGAGACTCGATGGTTGTTTTGGCACAGGCATAGGAAAACTTCCAAACTCATCTGGATTCATCGAGATCTCTACACTGCTTCTTGCGCCTCATTCAATAAATGTCTTTGAGGTTTATGTAAGGAAGGACACTAGAGAAGGGGTATTTCAACAAACGATTGAGGTCATTGACGGTGACCCGCCTTTGATTCAGATAGTGTAAGTTTAAATCTAATGTTATTAACCGTATATCCAAGTAAAGACATTATATCAACTCAATTTAATCAAATAAAAGATAGAGTACTAGATTAGCATTTAACTTAAACGATGAATTTAATGTAAATGATTTTTTTTATGTTACTATAGTACATGTCTACATGCATTGATGAACCAAAACTCATTTTTTAAATTGATTTTTTAATTATTTGTTTATTTTTCCTGGTAATTTTTAGATGCGTGGAAAACTGCAACTCTAAAATGAATCCATCAAGTTCCTTCAGTGTACAAGGAAAGTGCTTGTCGTGTAATCTCTTTGAAAAGGTGCAGTTTGAATGGACGCTCTTTATAGAGGAATTTGAAGAGTTCCAAATTGTTCCTAATTTTGACTCATTTTTAGTCACAGGTGAGTTTAAAATTTATTTTGTATTAATTAATATGAATGTCCATCACTTATGAATAATTTTGAAATGACACCCTAATATATTCTATATTGTAGACATAACATCATCCGTTCTTGTGTTTAAATCTTCCACATTGATTGGTGGGAAAACATATCGATTAAGGTTGGCTGCAAATGTTTATGGTTACTCTGGCAGTTTTACGGAATACGAATTTATAACCAATCTTCCCCCATATGGAGGGACCTGTGGTATAAATCCAAGTTCAGGTATTGATCAAGTATGCAAGAGGCTCATTAATGTATTACAAATAAAACTATTTAGACTGGTATTTGAAAACAATAGTTCATTATTTAAAAATTTCTATTTGTTTGCAATGATTATTGTATATTTTTTTCTAGAAAAAATCTTTTAATTTTGCAGGTTATGCTCTAGAAACTGAGTTTGTTATAAGCTGTAATGATTGGTTAAACCCTGGGGAGGAGGAAACCAAAGGAGCAGGGTTGCTCTATAGATTCTGGTCCAAGCTTCGAGGTCGTCAAGATACACAACTTCTGTACTATGGCACAGATCCTTATACTCCTGATACGACGTTTCCTTTGGGGCCGGAAGAAAGTGATTTCTTGCATGATGTAGTCGTCCGAATAGCAAATCCTATTGGAGAGTACGTGGAGACGTGGCTGAGTGTTAAGGTGTCAAAGCCAGTAGTAAAGAATGATGTCAGTGAGTTAATTACTCTATCATCAGGGCAAGATAGCACACTTAATGGACTCCTTTCTTCTGGAAAAACACAGGAAGCAAAACAAGTCATTGTTGCAATTGCATCGTTAATTAACACATCTCCCACAGAGGTAATTTTCGTTAATTTAAAATTTCAATTCAATTTCATCCTTTTATATATCATGTTTGGGTCTAACTTCCGCTTATTATTTTAAAGATTGGAATTTCGAGGGCATCAGTTATAAAAAATGTCGATACTGTTCTCACAACAACAACTACAACAACTACGACTACAGTTCCGTCAGCCTCCTCTTCCATTGCTAATTTGTCAACTTTGGCTGAATATGATAATTTTACAACATTTATGCCAACTGTGTCGAGCACCACTAAGAAGTCAACAACAGGCAAAGTAACAACCCCAATAACACAAATGCCAACAACAAGAGAATCCCTTTCCACTTACTTTGTCGGAACAACTTTAGATCCAGCCGCAGTTGAGGCAGAACGATTAAGAAAGGAAGAAGAAGAAAAGCAAAAAAGAATAAAAGTATATAACTGAACTATTGGTAAGCTGATTAATTAGAAATATGCATAGCGAATAATTAAATACATCTATATTTTCTTTATAGTTACGTGAATCGCTTCTAACGACGCTCTCTGAGACAACATCCTTGACCTTGGATTCTTTGCAACAGACGGCCCTTTGTTTCAGGGTTGTCACTCATGAATCCTCAGAGTTGTCGGAAACGTCACAAGTAAGATTTTTTTTCAAACTGCAGAAAAGAATTTAAAAAAAATATTTTTAATCTGAGTATTAATTTATCTGTATCCAATATATTTGTCTTATTTGGTTTAACAATTATTTGCATTTAACACTGGTTGCAGAAATTGGCGGTGGATGCAATGTCGGATGTAGCTAACTCGTTTCAGAAAATTATCCGTCAATCACAAACCGATTCCACAGTTCAGACATACAGTGCGGCAGAAGGTTATATATTGTTGAATATGTTTTTTTATTCTTATTTACGAAGTAGAAATATGTATTGTATGAAGCTCTACTTTTGGAAAAAAAAGTTCATGTATCAACATGTATACACGTTTTTACTTTTTATAATGTCGTTTAGATTTGAACCCGCTCGAAATAATGTGCATCGTTCTTAATCAGCACAATTAAAAATTCGTGGTAAAATAAACATGTGCTTCGGTTTTTTTTAATTAATTTTTAAATTCTTATGATTTGGGTTTACAGTTTTTGTAATCTTTTATTATTGCTATAGATATTCTGGCCACTTTGAGTTCCGTTATAATAGCGGCAACCGGAGAAGAACTAGCAGAAATTCAGAAAATAAATGACGAAGATGGATCATTGGGAGATGAAAGTAGCTCTGATCAACTAAGTGCAACGACAACAACAACAACTACTACAAAACCATCCACAATTAATGGGACAACAAACTCAACAATGGTAACAAAATCACCCGAGGAAGTTAAACTAGAAACAAAGCAGAGAGTTAGTATCAATGAACTAAAGTTCATTACTAATGTAATTCATAATTTTTGCGTTGCTGTGATTTGTGATTGTATCGTTGCCTTTCAAAATCATGATTACTGATATATGTAATAACCAATATTGAATTTAAGGTTCGTGCTCTGGCATCTAAAGTATTTGATGTAGCGGAAGTTGTGTATAAGACTATCATACAGGATCGCGTTCCAGGGGAGCCACCAGTCGTTCTTGAGTCCCAGCTCTTTACTATGGTAGCTGAACGATTGACAGTCAGTGATGTGAACAATACTTATCTTGACACAACGACCGGATCCTTTCAAATGCCTACAATGGATTCTATATTATCTGAAAATACTTCTTTCGTCGACTCAAAGGTTTGTTAATGGTAACCATAAAGCTTTGACATTTTTAGCTTTAATACTATAATAAACAATTAATTATATTTTTGATAATTTTTCTGCAGGTTTTGAGTTCTAAAACAAATCCTTACGTGTGGGACTATTCAGCAAAGTATATCAATACCCCAGTCCTGACTCTTAATCTCTACGACAACGAAGGAAAAGAAATTGAAGTGAAAAATCTCACAAATACCATTGCGATAGATATCATTGTTGACTCTTCAAAACTTAAAATATCACAAATTAATTTTCCTCTCACATCAAAAGAGACTCTTTCATACCATTACTTCACAGTTAGATCGAACATGTCCTCAGTTCACGTTGTCGTAAAACCGGATGATCCGGAAACTAAGCTAGAGTGTTATCTCGGTATAGGGAAACAGCCAACATTACAAAGTTATGATTCAAACTTTACAATTCCACACGAGTTGACGTATGATGTACCTGACCCACACCTTAAAGAAGAACTGGAACATACCATATTTTTGCCTCCCGAGTTTGTTAAAGAAAAGGGCATTGGAGCATATTATCTGGGAGTAAGGCCTGTGTGTGAGTCATTTTAAATTTAAAATTAACCCTTTTATGATAACTACGACACATATTATTGAAGAGCAAAATTAATATTTGTGGCGAAGGCCTTTTAAATAGATAATTTAATAACGTAATATTTCGTAATATTGTAAACGTATTACATTTGGCTGTGTATTCTATTTAGCGTTTTTGCGGAATGTGGGTCCGCTAAATCAAGTACATCGCCAAATGCTATGCATATATTTATAAGAATAGGAAAATTCAGGAGTACGCTCAATCAAATCTACGCCAACTTGTTCAAAAACTATTTTCCGCCAAATATCGTACACGCCAAATATAATTTGGTTACAGTATTTCGCAAAACAGTAACAGTTTCCCCCTGCAAAAGAGAAATTTGGCATATACTGTGAAGGCGTTTATTACACAACTTACCATCATCGATTGTGATTTAAAACTACTCATATAAGGATATTTAACTAGTCAAAATCTCTAACGCCCTAGGCAAGTGTTTGTATTTCAATATTCCTAATTCTAATTATTTTGAACAAAACCATGATTAAATATCAGGATTAAAGAATAAGAAAGCATTTTTTTAAAAACTCAATCAAAGTTTATTTAAATATTTTATGAATAAAGTCAAGAAACTACAGGTACCTTACAATTTTAATACCACGTGCTTTTCCCATTCGTGCTAATAGCAGCATCTCATTGAGATCCCACAATTGAATAAAAAAACGAACTCACTTTTGAATTTATTTCGTCCCATTCTTTTGGTTGCATTGGATTTCCGGTCAAGCCTTAGAATAATTAAACGTCCGTAAAAAAAATCTAGCGATCTGTGATGAAAATTATGAATTAAGAACAGATGTTTTATTGTTTAAGACATTTTTTTTAAAGGTTAAAGTTAATAAAGCAAATAATGTGAAAGGAAACACACCTATCGTAAACCGTGCTTTGCTTGGACCACGCCAACTGATCTTGAAGGTTCTTGGGCAGACATGCGCCGCATTTTACATAATTAGTTTTACGTATTTTATAAGCAGTTAAAGGCACGGAATCAATCAAATCGAGTCATTTTGAAAAACAAGTCCTTAAAACATATCGAACACGCACTCAACGCTTTTCAACAAATGCGGTCATGGTCGATGTTAAATTTTTCTAAATGATAAAAAAAATATAAGTGGGGCGTTAGAAATTTTAACCAGTATACATGTACAAAATTGTTGTAAATAAAATTAAGTAGCCAATTTAATTGTTTTTATCAGACAATGAAACAGATGAAGAGGAATATTTCAATTATGACGATTATTACGTAGACTACGGAATCGTAACACCACCTGATTTTCTAAATTATACCATCAGTTTTGTAACTTCCGGTTGTTTCTATTGGGACATCCATCTTGAACAGTGGGTGACAAAAGGATGCCAGGTGAGTATTACAGAGACAATTTATAAACTGTAACATAATCTTTACGAGTTGGCTAACGTTTATTTTAGAATTATTTGCGGTTGACGAAAAAGTGTAAAACATTTCAATCCATTTTATGAATTAAAGAATTTAAGCTGCTATTTAAGTTTTTTTTCTTATTTTCTATTAGTTAGCACAGAAATTAAAACACAATTTTACATAAATAAGAATATAATTGAAAACATTTAATGTGGATGTTTTTTACTTAAGCCGCTTAAAAGTCGTCAACAAGTTCTTTGTATTCTAGTCCTTGAAACAGCATACACAGAAATAAATCGCGTTACATATTATAAACGTATAAATACTGCATAAATTATTACAAATAATAAAGAAAAGGTTATATTTATTTGTGATTAAAATTTGCTACTGTAATGCATTATTTTAAGTATTTTGACTATAGCTGCAATGATTTTCCCAGTCTTCAACATAAGAATTTTATGAGGGTTTTGGATTCTGATTGGTTGAGATGAAAAATAAATAAATACTTTGTAAAAAAAAGAAAAAGAAGAAACTAATTTCTTATGAAAATAAGTGAAAAAATAACAAAAGTAATTATACTCACTCCCCCTTGCACTCCACTCTTATTCAGAAATAATGAGTCATTTCAATTTATGCAAAACAATATCTGATACTGAAACACAATCAGTGATAGATCACAAATTACTTAAGTTAAGACGTATGGTATATAATCTTATCACAATTCAAATGAAAATTTTAAAATACAAATGGACTAAATAATAATTTGGGAAGTAAAATTCTAAAAAAGATTCAATTTCAAAAACGTCAATACGTTATTGTCATATTATTTCAGCTAGGCATAGATTATCAATTTTTTATTCACTTTAATTCACTTTAATTCTTTGAAATTCACTAAAAACAAACTCAATCGAGTATTAGTAATTTCCGCCACACATACTGACTTTATCCAAACATATATCGCGCCTTCCTTGCCTTCGTTCCAGTGATTTTAGTTTCATAAGCCCCTAACTCGATGGTCTCTTACTCCAGGTCGTTAAAAGCGCCCATGAGGACTCAAATCCTCCGTACAGCACCCCATTTCTGACTAGTTGATATGTATGTCATCATTGTTTTTCGTAAGAATAACCCTCTAAGCACTACTTTTCTCTCAAGAAAATACACCAAACACACTCATGCATTGCACGTATCGTACATACATGTAGATACCAACTATGTGTATACAAATGTGAATACAAATAACCCGTAAAACACATCTACCTGCAGATTTACAAACTGACAAAAACAAAACAAGCTTACCGTCTAGGAAAGAACATTTGTAACAGAATCCTTTCATGTTCAATGAATACCTGCTGATGTACCAATGCTATATCTAACCGGACATATAGTTCGCCATGTCTAAAAGGTTTAGGAGTTGCATAAAACGTGGGACCGGCCTGATGTCGTTACCGGACTGCATTCTGACCACTACCGTGACTACGCTACAACCGGTCATTTATATACCCGTCCTTAAAATAACACTCAAACGACACACTCATACGACGACACATTCGTAACAAAATTACTTCCAGCAAATATACCAAACACTAACATATACAAAACTGTTTCAACTTTATTACACTTTTTTGTTCCAGATAAGCTACTTATCTAATTCCAACTACACCAGATGCCTTTGCAATCACTTGACATCATTTGGGTCTGATTTTTTTGTTCCTCCAAATACCATTAACTTCATGACAGTCTTCAACGACTTCGAAGCGAAGTTGAGAGATAATTGGGCAGTTCTTGCAGTGCTTTGTTTCATGTATTTAATGTACATGATAGGATTGATTTGGGCTCGTTTTAAAGACAAAAGAGATGTCATCAAGGTATACGTGCAAAATACCCCCAAAAATGCAATATATATTAATTGATTCAAAAAAAAATTTTTGAACATATAATTCAATTTCCTTTGCATCACTGATACTAATTAAGATATTTTTTTCTCTTCAGTGGGGTATAGCACCACTGGCTGATAATGTGGTAAGTGACAAATTCTTCTATCAGCTAACTGTCTGCACGGGCATGCGTCGAGGAGCTGGAACTAAATCCAAAATAAGCTTTGTTTTGGCGGGTGACTCATTCGACACAGGTGTTAGGGAGCTGATGGATGAAAAAGAAATCAAAGTGAGCATCATTATCTGAACTTATTACTCATATTTATGACTTATATTCTATAAAAAACAACATTTTCAATTCTTCATTTCTGTTTGGTTTCCTTTTTTGTTAATTAAGAGCAATATTTATAACAATTTATAATGTGTTTACTTTCCACAGACCTGCAGTCGGGGCAGCATAAACAATTTTGTTCTTTCTACCTCTGAATGGTTGGGCCCATTAACATTTATACGAATTTGGCATGATAATTCAGGAGAAGGAAAGTTTCAAGGATGGTATCTCAGCAAAGTCATTGTCACTGATCTTCAAACATCTGAAACGTACGTACTTTGAAATGGTAAAGATTGGCTAAGATTAACATTATCATCATTATATTATCATTTATTAACATACGCGTAGCTTTCAATTTAAGCTTTTTTTGATTTTGTAACTTACAGATACTGCTTTCTATGTAATCGTTGGTTGGCAGTCGAAGAAGACGATGGAATGATTGACAGGCTGCTTCCGGTTGCAAGCAAAGAAGACATGACCAACTTTCAAAATCTTTTTATGACAAAAACAAAGAAAAGTTTCACCGATTCACACTTATGGATCTCTGTGTTTAGCCGTCCACATCGCAGCACTTTTACACGTGTGCAAAGACTATCTTGCATCTTATCATTGGTTATGACGACTATGATGGTAAACGCAATGTTTTATCAAGCCGAAGACAGGGTTAAAAACAAGGAATACATCTCGTTTGGACCCTTTGAATTCTCTTTGAGTGGAATTTATATAAGTTTTGTCAGCAGCCTGATAGTTTTACCCGTCAACATAATAATTGACCAGTTGTTCCGGAAATCAAAACCTAAAGTAAACCGAATCACCAATGCATTCATGGGTAAAAATGTTCAACCGATAGCAGCGCTTTCTCATATAAAGCTCCGTCCATGGTCACCACCGGATAACACAAAACTTGAGGAATATGTTGAAAAACCATCAACGCGTCCTGACAGCGCGAATAGTACTTACTCTATGCATTCTGAATCTGCCCTCATTAAAAAAAGGAAGAAAAATAATGAAATATCAATTATAAGCCATCCACAGACAAAGCCGCAAAAGAAGAAGACGAAGAAGTTCATGCTTCCACAATCCTGTGTGTACCTGGCATATTCGTTAGTTTACATATCGGCACTGTTGTCCTCTTTCATCACATTCTTGTACAGTATTGAATGGGGAAAGGAAAGATCTTTGAGCTGGCTATCATCAATTTTGATGTCTATCTGCGAGTCCGTAATAGTGATCCAACCATTTAAGGTATTTTTAAAACTGAATTAAAGTTGTTCGTTAAAAAAGTTTATGCAAACAAAATATGGACGATGTAAGTTAAGGTTTGTAATGGTTGTAATTCCCTTTTAAAGTTTTCTACATTATTAAATACAAAAATATAAAAATGAGTTATGGTGCTATAATAGACGACTTAAGTGCAATATGTAGTTTTTCATTAACATTAATGGATATTTTTATTATATCCTTAAGATATGTGCATAGACATAAATATATTTTTATTAAACAATTTCAATGTTTGTTTATGAGATTATTTATGATAAAATAATATATATTGTAAATTTTGTCTGCAGATTATCATTGTTGCTATGCTCTTGTCGATTATCCTGAAGCGACCGGATATTGAAGAAGAAACTGAAACTAGTGAAGAGTCTCAGATGACAAATCAATTATTACCGGATGAAGAAATGTTGTACAAGAATCCTGTAAAATGTATTTATACTTTGTTTCTCGCAAAACTGAGGGAAATAATTATACCTCTTGTTTGATAACGATTTTTGGGAGGGGAATTTGGAAAGTTTTATCTATCAATCGAAACTTTTTAAATCAGTAGTAATTTTTCTCTAAGAGTTCATTTATTCAAATTTTTATTGATTGTATTATTTTACTGTAATTGTTATCATATTGATACCTATTTAATCTATGTGGGATAATGAGAGTACTAAGATATCATATTGTTAATAACTATTTCATATCATGTTACTTGGTAATTTATTTTGCAGCTGAGAGGCCAGCGTTAAAAATTGAACCACCAGACAAAGAAAAGTTGGCTGAGGCTAGAGAAAAACGAATGAAAGAGATTGCAATGTTCGATATTGTGCGAGAGATTGCGTTTTATTTTGTGTTTGTTGCCTTGATTGTGCTTGTTGCCAGTCACAACAGAGACAAGAAAGCATACAGTGTCAAAGAGGCTATTGATAATATCATTGATATCAAGAAAATAAACAACGTAAGTAATGAAAAACGACTTCTTCTGGTTTTATAAAACTGTCATTATTAATAATTTACTAAATAAAACTTTTCACAATTCTTTTTTTTACAGCGGAATCATGTTCCTGACTTTTGGAAGTGGTTACTTGAAATATTGCTGCCACGGTTATATATTTCTAAGCAGTGGAACAATATACCCGTAGATGATACCGAAAAGCGAATGATAGCAACGCGAGTGGCCTACAGAGTTGGTCCAGTTCGAATTCGACAACAGCGCGTTCGACAAGGTATGTTCTACTATGTATATTTATTACATAATTAAGCAAAAGTGCCGTTTTAATATTTGTAAACAGTTCATATTATATAGCTCATGATTACTAAATAAAGTTATCATACAGGATAACATGTTTATTTCTAACAAATTCTACTCTTTATTGATGCTTAACTTAATTAACGTCTCTTCAAATTGGTATTTCAGAGGAATGTAAAGCTGTTCCAATGATGTATAAATTTGTGGAGTCGTGCAGCCAGGAATGGTCAGTAACTATGGAAGACGATGCAACCTACCTCGAAGGCTGGAATGCTCCTGTTGTTAAAAATTCCACTACGCTGATAAACTACCCTTGGAAACACCGATCACTATTTGATGACGCGGGACTCCCCTTTTCAGGAGAGTTTGGAGTATATACTGGGGGAGGATACGTCGCTGATTTGATTGGGGACCGAGACAGGGCAATGAAGATTGCCTATGGATTGATGTTGAATAACTGGATAAATCAGTACACAAGAGCAATTTTTATCGAGTTCACCGTATATAACCCTTATGTTAACATGTTTTCTAATGTGTTTATTGCTTTCGAAATGCCAACTATGGGGAAGATGTTGATCAAGGAGTCTGTGAAAACGTTTCGGTTATTTTCCTATCTAGGTGGATATGGAGTATTTGTCGTTCTTTGTGAACTTGCAACCTTGGCCATTGTTATTTATTTTATAGTAAGGGAAGTTAAAATCATAAGACAACAGAGGAAGAAGTATTTCAAGAGTTTCTGGAATTGCCTTGAGTTGTTCAACATGATATGTGCAGTTGTGTCTGTTGTGATGTATATTGTACGACACATGATAACACAACTTGCAATGCAGTCTGTTAAGAAGCTTAGAGGTAGGGAAAAATGGTTTAGATATAATTTTGAAATATTTGTTATAATTTATACTGAAATTTGATTTATTATTGCTATGTGTTCTTTTTACTTGCAGATAAATTTTACAACTTTCGAAAAGTTGCCATGTGGGATGAAGTCTTTGGATATTTTATGGCTTTCACAATATTTGTTTCTATCATCAAGCTACTTCATCTTTTCCGATTCAATAAAAGGATGTCGATGATTGCAGGAACTTTGAAGTACTCCACTAAAGAGCTCTCTGCTTTTTCTGTGGTTATAACAATTTTGATTGTTGCTTTTGCATCTTGGGGTTACATTATGTTTGGACCGAAGATGCCCGAATACAGAAACATGTTCCAGTCATTTGAAACTTTGTTGGCATTTTCGTTGGGAGATTTTGACTATCTGGCTTTAGAGAGAGTGAACCGTGTATTTGGGCCAATCTACTTCTTCACATTCATTCTATGCATCATGATTATTTTGTTGAATGTTTTCGTTACAATCCTCAATGAATCGATCGCAGCTGTCAAATCTGATGTGTCCAAACAATCCAATGAGCACGAAATCGTTGCATTTATTTGGTTCCGATTCAAAGATTGGGTGGGCATTGATTTCGATAAAATCTTCGCGGAAGTGAAAAGGAAATATATGCTTGGTGAGTGTAAATGGTCTGATTTTTACTTGGTTGATTATCGACACTTTAATAAAACGGTTTCAAAGAAATGTATGAAAGTGTTTAATACCAATCTATCAAAATACTAATAATTCAAAATAAGTCTGTTTACGCTAACAATTTTAAGATTGATAGGATGTGAAGTTACAAGAATTGAATTGCCAATTATAAATATACGATGATAGTTTGATTTACACACGCATAAAGAAGATTTTTTTCTTCAGATGGCAAAGATGGATCAAAAGACAAAGAAAAAACCGAAGACATAGAAGAAAGACTACGCGACATCTCCAAAAGACTTGAAAAGCTTGGTAGTTATAACGCTGCGAAGATCCACCACCCTCCTCCTGACATGAGACCAATGGACGAAACCACAAAGGAAATTCTGTTTACCCGTCTGTTTCCGACTGTAAGAAACCAGGCCATTAGTTTTCATTAAGCTAAGCCATTTTAGGGCAACGGGTTTATTTTTCCTCCAGAAATGCTAAGCATAATTATGTGGAGAACTGTTTCTTAATTAACATTCCATAAATGATTCTTAGTTTTAAAATCTTTACAATTTTAGTTTTAAGTTGTTAACGTTAAACTATGTCTGTGATCGCATTTGTTGCAAAGCGAGGACTGCTTAGGTGAATGTTATATGTATATTTGATAAACGACTGTCAACCAGATAGTGAAACGTTTTATTATTAACATTAATTTATGCGCATGCAACTATTGTAATTTATATTTTAAAATTTAATGGCCCAAGCAGCCCCCGCCTACATACCTCTCAATGTCAAAATAGCAATTTGATGTTTATATTGTATTAATATATAACTGTTAGAGATGTATATTTTTATGCCGAACATTCAGTTATGAAAGCACGATTATCTGATATGTTCTTCTGTATTTCAACAAGTTTGCTTGTTCAAAAAAAAAAAGAAAGAAAGACGCTGTGTCAGCTAACTACTGAGTCATCATATTCTGTTTAAAAAAAAATAAAGATTTAAGCCATGTGACGAATCAATCTCATTTTCTTTAAAATTAAGCTGAGATGAATTCATAAATATGCATTGTTTACTCTTATATTATCAGCCTACCGCCATACATATATTAGTTCTCAATTTCAATTTTTCGACCAATCTATACACATGTTAAATGACAGTGACGGTACTCGGGAAGTTCACTCAATCAAAAGTTTGTTTAAACATGTTTCGAAGGGAAAAAAAATTACTGCCATTGCAGTTTGTAGGGAATATCCATTATTATACCTAACTAAACAGACTGACATCTAGGCTCAGATATATTAGAACTCGTAACAACACATCCCAGGTATAATACTGTTATTCCTTCGCACATGTGCAAAACAGTTTCTGGAGTAGATTATGCGACGAAAGCATAACTGTTATAATGGATTGTTTAATAATATATGAATGAACACATATTGTCAATTACTTGGATTTATTATCACCAATTTATAGGGAGTCCAGAGTTTACTTGATAAAGCAAACATAATGCTCTCTGTGGGAACTGCTCGCGTGTTCATTGTTTATGTGAAGCATTGACACCTCTGTGCAGTATAATTCGGTTATTTCGCCAAAATGTTTCCTTCGAGTATGATTTCTTTATTCCTTTTTTTTAAGTCGGTACAGAATTTGGTGAATGTAACTATTTATAAGTCCGTGTAGTCTGGATGCCTAATTCGGAACGCAGCGACCGTAACTTTCTCGATCGGTATATATACCCCCTTTAGCATCAGGTGGCACGGAACAGTTTTTTTTTATACAATTCATTGTAGCCAGGGAATATGTGTCTTCGGAACTCTGTAACTAGAATTTCCTCAGTTCCCATTCAGCACAAATACCTTAAATTCTCTTGTTATAGTGCCAATTACCAATTTCTGAAGAAAATTACTAGTCAAAACCTGTAAAATTTTCTACATACACGATTTTATGAGATTTTGACCCTTTCATATTTTGCTAATTTTTCTTGATTTTTTTCTTGACCTCGCCCAGCTATTTCCCTGCAAAGTGTTGACCTTCCCGCGTACCGTGTGCATGTTGCACCATCACATGTCAGAAACTTACCGATGTATAGTTTACAATGTCCCTTCCACTTGCTTTTCGTGCTATTTTACCTCCAGTCTGTCACTTGCAATTTCACTATGTAAAGTCAACACAACAGTCATAGCCGCGGTTTCGCATTTTACTTTTGATTCTCATGTACCTAACATATGGGGCCTACATATTGCATGTCAATTTCAACAAGAGACATCCCTCTAACTAATGATAATCATTAAAAATAATTTCATGAATTTTAGCAACACTCATAAGCCTTCAAGTACAGCAACTCTCAATTTTACAAAATTATTCGGGTACTTTATCCGAAACTGTCCCTTGCTACCTCAAGCATTGAATGCTTATATTTGGAGGTCGTCGGACCTATAACGCACCAGGCCGTGCAGATAAATTATCATACAGTGTTGTGTGTTATTGGACCAACGGGACATCCACAAATATGCATTCGATGCTAATATTTATCATCATATTGTATGAAATATTTGTGTATCGTCGCTTTAAAGCCATTATATACGCTCTTAGTCAGGGATATGACACTGACATACATGAAAATAGCCATATTAACGTGTTATTTAGTTCGCTTCCGCAACTAAAAATATAGTGCCAGTAACTTTATCAAAAAAATTATTTTTAATAACGAATAGATATGATTTTAAGATTATTATTTATAAGTACATATCAGATTGGTTATGTAAGTTTAAACGTTTCATTTAATCTTACAATAATAAATATATTCAAAACGCGTGATGACGTTTATACTTGTGCTCATGCGCCGTGACAAGGCTAAGTGTGTTTACAAGAAATTGAACATCGCGGATTCCCAGTTCAAACATAGGGGGAAATATACACTGAATGAAAATTTTAAAATATGGCGATCAAATGTTTTTTAAGACCTAATACCAGCGTCTGGTAATTTGAATTCATAAAAAAAGAAGATATGCAAATTGTGAAGCCTCTTATTTTATTGAAACAATAACGACAACAATAACCTGATATGTGATAAATATCATAACAGCTATAAATACTTCTTATACAAAACTAGTAAACAATTATACTGAACATTTTCTTGGGCAAATAGCCTTTCGTCTACGTGAATCGGTGATAAGGAGGAAAGGTGTGTTTAAACTACAGGAACAATTTGCTTTTCAAAAAGAAAATATACACAGCTACATGTATGACTTGCAATGAATGTAGATAGTTTGCATTAATTTAGGCTTATTGATCAAATTAAAGATGATTAAAGACGATAAATGATATTTTTATAAATTTCTTCAATTAATACATCTTATAACAATCGAAACGTGTTTTAGAGATCCCATATTAATTATATAACCTATTGAAGAATATTTTACTTGCTCCGTACCGCTACTTGACATCTTCATATATTTAGAAGCAAATTACTATGAACCTACAGTTAGTCAAAGCGAGAATGTCCGTTTAAGCGAATCCCATGACTTGTTTAAGTCTTTTGGTGAAGTAGTCCAGAAACTCGTAATCGTTTTGTTTTCCCTCCATATTTTCTTTAACCGTGGAGAAAGCGTCAGCAATGATGGTCAAAAAGATACTCATCAGACCTACATACACAACCAGGATAAACGCGAAGAAAAATATTGGACCCAACGTAGGCTGAGCATTTTGAATAGCCACAAAATCAAAGCTGCCCAATGTAAATGCGAACATAGATTCTGCGGCACCCACAACGTTACTGTAGGAAATCATAGAGTTGCTAAATAGCAGGAAACCAGTTGCAGTGAATGTCCAGAAGTAAAGCAAGAACGCGATGCTGAATACTTTCAGATCTTTCGTGGCGTACTGTACCGTTTCGCCGAGCATACCCATTTTCTTGTTGAATTGTAACAGTTTCAGGAACTGGACTGTGGCAAGAAATACTACAAAACCGCACATAAATCCATACATCTCATCATAAAGGGCAAGGGACTGGAAATTGACGTAATCAGCTGAAAATAGAACATGTAAATGTTTCCCATAAGAACTTTCGTATAAGTTTTTGACTTTGAATTAAATTACTCAGCAACAGAAAGTCAGAATTTTTTATTTCAAAATTCTTTTTTACTCTGTACCGACAAAAAATAAAATTTTAATATAACAATTTAAATAATTAAATTCTCCCTATTTTATTAATCTAAAAGATATGAATAAAAAACACAGTCTCAACACATGCAGAAAAGGTAACGTTGGCTTACCTTTATCTGGATCTTTTAACGCATTCATTGCCAAAGTTGTAAGAATTTGTTTTAAAGCATACATGGCGATGACGGCAATGCAAAAGCAGAGGAGTGCAAATTCAAGCTTGTTCCAAAATCCCTTAAAGTACTTCATCTTTTCCTTCTTCACTTTTCTGATACATCGTATAAAGAAATACAAACTGAAGATCGCATAAATGACTTCGGCAATCATGACCATGATACCAAGACCTCCAACGTAACTCAGCAACCTAAACACCTGTAGAGGTAAACGTAGATATGTATTATCTGAATTATAAAAATGAAAGTGATGCACTGTTTAATGAAAAAAATCAGAGACAGGTGAAAAGCAAACCTTGCATTCTAATCTTGGAATCGCTCCTCCGGAGTGTAAAAACTCGATTACCATGATCATCGAACCAAACAAATTGATGTTAGGATTATACACTGTGAATTCCAAAAATATTGCTCGTGTATGCGCATCCATCCAGATCTGATTTTTTAGCTCACTTAGCTTCTGCTTGGTTCGATCTACGTTTCTCTCAAACATGTACACATATCCACCCCCTTTATAGGTGGACATGGTGGCCATGTACGGGGCGTTGGCCAGTTTGACTGAACTTTGATACACCCAAGGTCCCGGGTTCTTGGGCTTTGTGAGCTCAGTGATGTTTTCTTTATCTGGTTTCTGCCATCTTGGTAAGTAAATTTTGGCATCATCATCTGACCATCCATACTCGTCTCGGCAGTGCAGGATCAATTCACGCATGTACTTATTGACTGTGCAGGTATCTAACAAAATAAGCAATACACACTATAGATTAAACTATTTAATTTTCAATTGAGAAAATAAAGAATCGAAACCTAGAGCTAGTAACAATTGGTAGAAATAAAACAAGTCAATTTTATGAATTTTAACATTAAAACTTATCGCCGAAACTATTGATACATGTTTGCTCTTTGGTCTTATAATTTTAAGTTCCAACTACAGTTCACATTTTGTAAAATTTCTACTCAATTATTAATGAGGTTTTGTTATTATTGGTACGTGTTGCGATATTTTGACTTTGTTTTCATACTATAACATTAGAATATTATCACAATAGTAATATGCGGTGAGGTGCAACACATCATAATAACAATCCTTAACAGAGTATCCTGTTAAAACCATTGAAATTTCACGTTACAATTAGATTATTTATAACAGTAAATCAAAACAGTGTTTTAAACACATTAAGGTAGGATTGGTTAATTATATATATAGGCGAACCTGGTTTGACCCTGAGCTGACGTAGCCGAGGAATTCCCACTCGTCTGGAGGCCATGTCATTGATGCATCTTTTCTCCCACCACCGTCTGATTTTTGTCCCGTTGTGGTAATGCGATGCGTACAACGATGGAATCAGTTTGTTCTCCAGCCATACCCAATACTGGTCAACAGTGGTAATCTGAAGTAAAAAAAAATAGATGATATCTAGCGCTTTATACAATTTAATTTTAAACTGCTAAGCTTCAAATTTGATATTTAAAACATTTTTGATAAGTGTAAGTTAGCCATGCATATTATTCCAGAGTTATTTACCGATTCAAAATTGTGGGTAAAGGTGTTTTTAAGATTTGTCGCATACGTATAGGAGTTTGAATCTCTCTGTTGATACGAGAGAAAGAACAATATGATAACGAAGAAAATATATGACGTCAGTTCTTTCAAGACTTCTTCCATCTTAAGTTCTATAAGACGTTGTTGTCTCGCCTCCTCCAGCGTAGATGGATCAGGTGGTTGGAACTCTGCGTTTGCCTCTTTGCGCTTTGCAGCAATTTCTGCAAAAAGAGATGGATGCGGGCGACTGCAATATATTTGTTTGATAAATGACATCCAATAGAATTGATTGTTATTGTATTGGTATATCAAACCTTCTATTGTCCCGTTATCCTTCCCGATAAACTCTTCATCATGTGCTGCAATAACATTGTTCAAGTCTTCATTTGTGTCTTCTTCATCTAAAGAGGGCTTTTTCAGGATACAGGCTATGAACGCCACCAGAAACATTACCTGTATATATATGTGAATATATTAGGACATAAATAACATTAAAGAATCGGTGATCTGATTTAAAGTTGATGATACATGATTTTGGTCGTCCCCCTACGGTTTCCATACCTTAATAGGCTGCACAACAATAACAGATTGGAAGAATGATAGAAGAAAAGTCGTCAGCCACTCGTTCGCCTTCTCTTTGCCCCACTCTAAACTGTACAGAATCGTGAAAAATCCTGCGGAGGTAATGCTGAAGAAACATACTGAAACAAACATAATATGGGTGATCAAATAGAAAACAAACATATCATTGTAAAATTCTTAAAGAAAGAAAGATGGAGTAATTCGATTACTTACAAACCCAAGCAATGTAGATACACCAATGTGGTAGAGTTCCAGGCCTCTTTTTCTTCTTCTTTTTCTCCTTTTCGTCCTCGGGTACTCCAACTATTCGAGTTTTTGGTGCATCGTCTTCGTCAATGTCATCATCTGCGCCATACTTAGCTTTTTGCTTGAAGTTTATAAGGTCTGAAATATAATCCTTGAAGCGCTTCCATCGACTCGGCATCACTGCATCTCCCCAAATCTGAGAGCCATTGGTGACGTTCTTCCACTTCCCTCGTTTTGGTTGCTGTTGGTGTTTTTGTATGACGGCATTTTGTTTTGGACGACATTTTTTGAAAAATGTGATTAAGATAAAGTTGACTGGGAATACCAGCATTGTACTGGCAAAGCTCACGAAGAACTGAAAGGAAAGAAAAGATAGGTGCCAATAAAAAATTGTCAAGACAAAGATTGATATAAGAAGTAGTTTTCATGCATAAGTACATGTATTGGCTACTTGCCTGCTGCACTGTGAATGACAAAGGACCAACTTTCAGAGCCTGCGACTGCTTTGCGTTGTCGTCCGATTTGAACCACATGGCATTTGTTATCATTGTCATAAACAGAAGCGACATGCAACATGAAATGCGCTGTGCTCTTGTAAAGCTGCTCTTGGTGGGCCTTGAAAAGACGGAGAACCAGAGGTGTTCATTGGAGAGCTTTTTGCGGACGTTTGCAGAGAACAGTTGTTTGAAGGCCACTAAATCCTCCAGTCCAGCCACAGGTAGGATCCTGTCTACCATTCCATCATCCTCCTCTAGAGCCAGCCATCGGTCGCACAGGAAGATATACCTGAAGAATTTGTTCATATACCAATAACCGAAGTCCTCTGATTTCTTTATTCAAATATTTTGTAGCTTTATAATGCGCGGATATGAAAGTTAAGAAATTCAATTATAAAATACATATGACAAAAGTATCAAAATATATGCCTCGGTCTCCCAGCCTTTCCATAAATATTTTTGGATATTATTGCTAATTTTTTTTAAAATCAATTGTTTCTTCTTTAACAGTCAAAAAATACCTGTCACCCGTCTGAAGGTCTGTTATTTGAACTTGATCCAAGAACCAGCTTTTCTGTTTTCCTCTGCCGCTGTTGTCGTGCCAAATCCTCATGAACGTAAGGGAACCGAGCGGTTTTTCTACACTGCATATGTAATTCAAGATACTTCCACTCTCGAGGACCTAGAAAAAATAAAGACTTTATAAAACGTGGGCCTTTGCCTGTTACCAGTTTTCAAAATAAACGTACCTCAATATGGGTCTAGTATAATACCGGTATTCTTGGTATGGCAAATCAAGAAAAATACCACATTTTTGTTGGAAATCATCATTACATTTTAACCAACGATAGAAAACAGGAGCGGATCCAGTGTCTGATTTTAATTTGTAAGGTGTATAATTGTTACCTTTCTATGACCATCGTACAGCCGTCTAACGCCGCTGTCCCCATTCTCTCCCGACACAATGAAGCTGACTTTAGACGTCGTGCTGGCGTTCTTACGGACGCCCGTCTGTACCGTCATCTGGTAGTGATAGTTATCTGACGGTAGGTTGTCCTCCAGCGGTGTAGCTCCCCACTATAAAAAAAATTAACGATCAACTTCTAACAGAAGGAGTTTTTTTTAATTGTAAAAACTCTAATGTTTGTCAAAATTCAATAAGGGTTAAAATATGTTCAAAGAAAACATAAATTTAACGTTTAATTTCTTACACCATATGATTTTTTTTATAATTTTGTTGAAGTTTTAAATGATATTTTTAAAATATATGCAAAAACGTGTCTGTGATACCTTTATTATGTCCCTTTTGTCCATATAACGGGACCAAATAAGTAACATGATATATACACCAATCAGGGCAATGACGGTAGAGAATACGGCAGCATTCTCGTTCAGATTTGCAAACTTGGCCCAGACGTTAGAAAAGTCAATCGTGTTTGGGGGTACTGCAAAATCTCCACCAAAAGATGTCAAATGAGTGCATAAGCACTCAGTGTTCCATTTTGTTGTACCGTTACCAACCTAAAACACGACATCATATAATAATTATATAATCACTTAATTGTTTCTTTCGAATCCACTAATTATAAACGATGTGCCTGATAAACTTCATCTTATATTTGTTTTATTTTATTTCATCTTACTTTACAGCCATCCCCTTTCCACGTCGCCGTTTCATCGTCCCAGAATTTACAACTTGGAACAAACGTCTGCGTGGAATAGTTCAGGCACGTCTCACTGCTACCAAAATCTACGTCTGTTTCTAGAAATAAAAATTATGTCAATGAATTAATAAGAATGGACATCTTTCTAAATTTCTGATCGATTTCCGCTTGTTTACCAATTGACAAATACAGAACTTACTTGCAATTCCAATGCTGACCCAGTATGTTCCGTTGAGTTTGGTCATGTTCTGGGGCGGGTAGAAAGTGTGAAGCAACTGATTCAACACCTCGGGATCCTTGTTTTGATAACCAGGGAAATCGGTCGGATCGTGCGGCATCATTGTCTTATAGTCGTAATGGGTAGCGTTCGGTCGGTCTTTAAACTTGAAATAAACGTTGAATTTATCTCCTTTTCTCTCAGGCCACAACAGGAAGTGGAGCGCAGTGTCGTTTTCCGTAACCGGAACTGGGTGGTTGTTCCACTGTGTAGCGTCTTTCGGAGACACGCCCCTAGGAACACACAACATCCACTGGCTGGGCTCGGGCACATCTTCTGCTTTTCCTATATACATTGAAAGCATAGAATATTAATGATTTTAAACAGATATCTATCATATTATCATGCTAACTTAATCTTAATAATGTAATCGTTTATATAAGTATTTTCATATCAAATATAGGAAATGTTTTTTGTAAAATTTGGTATTTTGAGAATAACTGGTTTTTTTTTTTACGTTATGCCTATTTTACGTATAAATGCTATAATATCGGTGATGTGGAAAATTTCTTCTCGAGTAATTTGTATATATTTTCAATCTTTATATTTTCATCAATCTCCTAAAATTTGTTTGACGTTGTTCTCGTACCTTGAATCATGAGTCTCATTGGTGCTTTGGTGTTGTTCACTTTCATCTTGCTTCCTCCCCCGCTGCCGCTTAGATCCAGTGACAACACGGACGATTTAATGCCATTAGAGTTAGAACCCCACGTTTTTGGATTTCCTTTTGTGGTGACCAACTTAAAAAGAACGAAAAGGAAGATTTCATTTAACTAGTATTTTTTTTCTAAGACATCGCGATCGATATTCGTCCAGTTGAAACAGTCAGAGAAGAGATAACTTACAGTTGTACCCACTCCACCACCGTCTGATGATTTCGGTATGACTCCCTCTGGTATCTCAAAACTACCAAAACTCGAGGACATCTGTGCAGGTCCTGTAAGACATTGGAAATCAATCATTCAAAGATCTCAACCTTACATATTAAAGACTGGCTACCCTTTTGCTGCTTTTTTTATTTTTGAAAGTAGATTTTTCAAAAAACCCAATAATAATGAATTATTATATTGAATGAAAGTGTTCTACAAACTATTTTGTGTTGAATGTTCGCAAATTGATGTGCAAATGCGAAGCAGATACAATATATTTTTAATAATAGAATTATGCGTTCTGTTTTGTTCCACTTATGTATAACACTTTAGATATATAATAAAACCAATTCATACCAACATAGAGATAATACATGCAATGGAAACATTTTTTTAACATAATATACGAACTAGAGTTTTACTCGGGACCCTATTACCAGACAGGCATTCGACGCTATGTAGATTTAACATACTTAAAACATTATAGAGACCTTGATTTCTATAAAAACCAAATATGATAAAGTCGATCACGTTATGTTTATCAGTTTTGAAAAATACATATATACTATAGTAGAGTACTGTAGACCATGATCTAGTAATATTCACGACAAATTCCTCGATGATAGCCGAATGAGAATTGTAGAACTTTCGTTCATTACACAGTTGACAATGGGTATATAAATGTACATAAATTAGAACGGTATTATCTGCAACCATCAATATCATAAGTGATTAAGGTATTTCGGGCAAACAAAAGTTTTCACTCTTTTCAGAATGACTTACATTATGTAAACGCTAATACAAAATTTAACATAATAAAACAACAGGGTTTAGTTTTGCATGTACTTTGCCCAAAAAGAGTCCGGGTTTGTCACGGATTAATATACCTGGTTGATCGGGATCGATATTTTTCAAACCAAGACCCATTCCAGGGGCACTAATTGCGCACTCCTGTTCCAGATCGTCCTCTCCTTCTATTTCCGCTTCCGCTTGCGTTCCATTTCCTGGAAGCGATCTGCGTCTTCTGCGTCTTCTAGAGGCTTCCATCTTCCCAAGCAGCAATCCTGATATGGAATCAACGGCCCCGGTACTAGCAGATGCAACAGCTTTATCCTAAATGTAGAAAATAATCTAATTTAAAATGAAAATTTCTTAAGAAGTAAAAAAGATATTACATAAAAAAAACTACATACCGCCTTCAACTTATCCTCATCAAGCAGATATTTTTCATGTTTGCAATACTTCAGCAAATACCTCTCGACATCAAACGGCTCCCATTCAATAATGATCTTCCGGAAAAACTGTTCTGCATCAGCTAAAGTAGCCTCCTTATTAATCCACATTATATCATAATAGTTTTTGACGGCACGTCGAAAGGCCTTCTTGAATATGAACACAAACTCGTATAGGTCATCAAAGAACCGATGGAGATTAGCGTCTTCTTCCTTCATTATAAGATCATAGGAATCGGTTTCTTCCTGGTTGCCTTCTGTAAGACCATGGTCTGGATTTGGAGCGGCTTCTCGCTTCTTTCTCCGTTTCTGTGCTTCCACTTCTGCCTTATCCTCCTTGGGCAGCAAATTACTCATACCCGTAACAGCGCCTTTAAAGGAAAAAAAAGTCATAAATTGTACTTAATATTTGAATGCGTTTATAATTGGAATGGCAAAAAGAACTTAAGGAAGCGCTGTGAAGGAAAAATAAATTCCCTGGGATCAGTTTTTTTTATTTAACACTAACTACTTCTGAACTACTTACTAGCAGATGCATCTTTTACAGAATCAAAGTTGGCGTTCCCAAACTTTTCTTTCATAGTAGTCATACTCTTGTTGACAGCACTGCCTCCAGAAGACTGTGATTTGATAAAAGTTAGCATAGGATTGGATTGTTCCTATCAATTTATCTTGAACTAATATTTAGTTATTAGATAATCTCTGTTAGATGCCTCAATAAATAGAGTTTAAAAATGAAAACAATTCTATTTCCATTTTATCACAGTTTAAACTGCTCAAAGTCAACATACTAGAGATAGAATAATTTCTGTGAAATTCTAACTTTGTCTCATATTTTGCAAGTACTTGTAACTTCTTACACCAAAAATATTTTAAAGTCTAAAATCACAGAAAAGTGAAATTTATGCAATAGGTGAGGATCAGAAAAGTTGTAAATCTAAGAATGAACTTGCAAGTAACTATGACCAACAAGCAATAGTTAGTACGTACTCGGGAGGAGGAACTGGTTTGGTCGGGGTTAGATGTCAGATCAGCAACTGCGCTTGCAACTCCTTTGCATTGGTCAAGATTCTCTGTTTTATCGGCCAAATTATCAAGAAGGCCTGTCATAAATTCGCGAACCTATCATTTAAAAAGACCGAATCATTTATTAACATGTCCATTGTTACAGAAATTTTAAATACACTGCAATTAATCTTAAGGGTTTTTTTCGTTTTACATAATTGATAATGACCCCGTTACCTCAGTCAATTCTTCTTCTTGATCATCACTGGTGTCATTGCCCTATTAAAAGATTTAATGATACTAGTATACAGTAAACGTAAATATTATAAATACTAAAAGAAATGAATTGTTTATTGTCGTAAGTTTAAATTATGTGGGTTTTGTACATATGAAATGTTCAAAGCGTACAAAATAGAGGACAGGGCTTTGTTGTGTATTTTTTTTTTTTTAGGTTTCTTCTTTTAACTAGATTATTTTTAAAGAAAATCCTCTAATAAATTCAAAGAGATTTGAAATACATTATACGTTAGCGGTCAACATGGGTTACATACCCCTGTTAGGAACTCTCCAGAAACCACTGCTACAGCTCTTAATAAACTCCCACAGTCTTTGATACTGGACATAGCGTCCAGTTGTCCTTTAATGTCTGTGGAATTTGTCAGCTTGATTTTTACCCTCTGGTATGTACTGTTTACTCGTCCCTCTTTTGAAACATAAAGTTTCATTACAAATTCTTCCGCTGCAAAATATTCCGCGGGAAAAGACACACGGCCATCAAATGTAGACACAGATTTCGTCATATTTTCAACATTCATGAAACAGTCTCCATTGTCGTACAGCTTAACAGGATTAGCTGTGCTTTCTTTCAGCATTTTATCTTGAAAAATCAATGTTGATTTAGACTTCAACTGTTGAAAGGGTAGTGTGTTTGCTTGATCAAAATTATCGCTTTTTATGCAGATCAAGTCAAATTCTAACCCAGTCTTGCTTTTCGTCACCAAATCCGGATCGCGGGAAGGATTCAAATCAAAAACTGCGTTTGCGTATATGAGAAAATCCGTTTCCTGCTCGCCTGCTATTTCAGCGTATGGGTTTGAGGCTTCTACTGACAAAAACACCTGCTTTTCTGTTGATCCTAGACTGTGTACTAAAGGAGCAACAGAAACTGTGAGCCGGTATAAACCGTAGGAAAGGTATACTGCTGGAATAACCAACACATTGTTGTTGGATTCCATAGAACAGACTTCGCTTATTGGTTCCAACTTGCCCTTGTTGAATTTCTCGGCTTTCCAAGAATATGTAAATTGACTTCCTGAAACGCAAGACGATTCTGATACAACAGTTATGTTGAATTCTTCTGAGCGAATTCTCCTTATTGGGCTGTTTGCAGAAGACTTAACATTTTCAAAGTCTATTTTGGGTTTTTGGCAGTTTTTGTCATCCAAGTCGTCCACAATGATGGTTTGGCAAAGTTCTGTCCGAACAGCAGAAAAGGCATTCTGTACTCTTGCTTTCACTCGAAACCGTCCACTTTTAAGAAACAGGTGTGCAACAGTGATAATCTCTTCTGTCACTCGAAAAGCGTAAAACTTTGGACGTGGTTCTGCAGATCTTCTTTTTCGATCATTTCCTACTTCTGCTGTAGTTTTTTGTTCCGTTGTAATTGTTGTGGTTGGTGTTGTGGTTGTTGTTGTTGTTGCCGTTGAGTTTTGATCAAATAACAAAGAAATGATAGTTGTCAAAAGACCTGCACTACTTTCAGATTCATCTGATACTGTTTCATTGGTAAGTGTGTTGTTTGAATCATCTATAAGTATTTCACTTTCAACTGTGACATTGCCATTCTCTAATTGTGTATCTGTAAAGGTAAACTTTTCGCTGCCAAAATACACATCATATGTGACGTCAGATCCCGTGTAACTTGTAATGTTAACCTCTGCGTAATCATTTTGAAGAACACGGCCTGACGTAGATGTTTTTAAGTCAACATGAGTTAGATTTTGTCCGACTTGCACTAAAATGCACTGGAAAACTTCACTGATTTGATTTTTTGCAGTGACGCATATTCTATATATCCCCCAGTTTTCGTAAATATACTTATTTTGGAAAGTTGTAAACTTCTGTGTCGTCGGACTTCTGTAGCTGACGTCATCGGCATGGCCGTCTCCGTGTCGAATGTTAAACTCCACTTTGTCTGGTCCCGGTGAATCACCATTTAAGTCCACTTTTAGAATCACAGGAAGGGTCTTATCCGTTATGTTACTGGCAGATAGCTTGATGGTCACAATGGGGACCTCAACTGATATGACATCTTCTCTCCGGGAGGTGCTTATGTCGTTGGTCATATCCACGATAACCGGATAATATCCCAGTGAAGGATATTCGACTTCGAATAGCATGCCTAATGGTACGTCTGACTTGTCAATATAAAACATATAGTTATCTCCAATGCCGAATGAGCAATTGATGAAAGTTTCCAAACCAGCGGGGACCTCTATTGTAATGTTCGTTGTGAGGTACCAAGCGTTGCTTCTTTTGATTGGCGCGATTGTTGCTCTCTGTACAAGATGCTGAACGTAGAAAATGCGTTTAATAAGCGTGATGTCTCCATTTTTTATAGTAACAAGGTTTTCATAAGGTTGTAGATCTAACGAATTGATCAAGATTCCATTTACTTGAACTGTTGAATTTAACTCTTGTACGTCGTTACGAAAAACATTTAGATTCTCAAGATAACTTTCAGATCCATGAATTCTAAATAAAAAGGAATCCTCCGTGTTGTGGTATAGAAATGGTATGTCAAATAACCGAGATACAAATCTTGTCGAATTTTTAGTTTCCCCATATGCATTTGAACAGTTGTAATCTATAAGATATTGTCCATACAAATCGTAGGTATGGTTAACGTATAGCGCGTTCAGATACCCGGATTTATGCGATTGGTGGAAAATGTTTCCGTCTCCATATCTGACGGAACATTCCGTATCGTATTCACTAAAGGACAAAAGCTGATAGTCTGCTGATAGCTGAACTTGTAAATGGTTAGCTGAAACGACTGACATTTCAGGAGGGATGCCTTCATCGACGTCTTTTACTTCAAAATCTACAGTTTTTCTCAAAAGAATATCCCCAATAGTTGTGGTGATAGTTATGATGAACACACCTTCTGAAGCCCAAAAGTGACTGAGGGATTTCTGTTTGGTACTCATCGACAAGCCATCTCCAAAATTAACATCAATGTTATTCATTACCACAAAGTTCGTTTCAATTTCAACGCGAACGGTTTCCAATGGCTTTGTATACGGTCTACTGTGTAAAGGGTTTACTGTAGTGTTAAGATGATAACTGTGTGTTGTTGTGCGTCCTGATACAGAGTAAATTTTCCCGACCTCTGATCCGGAAGTGCATCGATCGTCTGTTATAACCAGCTTCAGAGCATCAAGATTCAAACATCTGCATTTATCATTTGAACTTATTTCAACAAGGGGACTGTCGCAATGCGCCCTACAATCATGAACTGCATTTTTCGAAGTTGACAAATCGAGAGATGAACCTTCATCTGAGCTTTGTAATTTGCATCCTAAATAGTAACCACGCTCATCTGGAAATAATATTATTCAACACCATTTCAAATTATGTTTAAATTTTGTGAGAGCACATTAAAAACTTAGTTTACATATGAGAAAAAATACTGAATTTACGTAAAAGAATAATCTAAGCACATATAACAGATGCATAAACCGAAAATCAAATGGTTACCTATAGAGTAATCTTGCGGGCTTTTAACTGAATTGAAAATTACAATGTTATCAATATCAAACAAGTTTGTGCTGTTGATGGGTAATCCCTCTTCGTCTAGCCCGATGACAATCTCTGAAAATGGGTCGAAACTGTCGTCTTCATATTCCCTCTTTTCTGGGTCGTCTCTCTTCATCAGATAACCGTCGACGTAGAGTTTCAGCCCGGCGCTGTCGTTCCACGAAGCAAAGATGTTGGTCCAAAGATCGGGAAGCAGTCTGAAGTGTTGTCTCCAGACGTTGTCTTGTTTTGAAACCCCGAACTCATACTGGTCGCCATACTTTTGCAGAAGATAAAACCCTTCGGAGAAGAAGGAATGGCCACCGGAAGTAATGATGACAACTTCTGGTGATGTTTCGTCTGCTTTTTTCGGTTTGATGAAGAACGAGACAGTTATGCCATCGGAGCATTTGTTGATGTTTCCT
Source organism: Magallana ariakensis (assembly GCA_020458035.1). NCBI lineage: Eukaryota > Metazoa > Mollusca > Bivalvia > Ostreida > Ostreidae > Magallana > Magallana ariakensis. Next base: position 30,522,561 of record CM035817.1, read on the forward strand.
AGACACCAGTGAGGGTAAATTCCAATGTTGGCGTTGGAGCCCACTTTGGGGGATGTTCCGGTGATAAACGTGGCATCATTCTCAAGATACGTCAACTGGACGTCATTTGCAAGAATAGAAGGGATGATCAGGCCTGAAAAATATACGACATTTTCAAGCGTTTCTTTATTCCAATTCCGATTGTTTGAATTTGAAAGACAATTTATTACCATATGTTCAGAGAGTATACAGAGAACCAGTAATTACATTATTTTATTTTTATTTACTTCTGGCTAAAATGAATACATGAATAGTTTATACATCTTGTTGTGTCTTCATGAACCATGGCATGTATATAATTTGGATAAAAACACATTGAATATTATGATAAACATAACAAATGTTTCACGATACGTACTTGAGGTGGCCATGCATATATAAGATGTGTTTATTGGCACCCACTTCAAAGGAATTTGATGGTTTTATATTGTATTACTATTTGGAAATAATCTTTCGTGAAAAAAATTATTTAGAAAAGAAAAGCAAAAGTGACTGTTTCCGCACCCAAGTACAGTAAAATATTTAAGAGGCCACCTCTTGGGAATATTTGAAAGTTACCACTTAAGACAGTCTATTCATTAATGTTTTTATCCAAAAAGGAAAGTCGATCAATTAAGTTACTATATAAGAAAATATATTAAATATCAAATATAGTTGAAATGATAAGTGAAAACAATTTTGAGGTGCAGTGAATTTCACAATAAACTTTTCATGAAAACCGTTTATGTATTGTAATGATTATATTATATGTATTACTTATTTTAAAACGCAAATGGAAGCAAAAAGTTTAGATATGTTTAAAATGGCATACTCATCATCGCCTTGTACTTTTAGCTACTTATCATGATGCATTTTATGCAGGAACTACATAATGACTTGCACATCCTGAAAACTTCGATTCCTCATTAATTGAATCAGTATGAACATAGAGTGGATGTGTTTTTGAAACCAGGAAGTTGAGATAAAACGACTAAACAATCTGATTAAGACGGAAGTTTTTGTAATATACACATATTTTACAAATATTGGAGATCTACGTATTTATGCATTAACTATGTATATTCGAATAATCTTTGGGAGTATTTTTTATTTCCTTTTTTAACGCTTTTCGTTTTAATTCTGGTGCAGTTCTTTTTCATGGAATAACCAAATTCAAATGAAGAACTCATGAAGTCATTCATAATAGTTTTTTGGGCGCAGATTATTCAAATCTGGAACCAGCCGTTCCATGTCTTAGTCATATATACTTACTTAACTTACTTACTATCTTACTTACTTATTTGTATGTACAGCATGTGAAAAAATAAAAATATATATAAAATTTTCCCCCTTGAATATGAAAATAAAATTCATTTACTCTTTCCTCCTTTCTAAATAATTTACATTAACAGAAATAAGGTACTAATTGGTTTTTATTTTTATTTTCGTATTTTTATCATTTATTTATTGTTTAGTTATTTATCTATTGTAATTTTTCTATTTCCTTTTTTTCAACTGTTAATCTATCAATTTAAATACCTTTAGCTATCTGATTTGTTTTGGAATATGTAATATTTTGACTTGTTGGCTTTTTTCAAAATGTTTCATTAGAGAATAATAAAAAAAGGATTATTATATACGTATTTTCGATTATTTTCTATAACTTATGCTGTACCTCTGACAATTCGTCTATAAATGTTAATTTATATACAACATGTTTATAATGCACCTTTATATCAATAGCGTAATTGAAATAATGTCTCAAATGTAGGAATTTCAACAAATTTGAATTTAGTCACTGAATAGTCTTTTTTTTTAAACGATATTAAAAAGAAATTGTATTAGTATTTCTTAATATTGATAGTTTGAGTTGAAGTGAAAAATTAAAAAATTTTTATCAAGATTTTGTTGGTCTTATCATACAACTATGCATCCAATTAATTTATAGTAACAATAACATGAACTACTTACCGGAAATACAGTAGACACAAATTAAAATAAACCAAAGTCTCTTTGTCCCGTCCTTGTTGTTCATTTCAGATACATAATCTAACAAATAATGAACGTTTTCTTCAAAAAAAGTGTATTTAGGTCTATGCTACTTTAAAAAAAAATCGAATCATGAAAGAAAATCTACCTGTCTGAATTATTCAGATCTTCAATATTCGCAGGCTTGATTTGATTAGCCCAAGAAGCCACCGAGGAGCCACTAGGGAATGCATAAGAAAACTTTGGTATTGTTTATTTTCCCCTGTAAATAAATTATGCATGGCTGATTAGTCGCTTCGACTCTTGGCCAGATCCGCGGTCACTACCTGTAGTTTGACGCAAGAACAATCATTTGAGGTTTTTAATTAGTACCCAATACCCCAACATCACGAAATGCAGGCGTATACAGCGCCGGTTGAAGGTTTTTCACTGATGAATTTTTCAGGAAAGTGTATATTGGACTTGTTCTTCAATAACAAGTTTATATATGACCGGTAACCCCAATATACAGGTAGCAAAGGGAGAAGGTCGACACATGTACTAAAACGGTGGGCGGCATCTCTATACGTGCAGGTAGACACATTGACATGTTTGAATACAGTATCTCAGATTCATTTCTTTGTTTTAATAAAATAATTCGAGAACGAAGATAGATTTGAAGTTCATTGTTGAATACTTTGAAGTACCCCATCGCAAAATAGACATAGGTAAAGATTGTAACAATCTAATAAAAATTATAGATCTTTCACGCTCCCGTATTTGATATGTCGCTGTGAGGCGACATATATCAAATAAGGGAGCGTGAATGATCTAATTTTAATTAGATTGAGATTGTACTCACATTTTTTTTAAATTAGATAATATTTAAAATGTACATGCAGAAGTAATAAATTTTTACAAACTTCAAGGATTATTTGCCATTACAGCTTAATATATACTAGTAGAGAATGTACGCACATATCATGTCAAAATGTACTACATCAATTTAAGATGTATTACATAAGACTATGATCACGTTCAAGGTACCCCTGAAAATAAATATCGGTCTCTCTTACATTAAGGAGTCACGTGGGAGAATGTTTCAAACATACGACTTCCTTTAATTTTTGTCCAGTAAAAGGTCAACTTATGAGTAAACTATGTGTCATATATATAAAGTTAATTGACTGAATAGTTTATCTGTTTACTGCGCTCAAATTTTAGTCGTATGTCTGAATCATCCCCGACATTTTATATAGGATTTTATAGGAAAAGGGGGGTTTTCATTTTCAATTTCATGTGTAAAAAATTACATACATACGATTTTCTTTTAATTTTCAGTGATGGAAGGTTAACGTATAAGTAAACTTTTGCCAAATTAAAACGAAATTGACCGGATAGTTTTTATGTTATCATAGTTTACTCATAAGTTGACCTTTTATTGTAAAAAAAAAAACCCACCAAATTATAAAGAAAATCGTATGTTTGAAACATTCTCCCCCCGAGACTCCTTAAAAGGCGATTGGCGCATACTACCCATAGTCCTCTGCGTCTCCGCACACAGAGGTTTGGTTTGGTACAAACGAACTCTGGCGGAAGTTTGGCGATTGGCGAATGAAGTAAACCAGCGTAAAACAAACGGAGGAACATATATTATTGTCACAGCTGTTGGTGTAGCCATGGTAACATATGTAACAATTCCAAAAGACACCTTTCTTTAGAAATTGTTAGAATTAATAAAATATAAAGAACAGTTAGATATGAAGCAACGCAATTTCACCAAAAGTACCAGAAAATACAGATTTTTGAAAGTGGTTTCTGCGAAAAATTCCAAAAATTTGTTAAATCAATGCATTCAATCAATGTGCATGCTGATTTATTAACAAATATCTACAACACCACCAAACCATGATGTTCCGCCATACTTGAAAAAGCGGCAAATTTCACAGCGGTCTTTCCAGACCGGCGAGATCGGCGTATACGCTGGCAAACCTTCCCCGGTCAGGCGTTCGCCGATTTTGACAAATGAAGTCCTACCATTACAACTATTGTCACGGGACTTACAATTTTGGCCACCAGGGTATCTTTCATGCGCGGATCCAGAAAAATTTTCCAGGGGGGTCCGAAGGATAATTGTGTTTGCCAAGGGGGGGGGGGGGGGTCCGAGGCATATTTGCGATAATTTTACTGTTTTTTAAAATAAATTTTCATTTTCCAGGGGGGGTCGGTCCCGACCCCCCCCCCCCGACCCCCCCTCTAGATCCGCGCATGTCTTTGTATTTTGAAGCAGGGTGGGAATCTTTGGCTAAAAGAAGGGAAATAGCTAAACTGAAGATTATGTATAACAATCCATTACAATATTGTACCACAATATCTTAGTCAATATTGATATTGCTAACATTTATAGGAAAGATACGTCTCGTAAGTTGTAAGAACTTGTGTATATACAATAAAATATATTAAAACCAACAAGTACCGATAAGAGATACAAAAGACATTTTGAAGAAATGTTTTAATAAAGGAATAACTGGAATTATAAAGAGAGTGGGGGGGGGCAAAGACCCCTATAGTTTTGTTGCTCTGGTGCTAAAAAAAAATAATTGTTTAACATGCATTTACGAAATTATTTATAAACCCACATTTCTGGTTATATACCTTTTCATGTTATTAATATGTATAAAATGATCGGCTTTCATCACGAATAATTATTGATCGACTTACTTAAAAGTGTTCACGTACGAGTTATCAGGAATTTGGTACCCGCCTGTGTTGATAATATAAGTAAGTTTTAGTTCGTTTTATGTTTACTTTTGTTTAAAATTTATTTTTAAAGTAAATTAATGTTTTCTTTAAATTACGAAAAACAAATATAGTCCGAAGTAATGAACATTATATCGACAAAAACACAAAACAATTGTTGAAACTCGAATTTTCTCGTTTCTCACAAAGTTTGGTAAACAAGGTATTTAAATGTCTTTTATTGGTGACATATTGCGCAGTTTAATATAAGTTTGAACAAAATAGAATCGATATAATACAGTGAAGACTCTTTGACAAAGTCAGTTTCAAAATAATGTTTGTAAACTCAATGATTATGATATTCATGTATAATTGTAAAGTGGTATCAATACACTAAAAATGTTAACTGTACAAAACTCCTTACATAGTATTGTATATAGACTATGTTATTTATAGTAAGTTATTGTATTCTCTTTTGAGAAGTGGATGAAGGCTATGCCTGTCCACTTCTCAAAAAGAAATATTATTTTATAGCTGCATGTTCATTTCATTTGATTAACTGTTTTCCTGTTACTAATCTTTAAAGAATATTTTAAGTGCATTTGTGTGCAGTGTTTTAAGTGCATAAGCCAATGAGGCAAGGACAGTTTGATAAATGAATGCTACAATTGATTATCTTGGTACAATGTATTGATCAGAATCTACATGTAATGTACAGTACGAGCATTGTCTGCAATCTAGCGGAAGGTAAATGGCAATAAATTCCTTTAAGTTTTAAATTACCTTTTCACAGAATATGTATGGCTTTAAAGAGTTTTGGTATAACTATATATTTATGGTGATGCACATGTTTTTCAATGAATCTTATTCATACATTGTATATAATAATATAATAATACTTTGATATTGATTAATTCGTTGACAAAGACTAAGTTTTTTCTAAGCTTGAGCAAAACTTGGATTAAAAACTTCATTTTGCTGTTGCTGTAAACAGTTATCAAAAAGTAGAAAATTCTGTGTGACTTTCATGAATTTTCACAGCAACTGCCCTTTTGTGTTGCATAACAATTAATGCCCCTATCACGTGTCAATTTGTAGATAATGAAATCTTAACTATTATCAACAAGTGTCAATTTTATTAAATATGATATTTATGCCGTAAAGATATTAATAGGTTAATTGTAAACATTTAAAAGTGACCCTTTTTGCTTACATTTGTATAAAAAAAAAAAACCAAATTTTGAAAATTTTCAGTAGATTTAGTGGTAATATTAATATAATATGGGTAATGGTTTCTCAACCAATTTTTTTTCTACAATTTAAAAACTGACAATAGTACAATTATCAAATGTTGATTTTTATCTTTATAGCTTATATAAGGGAAACACTTTCTATATGTATAATACATGGCTTCAAACTAGATAAGGTTTACAATTTTTCTATCTTATGCCTTAGTTACCTTGGCAATGTTATCCCTAGCAACCAATCTAAAGTGTCTTGTGGCTTATTACACCAATGTATATCCATGTGTGGAATAGAAAGAAAATTGGTTATTATGTGACCCTGGACTCCAGTATAAAATGTTGATTTTACACAGAATTAATATTAGTGCCTATTACATGTACTTAACTAGGTGGCCAGAGATGTTGTAACAAGACAATAATAAGAGGCGGAGCCTCTGTACAAAGTCATATATAATGGACATGATATAAGAGGTTTCATATCGAAACTGAGAGTTACCACCTGTTTTTCAAACAACATATAAAAACAAGACATTAAAGGTTTTCCTTGAAATTACATGTATGTGTTATTCCCTGGAACTTCAGTTATTCAAATACATGTATAATAAATTGAATCATAACAAGAATCATAGATCTTAGTGTCAACTAAGAGAGGATAGAGAAAATTTTCAAAATACCTGGGGTCCTTTTCCATCTTTTATGTTAACATGGTTAATGTTAAAAGAATGTGACTCCTTGTCAATTTTAAAGTCATATAATTCATAAGAATCATAAAATGAGCTATATATTATCTATAAAAAGTTTTAGTTTTATTAACATGATTAAGAAAATGTAAAAAAAAAATAGTGAAAAGGAGATCTAAATCAAGTTTCATTGTATCAGTTTTTTATGGTTACTGATTGTTTTTATGGGTTGTGGGTTTTTTTTTTTTCAGACATGAGTTCTGCCAAGGATATTCCTCAAACTCAGGCTATGAACAATGCGGTTTTATCGGGCTCGCCCAGCAATCACCATCACTTCCTCATCCCCAGTCCCATACCCACCCGCAGAAACAGGACCTTCTCACAGTAAGTCACACCCAGCTCTATCTGTAAGGCTTTTACATTGTAGTAATATATGGACTGTTGATATACATGTAGTTTGGGCTTTTTGGACTATGGATGTAGTGAAGGCTATATGGACTGTGGATGTCGGCTATAGATAGCTTTGTGGTCGAGATTCCCATTATAGAAATACAGGGGTCTGGGTTTTGATTCCTGATCCAGTAACAAACTTGTTACATTTTGTGCTGTCAGTTGACCAGCACACTGAAATATTATTACAGAAATAATTCCTGTTAAGGGTATAGAGCCTGAGTTGTGTTGTCTTTGTGGTTGTAGGTTTAAAAGGGGGAGGAGTGTTGTAGTTGGGGCTCTATGGACTGGCTATTGGCCCGGATAGTTAAATTAAGAATTCCAGTCAAGAAATACGGGTTCTCATCTAGCCATAAACTCTTTCTCGCCTATCATACATGTATCTTATCAACAGTAATGCATTCAGAGGAATTCATTTTAGGTTCCAGTAATTGTTGTGAGTGGTAAGTCACATGCAAAATATGGAGCACAGACCCACTCTATCAAAGAAAATGCCTTGAATTTCTAAAAAAATGACACTTTTTGGAGGTTTTGATACGTATACATTTTTTGCTCCATATTTTTCTCATAGTCTAAATAATGTCTAATTGAAAACAAACCGATTTCAATCAGCAAAACGTGGAGAGATGACCCACTTTACATTAAAAATATCATTTTGTATCCCTAAAAAAATTGAACGTTTTGAAATAATAATACACGTGTGTAAATTTGTGGCCAGTCACACATAGTATTTAAACAGCAAGCTTTATTGTGTCTGAATATTTTCCCTTTTATTGATTTCAACTGTTTTTCTTTCATAGGTATGTGTATTTTTATTAAAAATCATCAACAAGTGATGGAAGCAATAACTTGGGACAGACTATAGCAATAGAATGATCAATATATGTAGTTATTTAGTTGGCAGCCAATTTCATTTCCTATTTTGACAGGAAGACAGTTGGTCAATTGGTCTGCGATTAAGTTATGTCTGTATTGTCAGCATGCCCATTATCTTCTAAAACTCCCATTGATTTGCAAGTGGCAAGCACATGAGGCAGATAAGCAATTATGAATAAAAGATTCTTATTGATTTCAATGGCATAAGGTCAAATGTTTTAGGACTGACGAGTCGTCAACGTTTTAGGTTAACACTTTGTCTTGTTTTCAAATTGGCTAGAGATTATGAAATATTGTACACATCCAACAGAAACTGTTGATACATCAACAGAGATGATGTACAATGCAAAATTATATAAATCAAATCCCAAGGTAGTTAAATCTTTTCAACATTTTAAGTTGTTTAAAAATTTAACTTTATTTATTTTACAACAATTGATAAAGTTCAACAACTTATATTAATATCTCTGGTTGGCACGGATGTTAGTGCGAGGGGGTCATTGATGTGGGAGGAAGCCAGAGTACCCGAAGAGAACCCACGTGTCCAAGCTGGCGACCGCCATACCCATTCACATACAACCACTATCGATCAGGGTGATCAAACTCGGGTCGCAGCGGTGAGAAGCGAGTGCATTGTCCACTACGCTACTTGGACACAACAGTCTATTAAGTAACTATTTAAATGAAAATGTTGTTAAAGGAATTTCTGAAGATTTTCAACAGAAAACATGAATCTTGCTTGGTAGAATCCCAAACTGACATGGCTCTCATCATTTGTGAGAATAGACTCCACATGTTTGGAATGGCAGCTTTAGATTGATTCCAGTTAGGGAACCATAATTTAGATAACTCTGGATTAGCTTGACCTTTAAAGATCTGTCTTTATCCAGGATGTGTGAGAGATTTCATCACAGTTACGGCCTTGAGAATATGAATATAAATGTTATTTGATTGAGATGTTGTCATGAAATGTTTGTACTTGTACCTGTAGTCTCAAACATTGCCATATAATGAAAAGATTGCCATACTCCATTGTTACTGTTGTAAATATGTGTAAAGAGGAGATAGCTAGGGGTCAACTTTAATTTTGATGATCAAAGCCCTGAAATGAATGCTTCTATTTTAAGGTCTGAGAGAGCAAAAGAAGGACCGACCTTTAAGGGCAAGGTGAGGGAGTTCTGCCGACAGAAGGGACACGGCTTTATCATCCCAGATCATGAGAAGAACCCCATCTTTGTTCACATCTCAGAGTATGTATTACTATAATTAGAACTATAATTAATGGTGGAACCAGTATCTAGAATAAAAAATGTGCATGGAATTTATGCTTATTCTTTTAGTAAGGATTGTCAAACAAAAGAAAAATAGTAGTTTTGGAATTTATTCTTGAAATGTGCATGTTGTGGATTTTTGAAAAATGGAGGGGGTAAAATCAGTTTTGCTGTCAGCATACATGTACATATTCAATGTTTTGTGAAAATAAAGAAGAGGATTATTTTTCATGCACAGTTAGCTATAAAATGTGTACAGGGATATACCGGGTACATGGCTCTAAATTTGGTTTCTTTTTCAGCATTGAGGGTGAGTATGTGCCCAAGCCAGGGGATGAGGTGACTTACAAGGTCATTCTGATTCCTCCTAAGATGGAGAAGAGGCAGGCTGTACATGTCAAAATCACCCATCTGGCACCCGGTGTCTCCCATGAAAAATGGGACTCCACCCCTGATCTGGAAACTCACTAGATGCATCCCTGTCTGAGCGAGTGAAACATCCAGCACTGAATGATAAAAGTAATGACTTCATTATAATGTTACCTGCAGCATTGACTGAAGTGTTATATATTGTTGAACCTCTACATTGAAATCACAGCTATTCTCTATTGTGCACCTTAGTAGCCAACGCATAATGAAAATTGGTCTTTGTTGTCAGGGTTTTTTTTTTGTTTTTTTTTGGCCGAATTTTACAACCTGTAATATATATTAACCATGTCTTAGTATTATTATAGAACACTAATGTTGCACTCAGAATTTTATGTAAAATAGCTAGACTTTGTAATTATTGTCCATTTTTAGCTTCATATAATTTATAAACATGATAATTTTACAAGCTCATGTAACATTTCCTCATTTTGACAGAATGCATTGACGACTGGAAGATTACCATTGTTTATCTAATGTAACATTTTTTTCTTCTTTTTTTTTTTTTTTCATAAATGGTTTATGTCGAAATTTATCTTTTTTTTTTAATGATTCAGAAGACAATATTAGCCATTTAGGCATTTACAGACAACAAGTGCATTAAAAGAATTCGGTTTGTTTGACCAATACTTATATTATAATTTTTCTATTACCTGTATATATTTTTTTCCAGCTCTTCCACTGAATTATTGTATTTGTTGTTTTAGTTGTAAATTTAAAAAAAAAAATTCAATTCTGTGTATGGGTAAATTTAGTGAAGTGTTGTGTTACTTTAATTTGTGTTTTATCTACTCCTGGCTCACGGTAAAAAAAAAAGGATAAAAAAAGGAAATTGTGAATAGTTATGTAAATAGCCATATGTTTGTATTCCTGAAAAAAAATTTGTAAACCTTATTGAAATAGAGACACTTGATCTATTACTGGTATATTAAACCTTGAAATTGAATCATTTTCTATCAGTGTGTGTGTTTAATTGAAGTGTGCATTATTTATTATAAAGTTTAATCTTTAAGTTCATCATAATCAATGAAATTCTAACTAGTATTATTCTGTTCATGTTTAATTTGGTGCCATGTGCATTTTGAAATGTTAATAGCATTTGTATCAAGATTTTTTAAGCGTAAAACAATGTTTGGCCAAAAATTGCAAATGATGAATATATCCGTTAGATTTAATTATAATGAAACACTTGTATAAACAGTTAACATTGTAAAGTAAGAACTATACTTTTGACCATGTTTTTTATTTATTTTATTTTTTTTATCAATATTAATATTAATAGATTTTTTCTTGCTTTTCCATATACAAATTAAGCTTTATTTCAAAACTCTTGCTAGCAAAAGTTTACTACTTAATTAATGTACATGTAAATACTGTTTAATCCATTGTAGTTTATAGTAAACACATACTAGATAATGAATATTCAAATGGCTATTTTTGTGTGTACAAGATGATGTTGTGCATTTCTTAGATGTCTAGGTGTAACTATGAATTAGAATTCAGTCAGAGGAATGATTTTTATGAAACATTGTCTTAAACTTGTGCTGAAGATTTGTTGAGGTTTGTCAATTATTTTGAGAAAGGATAATATTTTCAACAACAACAAAAAAACATGTTAATTAAAAACATAGTGCTGGAGAACCATCAAGTTTGGTAATGAAGTTCTGGACTGCATTTTACAAAAGAACTTGCGACAAAGTCGTTAATAATTTCAGTCTTGTAGAATGATCTTTAATGAACAAAAAAAAATTTATATAAAAGCCATTTGTTTACAACTATTTCAATTCCCATACCGGTAATTATATTTTACGGACATAAGAATAAAACATTGATTAATTTGTGATTAATAAGCATTCATTAATTTGGTCGTAAGTTCTTTCGTAAAATGCAGCCCTGAGTAGTATAGACTTGTTAGGGTTGTACAAGGTACTCTTATACCGTAAACCAACTTTTTTTCACGTGCAAGATTTTATTTATCGCCGCAAACCAGTTCTCGTATATCTCTAGTATACTTTTTTTAATAAATAATCTGCATGTTGACGCAAAATTAAGTCAACGCGAACCAGTTTATCTCTGATAAATCGTGAAATAAAGTCATCGTGAATAAAAATTGGTTTACATTACCTAATGCTCTATTCTTATATAATGTGTACATGTAGTGATCCAAGTGTTACTGTTCTTGTTTTGTTTTTTGTCTTCACATTTTGAGATATAAAATTCATCATATAAAAATTAAAATTAGAGATCAATGCATGAAGTTTTATTTTTTATTTTTATTTTTTTTCTTTAAGAAATTGGTCTGAATTCTTTTGTTATATTTCTGAAAATTGAAGGATTTGAGGTTTGAGTTTGGTATTCAAAGTATTTATTTGAAGAGTGGGGTCTAAAAAAAATTCCATCTTTAATACTTTGTTTAGTATTTCTTTATAGATTTTGCACCACTTTGGTATTAAGTACAAAATTTTCAAAAAATTTTCTTGTAATGAATTTAGTTTGTTGAATAAAATGCATTTACATTTTTCATCTTTCAAAGTTTAATTATATGTGCCATATTATACAAGCTATAGTTGTTCTGTAATCAATATATAAATACACTGTATCAGTGGAAATTTCTCTCTTTACTGGTCGAGGAGAGCTGTCTGTACTTAATGTTTCATAGTTTAAAATCCACAAAAAATATTCGTTTTTTTTTTAAACTACTTATGGAGTTTTAAACTACTTATGGAGAAACCTTAAAGCAGCAAAGTGAAATACCTTTTGACTGAAATTACCATGTACAATGCAGTCTGTTTAATAATGACTTTTTCCGTATTTTGCATAAAATCGATTTATTATGTTTGTGGTTGACAAGAATATGCTCAAAATCTGAAGGGGGTCTCAATCAACCAAGCATTCAGTGTATAAAAAAATTTTTTTACTGCATTAAAAAAATCATAAGTTTAAAGATTTTTGTTGATTTGTGGATGTAGTTGGTGATTGGTACATTTAAGGTAACCAAGGGTTTTTAGTTAGATAATGTTCAAAGTTGTCATAATTATATTTTTCATAATAGCGCCGATAGTTACCATGTTGTAGATCCTGTTGTTTTTGTAAGCAAAAATAAATTGTATTAACAAAATTACTATATCTTCTCACATTAATCCGGATCGCACTCTCATGCACGGCCGTAAGTTTAGTGTATTCATGACGTCACAACCTTTGTGCATTACGAAATAGAAAGTTGACGTCACAATACCAGTCCTAAAATAATGTTACTTTATTACACATAACAGGATGAACTACGAAAAGCAAGATATTTTCTACAGCCAGGCGCGTAATGTCCTGAATTATAGCGTCAAGAGGTTGTGGTTTAAAATCAATCCATTTCTCGAGACCAAAAGTAAAAATGAGCATGATTTGCCAAACAAATTCATTCAGCCCCAGCAGTCGACAGTTCTGTGTGAAAAACTGAGTTTTAGTGGACACATAGACCGGAGAGAGCAAGGGGTGCCGGTCGGTAAGTCTTTCAAAAGCTTGTACTCTAATCAACAAATTTTTAATCCCCGGGTTAATTTTTTATTTATTTATTTATTTTTTGTTATTGTTGCTTTTGGAGGGGGGATACTTTGCGTTTATCTCAAGCTACAAGTATATAAAGTTAGAACTTCCATCCGCTCCCCGGTTTTCGATATACGTCGCGTAGAAGATCCCTCGACGCGGTGCTCTTAACCCTATTTTTAAATATCTCTCTCTCTCTCTCTCTCTCTCTCTCTCTCTCTCTCTCGTGTGGACGAAATTGCTTGCAATACCCACACACACAAAAACAGTATGGTCAAACTTCAAATAAAATTAAAAAAAAAAATTAAACCAAGTTAACTCGCATTTTTATTTTATCTTTTATGATTGCGTCGTATCAATTAATATCTTCATTCTGTTTTTTAACTACAGGAGAGTTTTGGGACTTTCTTTATTCGGACAGATGGGACCATGGGTGTTCGATAAGAATTCTCGAGGGGCAGCTTTACGACTTTATACAAACCAAACTTAACGTATTGTTAAGGAAACAATCCATAGTACAACACCGAACCTTCGCGTATGCCAAAAATAAACGAGAAAAAAGAGGATGCTACAAACCAGCCAACGAAAAGGTTGTTATTTTTTTTTCAATCTGTAGTTTTCTTATAATATCTTTTTTAAACCATGTTTTTAAAACCCTTACATAAAATTAAAAAATTAATTAGATGAATTGTATGTATAACTGTGTAAGAAATATACATGTATACATAAGATTAATTATCTGTCAGTAGCATTTCATACTGTTACAACCATGCTGCATATCAACGCACCTTTGTTTCTCAATGCGTGTAAAAAAAAAAGTCGTGGATATACTTACTATTCTAGGGATGTGGAGAGATTGAGGAGGTTCTTCTTTTGGAGTTCATTTACTACGGTTGTAAGATTGAACCCGTACGCCCCTATGGATCCACCTGTAGTTCTTACCCAGGGACAAGCACCACCACCTCTGGTTTCACCCCACGAAGAAGTCCACCTAACAGCGATACAGAGGAAGATTACTTCCCTCTAATACGGAGAGGTTGGTCAATATTACAAATTGAGGTTAATGAGAAAATATAATTAGTTCTTGATGAAATTGAATTTTGTAAGTGTGCGTTCACATATAAGTGTGACATAGCTGCTATATAGTATATACTCTTGGATTTGTATGTAAAATCTAATTGCAAAGTTGTTTAAACAATGAAACGCTTTCTTTGGTGATTCATGCGGGATATGAAGGTGGCGACCTTCATACTTTACCCGCATGAATCATCAAAAAAAGTTTATATTTACATCTTTATTTTTAAAAAGAATTGATCGTAAAAGTAAGAAAAATTAATTAAGTTAATGTTAATATACATCAGTACGTTATATAAAAGAAACAGCCAAATCGTCTTCTACAAGAATTTGAGTCTGACATCAGCATGGTTATTTCGTGCAGTCCGTGATTTTTCTCAGGTTGCTGAAGGTTTTGACCAATCGATAAAATTAAAGGGGCGTGAAGATTTCAGTCCTGTCAGTTTTTACAGAGCTGTGAATGTACAAAATTTACGTAAGAAATATAGAGGGAATCATACTTGGTGGATGTAAATATATTCATTTGACCGTCGGTTTATGATTTTGTTGATGCACATTTCCCCCTATAGAATTAGAATTTTTTTAAAAACTATTTGCACTTCTATCAAGTCAGTACAGTACAGAGAAAGAATAATTTAATTAATAGTTTTATTTTTTTAATTCTAAATGAAAAAATGAATTTCAATTGCAGTCTCCTTAGAGGGTAGGGCATTGTCTCGAGCATTGCCGCAAGTGAATTCTATGGTCGCCCCAAACAGAAAAGTGCCAAAATCAGGAAAGACGTCAGGGGTCCGAGAACGAAGTAACAGTCTGGAAAGAGAGAAATATGGAAACAAGGGAGTCAAAACGATCAACCAGTTGTTCGAGATAATTCCAAAACAAATCAGCACCGCCAGCTCGGAGAGTGATTACAGAACCCAACCCGCAGCCCTAAATTTGAAGCAGTTCAGATGTACGGAGAAGATTGTTTATGGAGATAATCTGGACGTAATTAGCGAAGAGATTGAACTCGCTGAGGAGGATCTAGGTTTTGGCGAAGAACTCTACCTGTCCAACAATGTGAGAGAGCCAAGAGCACATAATAACGTCCAATACAAGTCTGTTGTCAAGAAGTTAGCGGCTTGCAAGGTAGAATTACAAAAGTTGAAGGAAGAAAAGAGAAAACAAGAAAAATTCTTAGCTGGTAGACCAACTACTTGTCTTCCACCTATGCCTAGTTTTGATATCGATAAGATTCGGTTGGACAATGTTCCAGAGAAACCTATGTTCAAATTCAAGTTTTTGCTTCAAGAAGTTCCCAGTTTCGAGCGTCTGATCACCATATTGGATTCGGAAGATCGTTGTGATCCACGCTATCGCCGCTCAAAACAAATGAATAGGAAAGTCGCCAATAGGTACAACTTCACTAAAGAAGCGCTGCATCAGAGAACACTAGAAACAACAGAACTCAATGCGAACATGAAGAAGAGAATGGATATGTTGAAAAAGATTCAAGGGGGTAGTGGAAGTGGAAAGAGGGATATCAAAGATGCCAAGAGCAACATGTCGTCTGTTGCTGGTGCGAATCCAAAGCAAGACAAGCCTGTCATTACAACTATCATCAACTTGGATGACGTAGTCGGGCCCATGGCAGCAAAAGTTAGAGGAGTGACGGATTCCAAAGAATGCGGGAATTATATTTTGAACAATATCGGTAAAAAGAAAGGGGGTAAAGA
Organism: Magallana ariakensis; assembly: GCA_020458035.1. Lineage (NCBI taxonomy): Eukaryota > Metazoa > Mollusca > Bivalvia > Ostreida > Ostreidae > Magallana > Magallana ariakensis. Next base: position 30,538,559 of record CM035817.1, read on the forward strand.
TAGAAAGAAGAGCAAAGTAAAGACGGTGTCAATATCACCGTGTATGCCCACCACCATTCCTCCAGCGTCACCCAAAACCATCCCAGATATCGTCTTAACCACGTCCTCTGGTCAGAATATTACACTGTCTCAAAAATCGGAGCCTGCTGTTCCACTAGCTAAAGAATCCGATCCTAAACCGCGCGCTGCCATGCCTAAGGAACAGAAGTCTGTCGCTTCTAAAAAGTCGATCCGAAAGAAGGAAAGCAAAGCAGGCGCAAAGAAGTCTGTGTCTAAGGCGAGGTCTGTTTCCGGTGGAAGTAGAGGCAGGGGAAGAGCCAGTGTAGCGCCATCATATACAGAATCCGACACATCGGAAGAGGAAGATGACACCACTGAGTCGTCATGTTTTGATACGAAGAAGCTGAATTTCCGGTACAGCTTCGAAAAGTTGAAAAGCGCAAAGAATCCAAAGAAAAAAAGGCCTGCGTTCTATGACGTTCTGAAAAAGTATTATCGAGTTCAGAAAACCCTTGACGCTCTAACCAAACCAAAGGGTTCTAAAGGAAAAGGGAGAAAATCCATATTTGAGAGAATCCTGCAGAAGCATCCAATCAAAACCGAGGCAGACATTGTCATTGGGAAGATGAAGAAGTTCCCGTTTTTACAATACAAGAAGAAGCACATTTTCCCCACCGAGATGGCTAATTTTGCGACCGTTTCTATGGCCGAGTTCGAAGAGAGGCTGTATCAGGCTTTAAATGACTTCATCGTTAGAAAAGAACACGTGGTCTCCAACATCAATGGAAAATCGGTTACTACCATTACCTTCACAAAAAAATCAACCTTTGATCAAAAGAATCGGCACTTTTAGATTGCAAGACTGCAAGATAATGAGTTTTGGTGAAGAACTTTCAGTTAGATGTCATTTATTTTCATATCAAATCATTTTGAATATTGTATATGGATTTTAACTAAATTGAAATTTAAAATATAAATTATGTATACAAATAAAACAAAGATATATATTTGTTCAGTTGATGATTTATTGAAAAATCATTGACAATGTTAACAAAAGGTTTCTTACATAGAAATGAATTGTTGTACAAATCAATTTTTAAAGTATACACTTTATTTCAAACACAATCAATAAACACTTTTCAAAGCGCACTTACCCTAAGCACTTTCCATGCAGTCTTTTTTTTTTTTTAATTATGTTGTAACAGTTTATCCATATCAACAATATGTATGGTTAGATTTTCTATCCCAATTATTAAATTTTATTTAAAAGATATGTTGCAATTCTATATATTTTAAACTTCTTTTACAAATTTCATAAATTTATGAAAAAAAGAAAGAAAAAACGAGTTCAAAGTTATACAAAATATCTGTAAACCAAGAAATTAAAACTCAAACACACACAAAAATCCAGTGGGTTTTTTTTTTTCTCCTACTTTGAGCAATTTATAATCAAGGAAACAAAACCAAAAAATACAGACTGTGACCCTTCAAGTACAATGTGAGTACCACTAAGAATGTTAATTAACTCCACTGTGTCAAAACTATCAACATCAATTGACTTAAGAAAGAAAACACACCTCTGCAATCAAACTACATTACACAATCGTACAAACACAGAATTATACACCAAAATTTACTTCATTAATTATTATGCAAGTAATATAGTGTGATATTAATGTATACTGTGCTGAGAAAAAATAATTTAATGTTAAACTTGCACAATGGATACTAAATACTTCAATGCTTGATGTCCAAATGACATACATGTTATTTAATGAAATTTCAATTTTCAAAATGTTTTCCCTCTTACCACTGCCCTTATTTTTATGATAACAATTGTATTTCTTGCACATTCCATTAAAGAAATCAGCATTTTAGATCTTTAAATCACTATTCAACATAGTCATAAATATCATTCAGCATGGGGTTTATTTTTACCCTTTTGAACAAAACTATGCAAAAACCAAAGATAAAGTCTATATTGCTGAAACAATCAAGAAAAATAAATGACCACCAATGAACAAAACAAACAATGATTTTTTTTTTTAAATAAAAAGGACAACACATTACCATACTTTTAAAGTAGACACTGTTATTCAAGTACTTGCTAAAAGACTACACAAATACTTTCATCAATCTTCCAAAAGTTTTTCATATCACAGTTAAAAGTTAATGTCCTAGGTGGCTAGGCTAGTCCACTGTCCATTAACTGGCGTATTTCTTGGTCCACTCCATGGCCATTTTGTTATACTTGGCCCGGTCCGTCTTGTACAGTTTCGCGATTTCTGGCATTAATGGATCGTCTGGGTTTGGATCTGTCATCAATGCATTTATGGACAACAGTACTGCAATTACAGAAGTCATTTTTTTTTAACAAACCTCTATACCAGTAAAAATAATCATGCTTTAAATTTTATCACTGACTTCAAAGATTAACTATGTATGAATTTTTATCACTAACTTCAAAGATTAACTTTGTTTAAATTGCATTACTAACCTCAAAGATTAACTGCTGTGTATGTTTAAACTTCATCAATGACTTAAAAAGTATGACCATACATCTTATATATTTATATAATAGACTCATTCTATGCAGTGTTGATAGTCGAATTCATTGACAAACTAGGAATGTTATAAGGAAAGACTTTTATATGACCCCCCCCCCCCCCCCCTGATATAATAAAACTCAGAACCAGATCTGCATATTCACATAGACTAGTGTATAGATTTACACTTTGAACCTTAAGTCTGATGGTCTAATGTCTGTTCACAGACTGAATGCATAATACTTAACAGTACATCAATGTAACAAGTGAATTTGAATTCACTCCAATCAAAAAGACTACCGTGTAATTACGGTACATACCTCTCATCATGTCAATTAAGATTAATTTCTGAGAAAACTAACATCTTTTCAGGATTAATACTATACTCCAACATGTTCACTTTCAATATGGAGCTACAACCTTTAGATTTCAACAAGAGCTTGGCAAACAGACTGATTGATTTCAGTCATTTCTGCAGATTTTTATTATCAAGTCTCACCACAAAACAAATACAATAGGGATGCACTAAACGAATGGTAAAACTAAGACAGAGATTATGGCCTTCTGTGAACAACTTGTCTTTGGTTGAGTTCAATAATAATCTTTCACCAATACAGACTACTCTGAACAATCAAAACATCAAAACAATTTTTTTTTTTAATTTATCGATCACTTTCAAGGAAGTAGCATTGCCTGGTAATTTTTTTTTTTTAAATGGATACATGTGCATTAGAAAATTTTTCTATTATAGATTTTTGTTTGCACATATGGACTGTTCTTCTTTTTTTTTTGAAAATTTACAATGCAAGGTTTCTCATATGCAAACTCAATGCAATGAAAATATATTCATATTATGGAGCCAGAATCGCTTCAATTCAAAAGATCCAGCAAATTCACTGATTAAAGCATATTAAATACATGTATTCATTTCAAAATATTGAACAGATGGCCACTTAATGACTTTTTTCTCTTGAACATCAGTTAAGAGAGATAAAGGCACTCTTGGATGCTAGATGGTCCTTTATAGGAGGGTACTGACCTTTAAGAAACAGTTATGATAGGGGACCACTGATGGTCCTTTAAAGGAGGTTGCTGACCTTTTGTAGAAACATTTAGGGATGGCCTGGGGGCCATTGACCATCCTTTTTGGGAGGGTACTGACCTTTAGAAACAGTTAGGGCTGGGGACCATTGAGATCTGAGGATATCCAAACAAATACTGCCATTGCTATTGATGTTCGGGTGGTATATCTTTGTTGTGAAGGAAACCTGTAAAAGAAAATGTATTAAATTAGTATTCCTTAAAAAATATCAAAGCTTCTACTAACTTAAATGTACCGGTAGTCACATTACCAGAAAATGTAGTAGAGTATATTCAGTCAACTTATTTTAATTATTTCATTTTCCCTATACAATATAGTTGATGCTATGAATTAATTCCTTTAAAAATCCTGCTTGCAGAAGAGCCAATCTGACATCAGCTGGTACATGTATATCAACACAAGGAAATGTTGGTCCCCAGCATAATTTTGTTTGTGATGTTATCTTTTTTTCAACCCTCGTTCATCAATACATGTATGATAACACTCTGGCAACTAGCCAAAGCTAATCTGACATCCACTTACTCATCTTCTGATACAAAATTGTTTCCTGAAAAATCTTCCTTTACAGACACAAATCCTAATCTGACTGACTACACGTTATATTATATTTTATATAATTATATATATTTAAGCATTGAATGGTTATTTTTGGATGTCGTCAGTCCTGTAACACACCAAGCAGTGCAGACAAATTGAATACCACTCGTTCCTACTTCCCCAAAATTCATCCCAGATGGATATGCGTGCACTATCAAGATCAGATGAAATTTAATTAAAGCAGTTTATCATAAAAAATGACAGCACTGAAATTGATCAGTACAACAGAAAGGGCGAGTAGTCGGGAATAGGGAATCTTCACTAGATACAAGTACATGTATCATTGCTCCTCGTAAACACACCAAATCACTTGCACTTTAATGGTATCCCAAACACAGCTGAGAAATAAGCCTCAACTGAGAGATATTTGTTGCAAAATCACAACCTGAACCTTTAAAACAGCCAATAACTCCAAACATCAATCAACATGAATATTTTCAAGAATTCTATTTTCAGAATTCTAATTCAGTATTAGTATGTGCATCTTTGCTAGCCTAGCCAAGGATTTACGATCCACTGTGCTTCTCTACAACCCTTGGCAGATTTAGCAGACATAATCAAAACTCGCACAACAGAATCTGATTGGCTGCGAAGACAGACGATTGCAAGGAATCTACTAATTGGCGGTGTAGTGTGTTTCATACAATTTTTTTTTAAATACAATCATTAATAAAATTTCTATGTTATTAATGAATTACATATGATAGATAATTACAAATACAGTCAAACCTCGTTATCTCGAACTAGATGGGACTGCTTAAAAACTTTGAGATATCTGAGTATTCGAGATATCGAGGATGAAATTCTTAAAGTTTAATTGGTTGGGACTTACAAATCACTTCGAGATATCCATTGTATTCGAGATATCAGTGTTCGAGATACCGAAGTTCAACTGTATATGTGTTTTTTAATTACCAGTATTCTAATTTTTTCACCAATAATACTATTTAGATGAGAAATATGTATTTTAGCTGCTCCAATATTTAACTCAATCGCTAGACGGCGCTGTGCTATTTCTAAAAACATTGGCTTAATCTGCCAAGGGTTGAAGGGAAGCAGAGTGGATCGTAAACATTTAACAGTTAACTCTTAAATTTTTTTCTTGTATTCTCTCTTAAAAACTTTTAAGTGCATGAAAATCTCACCTTTGGAGGTTTAAATGGGTAATCTGTTGGAAACTGTATCTTTAAGAAATAAAGTCCACCAGAGTATGGACTGTCTTCCTATGAAAATATCATCAAAATAATGATAAAATAAAATAATTTAGATCTTATAATTTCTTGTTAACTCTTGCATGTATAACTCGTGTTGTTACTTTTTAATGAATAGTCTTGTATACAAAAAATAGACTCTTGTTATGTTTAATCATTTTGAATCAACTAATCTTCTCTAACTGACAAGTATCATGAAAACATTTGAAGAATTTATCATAAACATATTTAAAATCATGCAAGAAAGAGCACAAATCATCCAAATGTTACTTAGTCTGTGAAATTTGCATTTGTTAATAACAGATCAAAACTTACTGGCCCTTGTATTGTAGCTTTCCAGTTGAAGACTGAAAAAAGAAAAGAGATTAAATGCTTGGACAAAATGTTTGACATAATTGAAAAGTACTTATGTATCATTTTTAATGTAAAGAAGTCTGATGGTAAGAATTTTATCTGCTTACGATCTCCTTCTGTTTCTGGACCTGCTGAACAGCCTGCGGGTGGGTCTGATGTTATATCTTTAAGTTCCTATAAAAATAAATTGGTATAGGGTAGAAGGAATGCAAGAAGAAACTTTTCAGAGTTATCATATCAAATTAAATATGGTGCATTTCGATGATTCTGATTAAAGACATAATTAACAATCAAAAGAGAAAATGAAAGTAAAAGTTGGGTTTTTTTTATTTCTCAAGATATGCAAGATATTGGACAACTTTCAATCGGTTTTCTAACAGAATTCTATTTTTACACCAGGAAATTAGTTTTATAAATATTTACACCGCATTGGTGTGCCAAACACTGATAGCTATCCTCGTAATTGTTCCAGGAAAATGGTTAACTAAAAACTATCTTTACAATGGCGATAATGATAAAGCGATAATAGCGTGTCATTAATGTCCATTGGGTTGAGTGGGTATTAAAATAGCCATTCTCCTGACCTCTAAAGTAAACGATTTTAAAATAATTATTCCTGGTCGCTTTTTTTTTAAGGAGACCAACAAATATTCTGCTTACCACACAACCTTAAGATAGATTATTGAATGTGAACACATGACAAAGATCGACTTCTAATCATAATAAACTTTACTATTACATTTCATAATAACTGAAGAAACAACATCTACCTTAGATAATCTTTTAAGAGCCATTGTATGTCGTTTGGATCAATATAAAACAAAGCAACAAATATTTCTCTCGATGATAATCCTGAGTCCGACTTCCGTTTCGCTACAAACACTACTTCGTGACCTCTTATTGACCTTTATTCGTAACAACTCGTGCTTCTCCGGCGCTTGACAAGTTTTAATATTTTCAGGAATTCTGATATCACAAAATGTGATGTTTTGATAACAGAAATTCGAATTCTTAAATTCAGAAAATGTAATCCAGTTTCTGATATCAAAATTCGAATCAAAAAATCATCAGAAATTCGAATTTCTGAAAAAGATGTTTTGATATCATAAATTCAAACAGATTTTCCTTATATCAAGAGTTATATTTTCTGATATCATAAATTAAATTAAAATGGCGAATAAATTTCACATTTTTCATGAACACTGCACTCGTTGCTGAACAAAAATTAGAGCAGGTGTAACTGTTCTTGTTCAATGAAAAGTGGCCCCCGTAGAAAAACGACCTATTCAGTTGTAGACTACTTGGATTACATCTCCGATATTATAGCCTTAGAGTCATTTTTCTCCGTGTGGGACCAGGGTTGTAGAAAAATGACCCCGTAGAATATTGACTAAATTTTATTACATATCCCTAATTATATCCTACTACATGTATTTACTAATAATTGTAAAGGTTGCAAACGTATGTATAACTTATTATTAGATAAAAAGAAATAAACATACAGTACATATATATCAAAATGGAGAGAAAAGGATCATGCGCGGATCTAGAGGGGGGTCGGGGGGGTCCCGACCCCCCCTGGAAAATGAAAATTTATTAAATTTACATAGTAAAATTATCGCAAATATGCCTCGGACCCCCCCCTGGAAAACACAATTACCCTTCGGACCCCCCCCCTGGAAAAATTTTCTGGATCCGCGCATGAGGATCATAACTATGCACAAGAAACCTGGAACAAAATTTTTGAATTCCCTTTTAAATCTACACAAGAATCAAAACTAGACTGGTTACAGTTCCAAATTCTTCATAGAATTTTTCCGAAAAATAAAAAGCAGAGTCTCCTGTATGCAAAAGAGATGGAGAGAGTATTGGAGATATATTTTATGATTGTATTGTAGTAAAAGAATTATGGACTGATGTTGAAGAATGGATTTTTAGACAATTTGATTTGTTAATAACAATTGATAAACAATCATTTTTTTTTTTTTTTAGAAAATATAAAAATAGAGAAATTTATCATTTTTTTTTTAACTTGGTAGTTCTTATTGTGAAGCAATATATTTTTTCTTTTAGGCTTAATATAATAGTAAGGCGAATCCAAATTTACATGAATTAAAAAACGTTATAATAGATAGGCTTTCGACTGAAAAATTTGTGCAAATGAAAACTTGTAGATATAAGGAGTATAAAAGCCATTGGCAAAAATATATGGTAAGCTGTAGTACTGTAGTATAATAGAAAAGAAACACAATAAAGAAACAATTTAACCATATATGGTTAAATTGTTTCTTTATTATGTTTATTTTCTATTTTGAATTGTTTTGAACTGCGATGGGTTTTTTTATTTCTTTATCCTCTTTCAAGTATCCCTGGAGAACAGGGACCTATCACATGAATATGGTTTATATTTAACATACATATGTAAACAATGCCTCTCTCTCTCTCTCTCTCTCTCTCTCTCTCTCTCTCTCTCTCTCTCTCTCTCTCTCTCTCAAAATTTACTTTCACTATGTAAGGAACGTACAGTATGAATTATTCAAATAGTCAAAAGTTTTCCATTACGATTGTATAAACTAATGTACGAAATTTTATTGAAGCAAAATGTACCTAGGCAATTTATAACACTTTAAACTATACTGATGTAGCCCAAACTGCAATATCAAGATGATATAATGAATTACCACACTTTGTGCATACAAGACTGTTTCAAAATATGTTTTATGACAACTAATGATACATCTGTTCAATGGCTACAGTACAGAGATCTACACAGAATTCTTCCTGTGAACTATTATTTGAAAAAAATCAAGATTATAATTGCAAATGATTGGTGTACTTTTTGCAAGGAAGAAATAGAAACAATACAACATGTATTTTTTAGTTGTACTAATGTTTTACCCTTGTGGAACAATCTTAGTATGTGTATATATAATGAAAACAAGGAAACGGGTATGTTTCAATGCTATCAATATACTTTTTGGAGAAAATTCTCTAAATGTAGATAGTAAACCTGTGTACTTCATAATTTTATTTCCAAAACAATTCATATTTATATGTCTGAAGCAAAATAAGATTCCAAACTATGTTGAGTATTACATAATTTGAGTTTTTAATACAGGATAGTCACAGTGGGAAGATTTTTTTGTTAATAATTGTATAACTAAACTATACAGAAGTGGAATTTGCTATCAATACTGTATATTTTTTTGCTATGTCATTTTTCTCTATATCAATTTTAAATATACAACCTAAGGTCCTTTACTTTTGTTTTTAAATGAGTGTGTGAATGAAAGTGGTACATGTCAATCGCAACTTCTCGAGCCTTTCCGGCAAGCTCGGAAAAACACCTCGAATGTATTACCCAGGCGTCCATGACAACCCCCCTTTTTAAAAAAAAACTTGATATAAATTGAACACATTTTACGATCTGTTGAAATGTGAGTTAGACTTCATTAAAGTCAATGATATAACCTAAAATATAGCACAGAAGCGACATACAAGGCTGTCTAGCCGATACTTTTTTTTAGTGGGAAGCGACTCCATTTTGTATAAAATTCTAACATCCGGTGATGTTAATACATTCGAGGTGTTTTTCCGAGCTTGCCGGAAAGGCTCGAGAAGTTGCGATTGTGGTACATGTATGAAAAGAAAGTGATTTAAAATATTTTTTTTTTAAAAAGTTGATATCATGTTAATAAAAATTCTGTATGTTTGAATTTTGAAAAATGTAAATATAAAAAAAAACAATGTACGAGATGTCACGTATGTACATGTATATGTTGTAAAAGTGGAAACTTCAATTAAAAAAAAAAAGAAAAAAGTAAAAAACGAAGTCATCATCAACGTGTTGCATACTGCATACAGAAAGTATAGAAGGGGGGGGGGGGGGTCCTATACAGTAGTGCAGTGTACTTGACAGTTCTTTGTAGATACATGTATGATTAGTTATAAAGTTATTTTGGACAAAATGCATCTGTCAGTTAAACACCTCTCGGTCTAATATAATGTCATTTGTGAATGACTGCCACATTGCACCCTCCAATAACTTGATTCAGCCATGTCATTAATCATTACCTTTTGATTGAGTCGAATTTTATGCATGTGTTGTTTGTATATTTAGGAAACAATTTAGGAATTTCAATATCAGAATTTGAACAACGGTAAACGTTTTGTGACCTTTAATGTTAGTTGGAATAAACAAACTGGTCTCTTCAATCATTTTTTTTTCTCAAACATGTATTTAGAAATAAATTCAGTAACTTACAAGCTCACCTTTAACCAACATTTAAGTGACATTTCAAATTGTAATAATTGTGGACACACATGTGAAGAAAGTTTTCATTTTGCCTTTACTTGTCCAGCTAACATTAATCAAAGGACATTGCTCATTAAGGTTCACTTGCAGATAAATGAACAGTGTTGCCGAAAGACGCATTTTTGATATGATTTTGTCTTTTAATAAAATTACAATATACGGTACGTATATCAGACAAATTATGGGTTATTTCTTTTTTGTTCTTTTAGAAAATATAAACTTTACTTTAGTGTGATCGTTAAAAACTGTTTGCTGAAGAATGAAATGAAAAGGAATTTATTTGTATCATTCATTACGCCAGGTGCACGTGTCAGAAATTAAGGAGTCAACATTTAAATTAACCATCAGATCTACTTTAAATCTTAAGATATAAGTCAAACTTGTTTAGCTATAAACTGTTATTTAGTAAAGAAATTATACATATATTTGGCCTTTAAAGTTTGGGCATTTTCCTATATTTTTATATAGGGCTCTCCCTTTAAAAATGACCAATACAGTCTATAATTAGCCACGACCATCGAGCCCTCTTAAAATCAGAAGCACGGATCAACGATGTCACTATTTATATACGGTAGGAAAATGGCTACTAAATTTAGGGTAACAGTTGACATTTAGATTCATTTACATGATTTCCCATAGGAAATAATGTGGAACAGTAATCCATTTCCTGCATTAAGCGCGGTGGTTCTTTAGGGTTATCAAATATAGATTTGTTCATAGCAGCTAGGAGATTGAAATTTTGTCCAATTTTTTCAAGCCATTTACTACAGAAATGAGAAGAACAAGTTAACTATATAAAATTTAATATTTTTCAAGTTAATTATATAAAAACAATTATCACATGATAGCCACATAGTCAATTTGTGAGGCAAAGTAGGCTAATACTATAATGTGTCTATTTGTACTGCTACTTTAGATCTAAGATCAGCTACAGGTCTATGATGATTAACTTCTATAATCAAAATTTTCCTTTTCAATTTTTGAAAGCATATACAAGTTTGATATGATATACGTACATTAGTCAACGTTTTAACAAAGGTTTAAGCACGGCGTGTCAACCCAAAGATCTGCAGCTATAGCCCCGATAAACCCCAAACAAGATATGCAGCTATTGCCCCTATAAAATATCTAATTTTTACGGGCTAGCTGCATGGTCAAATTTTCACTATTCTAAAAGGATTTGATATCCTCAGATAATTCCAACCGTCAAGTTGATCATAGTGTCTTTTACAAAAATTAAGATTATCGGGGATCAACATTTGTACATTGTCATGTACAAATTTTGATCCCCGATAATCTAAATTTTTGTAAAGGACAATAGCTTTAACAAATGTTACCGTGTTAATCCTTTAATTGGATCATAGTGTGTGTGTGTGTGGGTAAACAATCAAACTGAAGTTAGTTCATGGAATTAACAGCAACAAAAATAAAACTTCACCCCCATCCACCCCCACCCCCCAAAAAACAAAAACAGAATAAATATGAACTAGTGTGTCATATTCTGATTTTGTTTATTACTATGTTCATTCTACACTGACGAACAATTGCAACGTACATGTATATATTGGATTGAATATACATATAATTTGGCTATATCTTCTTTTAAAGGTATATATGTGGCGTATTTGGAGTAAAATTTTTGACATGAGTTTGAGTAAAATTATACATCATACTTCTTATAATTAGACGTTTTACAAACTCTAGGCCCATAAAACATGTTCTGTCTTTAGTTATTTGTCTCTAAACTTTGCTACACGTCTGATGAATATTAATGTAATCCGCCATTTACAACGCCACTGCGCATGAGTGCGGGAAAACCTAGCATTGAAAACACGATGGAAGAAGAGTTTGTTTACAAATTAGAATCACGTTTTTCATGTCTTAAATTAAATAATTCTTATATCAGATGATACTCGAAGCATTATTATTCCGATATTCATTAATGTAGAACGATATAAATTGTTTATTAAGTGTAATAAAGACGAAGCACGATTTTATCATCATCGACACGGTAAACGGAGTAAATACCCCTCTCCATGAGGGATGCATGTACTGAGAGTGTTTATTTATTCTTTATTCAAAAATTCCTCTAAACGAAAATCCACTTGTGGTTTAAAACTTATAAAGTAAAGACACGGGACACATGGAGCACGAACCTGAATATCAAAACCCCTACAACTTCATCATGGAAACTTAAGTTTAATTCGGCTTTAATTCCTGTTCCATCAATCTACATGGTCTCTGATGACAATTTTCCCTTTGTTCCTATCCTTGTCAGTCTGTCTCTTTTTTCTTTCATTGCCAAATCTGTCAAACTTAACGGTATACCTATCATTCTCGTCGTCGCCATTCTTGTTGATAGACCAAGATGGATGTCACGTGACCCATTTAAGGCGGGGTTATTCAAATCTTTTGTATTTTTTACCGTGCCGGTAAAAAATAAAAAAATATTTTTTTGATTTCTTGTATCTTTGTTATGCGATTGACTTATAAAGCGTAATTTGTGTGAAAGTCCTATCTTTAAGTAAAGAAATGAAGCAAATAATCAGATCTTATTATTGTTATTCACAAAAAATACGCCACATATACCTTTAAAAAAAGAGAGTTAACTCATATGAACTATATTTTGAGATGAAAGGTTTTCTAAAGAAAATAATAATTTTTATCATAGGATTGTATTAACTGTACTAGAAACTTGACTTCCTAGTTTTACAGGCAGACTCAACATGAGCTACATGTATTTTCGTGCATTAGGATCATGCGCGGATCCAGAAAATTTTTCCAAGGGGGAGGGGAGGGGGTCCGACGTTTAATTGAGTTTGCCGGGGGGGGGGGGTCGAGGCATATTTTGGTCATTTTATAATTATATCATAATTAATGTGTAAAGTGTTAAAACCCGCGCTTGCGCGGGTTATCATCTAGTACAATACAAATGAAATTTATACAATGCAAATGGAAAATTATAGAATACAAATAGAAAATTATACAATACAAATGAAAATTTATATAATACAAATGGAAAAGATCGAATATTGCAACGTTTGACATGCCAAAGTTTTCGTTGAATTTTGAAAATTGTCGTTCAACTGTATTCCACCTGTATCTCAAACGACCGTGTCGTGCTAGGGTCCGTTCGTCATCGAACGCAAGATTTTTTTTCAAGTGGTTATAGAGCGGTGGCCGCTCACTGCTAGGAGAGTGGGTTCCATATATTCAGACCATAAAAATGGTATATATGTATTATAGTTTGTGCAACACTGACTATTTCATCGGCAATGCATTTGGACAATATTGCCCTGGGTACATAGGCACCTGACGTTATGTATTTTTCTCATAATAAAAATATATACCCTATATCTAATAATACATGTGTATTATTAGATAATAGGGTATTTATTTTTATCATGAGAAATATAACGTCAGGTGCCTGTGGTTTGTTATTCAGTTTAGGTTTGTAATATTGTCCGCAGTTGCGTGAATGACCTGTAAATGAGAACAAGGAAAATGTACGTGCTGTAGGTGCAAATAACAGCTAGCGTTATTATCAAGTTGACGTAATAAACTAAATAATTTCACCCTTGCGAATGTTATTGTCATTTAAATTTAGACCATGTGGTTTTAGTTGACCCTTTCAGTTTCGCAGTAAAAATCGAGCCTCGTGTTTATAGTCTATTTCCTAGAATCTAGGTACTTGTAATCAAATATAAACTTTAGACGTTTATTGATTTTAAACTTTATCTTCATTAATTGGTCGATAAAATGAGTTCTAGAAATAAATGTGACAATAGATAATATACGTTTTTTCTGATGTTGCAACAATTAACATGCTTAGTAGCGATCTGCTCTAAGGATTAATTTTCGATCCGCGCCTGACCTAGTTATAGCATCAATAGTAAAACAGACTATACTATTTTATGCAGAATGTTACTTGAAAATGACTCGATATACTAAGTTTTTCTACAAAACAGACACCAATTCTTTTTTTTTAAACATGGTATTGCACACTAAAAACATAAAACATGGCTATGATTTTATCAAGCAACCCAATGTTTACATTTTCAACCACGTGTAGAGTTGTTGAACACGAACGATAACTCTTTTCTGAATATCATCGTTTAGTTAAAATAACCGCTAGATGATGAAATAAGACATATATCTTAATAGATTTTCATGTTTTAACATAAATCAAAGTAAGATATGAAATGAAAAACGGCCAGTACTTACGTATTTTGAGAATATTATCCGAACACTTATACTTCCGCTCGAATTTTCACAGGAACTGAACAAATCTCGGCGAAGTCTCGTGAACTTTCATTCGAGCACCTCTAAATTTATTACATACATTGCAACGATAAAGAAAACATTCCGAACACATTCGCAGGGGTGAATTTGAGAGCGTTAGACCGGGGGGGTTTTTTTGAGGGGAGGGGGTGTCGTTCATTATTTTTACTTTCTATCCTTTTTACATGTAATTCATTTGAGTGAAAGATAAAAAGAAAGAGATGGAATGATGATAATATTTACAATGTGACATTCATAGCGTATAACAGGAAACTATTAATAGTATTTGTACAATTTATCGAAAAATCGAGATAAGGGACACAAAAAAAAAAATAAAAAAAATAACCAAAACCGACTCACTAGAACAAGAAAAAAACAATATAGACAGAAACTTTAATAATCGGTGAAATTAAATTTGTAAACCAGGCAAGCAGTATCAGGGTGGGGGGGGGACATATTTCTTAAATTTACATATAAAAAAAGTTAATTATCAAGGAGTCCCCCCTTCCCACCACCACATTTTCGGAGCATGTAAATAATTGGAAGCAAAAGGAAGTGAATGAACGGTGAAATTGAAGTTAAAATTACGCTATCCCCCTCCCCTTCCCGCCATGATTTTGGGAAGTTAACGTTGTCTTCTTTTTTTTCTGTCCCCCACTTTCAAAAACGATGCTACGTTCTTGTAAACACCATACAATGAGACAATAAATTCCTTGCAATCAAACTTTAATATAATATGGTAGTTTTGTTTCTCAGGACATCCACATGAATGTCCAATCACACAAGATTTAAAGTGTTCCGAGAAATGACTATTATGAGCACCAACCATCCTAAAATAATCTACTGGTATATATCAAGGTTCGTTTTTTAACACATTAAGATGGTATCGTGTAAAAAGTGTTATTTTATCTGCTGAAATGTGCAATTTACGAGATCCGTACTGATAATTAGCCTATGGAAATCGGCGACAAAATAATTAATACTAAATCAAAGTTGCATATGAAAAAGTATCTACGTAGATGTAGAACCTAATTTCTCTAAACATTTTGTCGAAATTTTCGATACGCAAAATAATTTCTCAAACATTTTACTTTTATATATATATATATCACTTGCAGATCGAGAGTCATCATTTTAACATGTGAAAACTAATCACACTTTTTCACTCTACGGGGATGGTAAGGATGTTAAAAGAATAAAGTGATGCTAACTAGTAGTAAAATGTCAGATTATTTTTGTTGGCATTGAATATTTCTACGAAATATTTTTGGAAATTACGTTGTTTCTTTTTAATAAAACTAGCACAATTTTTGTGCGCCGTAAATTGTAATTGATTAATTATGAGTGGGTCTAAAGCGAAACAAAGCTCACTTGGTGTTATTTAGTTGTGGTATTTGTCAGTTTTTTCTCAACTATATATTGTTTTAAAAAGATCGAACACAAGGAGGCTGCGAGGAATCAATACTCACGGCTTGCTTATTAACTTCACGCTGTGGAAAAAAAAAGATTCTCTTAGAGACTTGCGATTGAAAATCGACGTAATAAGTTTCATGAAAGATAACTGCAATTAGAATAGTATCAACAGACTTTCAATTGGATGACCAGATGGAATCCTTTATCTGGTTCCAGTCCAATCATCCCAAAATCAGAGCGAGTAAAGCCCGCGATGCTGTATTTTCTTCCTTTCCTTATAAGAAGGTTGGACTGATGTGGCCATTTTCGACTATATTAATCTCCTTAAGAATAAATCGAAAATAACTGGATATTTTTTTCTTCCTTTGTGATGGTTTATGGCTTAAATATCATGAATAGGTAGATCTGGTAGATAAATTGTTGATCATCTACTCTCCTCGATTCAGTACAAATCATCGAAAGGACTTGAAGGGGGTGGTATCGACTTTTTGATCAAAATAATTAAGATGATATATCAATGAATGTATACGAGATACTAGTAGCTAGCAAAGAAAATCGGTTTACGGGGACAGGTATAACGCATCTTGTTTGAGTATAGCTGTCACATTGAGCGTGCCCCCTTCTGACTCGCGGATCGATGATGCGGCAGTATCGGTAAAGAGCAGATGAGTGATAATTGTCACTCCTTCGGGTCTTTTTTTTTAAAGACCTGAGTATGCGATTCAAACCCGTAGTATACCCCTCGGAGAGGTTAGTAACAATGGACTATTCGAACATCACCTGTCTGAATGTGACCGAAACGGTTGTCTTGTATCCTGCCCATCAACCCAAGCTCTCGATCCTACAGGGGAATATCATTGCGATTTATTTGACGGTTGTGGGTAAGTTTCTTACATTTTGATATATCCCCCCCCCCAAAAAAAAAAAAATGAATATTTACAGAAGTATGATGAGGTATAACATTTTTTTGTTCATCTTCAAATTATAGTTTCTTAATGAACAGGTTTTTGGCTAGCCTAACAAGAGAACAACTTTTTGAATAAGATTTCCTTTTGTGTTCATTCGATTTGTGCGGGTTTTTGGTTTTTTTTTTTAATTTTGTTTGTTTGTTTTATTTTAAGGGGTATTTTTTTTTACCGTGTTGGGTTGTTTTGTCTTTTAAGACTAAGAAAAAGTATTGTTTTTAGTTTTATGAAATTTGTGTATTTCATTTGTACTTTTTTTTAAAAAAAGAATTGCATAGATTTATAGGTTATAACATTTTAAATCTTTTAATGGTACCTTTTCTTTTCCACGTTAACAAAACAGAGTTTAAACTTTTACAAACCCAAGAATATTTTCTTCAAAATTTACATGTAATGTTTAATAATATCACATTTAGGAGTGGCCTCATTTGTGGATAACCACCTAATATACAGTTGATGCAATATTTTATCGGCTTCGTTTCAATTAATTAAAACTAATAATGGAATAGTTAACTCCCCTGGTTAACGAACACCTATTTTCCTTTCAACCCATGACTTACATGTTCTTATATGTTCTTTTATTTCAATTTATACTCTCGTGAAATTAACAGAAATGAGATTATTTGAAATAATCGTCGTGTATGGGTCATATCCAACAACATGTACACTTAATAAAATAAAAAAAAAATTACGAAAGATTCGATGAAGACATAAAAACCATATTTTATCACTGACCTAGCCGTTTATGGATCTCATTAATTTAGAATCATACCTAGTCGTGTTCAACAGAAATCCAATAGTTGATTTCCTTCAATTTTTAAAATTGCATGTTTGTTAAGTTTTGCAGAATCCTTAATGAAAACATTTAGAATTAATGCTGCTTACAACTTATAGAAATCACAACCCCCTGTGTAAAAACAAATATCGATCTTTATGAACAAACCAAGGAATTTTTACTTAAAAGCTTCAAAACTTCCGCCATAAATGCGTTGTAGAAATTTGTTATGGTAATCCTATTATTATTTTTTTTTTTTTTTGTATGTTAGCGACACAATTTCTGAGTTATTATTTTTTTTTTGGCTTCAAATTACATTTATTACATCTTCAAATATCTTCAAATGAAATCAAACTATCATAAAGTTTGTACATGTACGTTGATGCAAAATGTAGATGCAAAATGTAGAAATTACAAAATGGATACTATTTCTCACGGAGCATCACTGAGATACCTGAGGGGGAAAATACTATATGTGTGTATATACATGTAAACTGTAAATGGTCTCTGTAGTACCGACCTACACTACTAAGGATTATTACTTCAAAGTCATTATCGAAAATATCGTTAGACGTATTCCACAGATAAATGCTAGGAATATGTATCTTATTACATTGACCAGTTAAGCACCTATATTGGAAAAAAAACAACACCCCGAACTATTGACAATCGAATAAAAACCAAATACAAAAACCCCTTGATATACTTAACACCAGAAGAAAATATGATTTTGTAGGGCATGTATCGATTTTAAGTACGCTAGACTCGATTCAATTTCCTCAGATTTGATGAGATTTTTTTCTTAGAGACAGATATACCAGCAGGAGATGGCAACTTCAATACAGATAAAATATCAAGTTTACATCTTAATATCAATTCTATGTAAGAATCAATGATTTATAAACGGATCTGACCACGCATAGCAACCAATTTTCTTTATATTTCATAAGTGGACCCACATAGGTGTAAAACGCAAAAAGACACTAAAAGTCGGGTGCTGGGGGTAACTGTTGCCATGGTAACCGAGACTAAAGATGGAAAAATAGCAAAACTTACCTACTCTAAAGCCATATTAGAAGGTTTTGTCCGCTAATGTAAACTATCAAAGACATAAAACAATCTTTGTTCCATTGTCAACTCTTATTTCATAGCAGAAAATTGACGGAGAAACAACTACTTTTAAAATGTTACCATGGAAACCATTAGAAATTTTTGAAATTGGTCTTTTGCGTTTTTTTCTGTTAGCTGAAATATGAAAATTAATTATTCATTTTTTATATCCTTATCAAGAAATGTTGTTGCTATGGAAAAGAAAGTTGCAAAGAACTTAACACAGAAATTATTTCTTTTTGATAGTCCATAGCAACGGAAATTATTTTCGTCAAATGCCAGATTTTTTTCAAGTTGTTTTCAAGTTCAGGACATTCTTGATATTTTATCAACAATTGATATAGTTTATCCGTACTTTATATACGAAAAAAAATTTAAAATGCCTCAAAATATTAGACTAAACCTTATTTTCTTATTTTCAGCTTGTTACCATAGCAACAATTCTCAATTTTTATTTGTTAATTCTAAATGGGACAATCATTATAGTGTGTACCAAAAAAACTCAAAATTTATGTTTTTTGGTTCAAATTTAATGAAGAAATCATAATTTGAAATTTCTCTTTAGTTACCATGGAAACACTCTAAAAAAAATTTTTTTCTTGAAAAATAACAATTTTGATAATATATTCTACCATAGAAACCCCAAGTTGTGCACATTACTCACAATATGTTTTCAAATAAGCATTAACATGTCATTTTTATATCTTTACCCTCTGTTACCATGGCAACGGGACCACATAGCAACAAATAAATGGTGTTAGGCTTTTAAATCTATCAAAGTCTATCAAACTGCAAAGTATGAAGACAATCCGTGACTATGCGTGACCACCGAATTTTGATTCTTACATAGAATTGATCTTAATTAATGTCACACAAATGGGAGAAGGGAGATGAGGGATTTCTCACTAAGACTTTCGATCCCTAGCTTTAGATCAGTTTTGTCCTTAAGGTGGGTCGCGCGTTTACCCCATTAAAAATCCCACTAGAAAACATATCCTGAAAATTTGTCAATTCGTTTATCATCATTTAAACTTCATTATATAAACAAAATTATTAACTTTGCCTAAATTATTTTCATGCAAAGCCGCCTCAAACTTAGCATTGTTTTTTTGTGCTGTTTTGACGCTTTTCTAATGAAATATATAGGGAAATGAGCACATGTTCTCAAACTTCTTAATGATGATTTTAAATTCGAAAAAGATATCTGTAATTTAAATTGCACTGTGGTTAAATGATCATTAAATATGTCATTAAAATTATTTTGCAAAATGTTTACTACAAAAATCCAATACCTTAAATCGACCATTAGAGTATTTGAGTATACAGAAAAAGTACAAACCAAGAAAGACGTAATTCAGGAAAGTTTACTAGAATATTGTTCTTTCGTAAGGATATACCTATTGCGGACTTTTTTTTTTTATCTGCGATGATTCCAACCATATCCCGTGTGAACAACCAAGAAAGCATGTTGTTGTTCATTTCTTTCTGAGAGGGACTTACACGCGATTTGAGCTCAAAATCTAAGATCTTATTTTTTCCATTTTTAATGTTTTTAATGCTTTGTCAAAATTTGAAAGTCAAATATTGAGTTTTAAGCAAGATGCAGAGTTTGAAATATTTGATTTGTAAACAAAGCTCGAGCCTTCTTATTGTTTACATATCTATACTACTAAATTAAAATAATAGACTCGAATTTTTGGGCTTTAATACCGAGATATCGGAAGAGTACTGTCTTTTGTTTTATATATTTTAAACATCATTGGTACCAGTTTGTATTTTTTTTTTTCAATCAAGCTTCGCTAATTAATAATCAACGAAAATTCCTTTTTAAAATCCGGAAATCATCTGGATTTTTTGGATTTTACAATCTTGCGCATGCGCATTACATTCACGCTAAATCACGGGATGCTCTTTAGTTTAGGTTTCCACAACATCACATTTGCATGGATAAACTCAGAAACGATAATACAAATACGTGTAAATTTTCATTGAAAGTTTGCTACATGTATATATTCTGTTCATCAAAGAAAATACGGGAGATAACTCTAACTCAGAGCATTTGATATGAAAAATCCCGAGAGTTCCGAATGTCTACATGGTGTTTAAATTTAAAGCGAGTAAAAAACGTTGGTGTAAAAGTGTTGAATTCTTTATTAATATGAATTAAATTTTTAGATGAAATGTATTTACAGCCTCAAAATGGTTTGTTATGAAAAATTTGACTTATTTTCAATAAATCTTCATTAATTTTCTCAAAATCGGAGCGATTCTGCAGTTTTTTGCTACATAACGGGTATATGGGAGGCATTTTAACTGTGGTGAAGGCCTGTCCCGAGACACAGTTAGATTATTCTATTATAATAATATTAGATTATTCCGATATCATATGCAATGTCAACCCGTGCACGCACGGGTCAAAGTCTAGTGTGTTTTATTGTTATAAGTTTCAATCAAATGTTGTTTTCTTCTGTTGATAATATCATTTATAAACACATTGAATCAGCTTACCTTGTTTCACACGAGTCAGTTTGTCAAAAAATGGTAACTCCATTCTATACATTATTAATTTTGTAAACAAATTTGACTCGAACTTTGTTTACATGACAATGAATTCTGTCCTCTGTATCTCTCTTGAATTCAAATTCTGGTCAATCATTCAAAATGGGCAAATAAACCATTTTGTATATATTTACATTCAGTGTATATTTCCCCTTATGTTTGCATTGGAAATCTGCGACGTTCAATTTCCTATGAATGCACTTTACTAATTCATGCGCCATGAGCACAACAACAAAAAAGCATGTGCATATTGCATAACTATACAGTATTTAAGTTTTGTTATGAACTTACTGTTGGTTGAAACGGGGTTTTTTTTCTTCAAGAATCAACATTGAATCAAAACATGTTTAAGTGTACAACTGAGTTTCAGCAAGATCAAAGATCGCAACATCTCTTTTCTGGGCCTTGAATCATGTCCCTAATTATCAGATGGGAATAAAGTAAGGGAGAGAGGAAGAGCTAGGCGTGGCTAAAACACTTCTTAAACCAAAGCCCAGAATAAAGGATTTGCTTGTCGTATTGCGTGTTAAAGGATTCCATGTGTATAGCTTCATGGTAATGGCGATGCATCAATTCAAACAAGCCTCGCAAGGTGCTTTGTCATTATAAATCATGTTGCGGTATGCACGTCCCCTTAGTCGCAAATTACATCACTTGCCTTTTTCGCTTACGTCTTGGTTAATGTGGAATAACACACTTGGAAGAAGTCACTCAATCAATTTAACAGTAAATTATTTGATTATGAAAGAAATAATTATATATAAAAACTGTATATATGTCAAATAAGCAAAAAAAAAAAAAATGCATTTCGGAGACAAAAAAATTATATCTAAAAAATTCAATTCAGTCAGTAACAACAAAAGCCCTTCGGGATTCGAACTAATGTACGGATCACAAGCCCGACACTTTTATTTTTGTTTATCTTTTCAAGCTCGACACTTTATCCACTCGGCTATGGAGTAATGTATCTGTTACCGTCTATAAAATCGTTTTAATAAAACGAATTGTCGTTTCGATCAGAGGTCAGCCATTTTATGATGTGTTATTCCACCTTTTAAGCCACATAATCTGGTGTTGTATCCCTTTTTTGCTTCTCATGTGCTGATATTCTTTTATGGAAATACACTGGCTCATTTGCAACTATGATTTGAACAGATCTCTTTACTTAAGAAAAACTATTCTTAATATAAGAAATATGATGTTGCCCCAAAACTCAGTTCGAAGGACAGAGGAGAAACATTATTTTTGTCCTTACAAGATTCAACCTGTAGTTAGTTCTTGAGAAAACGTCGGTTTTTTTCCCCTAAAAATATTTGTCCTAGGTGCATCTAATGTACGTTATCAATCCTGATTTGTCTAAGGGAATCGATGAAAACTAATAAAATGTTTATATAATTCTTCATTTCACATCGGAAGCAATAGTGACAATAAAAATGAAACAAATAAGAAAAAAAATCCAAACGTCTGCCAATTAACTAAGTACTATCAGATCGACTTAAAAGGTCATATGATATGATTTGCAGATACAGTGATCTTTGCAAAAAAAAACCTCAACTGTGTTAGAGCGCTTTATAACGTGAGTTTTCAGAGCGTTTGGTAATCAAAATGGTTTTGCAAAATATCTTAATTTCATTTTTGACCACGACAAAGAGGGCAAAGACACTGAGCTTGCTCTATTCATACAAAACTTTACATCTCTGGTCCTACATTTCGGGAATGCTAAATCCTATTTGGTATATAAATCTGTTTCTGTGAATATCGAAACACATGAATCTCTCCAAGTATTCGAAGAATCTTTTTTTTTTTTAAATGTTAATAACCTAATATTTATTATATTCAGACTCTAGCGCGGCTTTAAAATTTATATAATTACTGACCATGTATGGTCAGTAACCCGATTACTTACTGCATGACTGTAAAGGTTTTAATAGATACTCTAAGACATACAATTGCTCGTGGTTTATTTTGAGTAATCTCTTAATTTAAAATCTCGAACGATATATCGTAATCGCTCAAGATGTCAACTTCACACCAAACGAATACTTTCTTTATTCGATCGTCATAATTCTCCAGAAAGTAGTCATATTCAGTCAGTATTACTCAATTTTTCTTTGGTTTCAGGGATTTTTTCTCTCATTGGAAATGGTATTACCATTGTGGTCATCTGTCGATTTCCCAAGCTAAGAACTGCAGCCAACATCTTCATCGCGAACTTAGCGGCTGCGGATTTGGCCATCACAATTCTGACGTTTCCTTTCTCCGTTGTTTCACATTTCTATAACGGGTAAGCTCGACTACTCTATCTGAGGAGGGTTTATATCCATGATACTCGTATTAAGGATAGCGTTTAAATTATACTATTATAGAGACGACGTCCATTTTGTTACCTCACTGTATTGTATACCTAAAAATATTCATCAATATTAACACAACAAAACATGGAAAAATATCTTGACTTTTTAAGGTCAGACGACACGTTCCTCGATCAAGTTTTTTGTATCTCCTCGTAATAAAGAGTTCCAATAAAAATAATCCTTATTTTAACCGAAATTGGTTTATAAAATTATATTTAATCATGCCCCTTTCTGTGCTCTTCTACGATTGGAGATAAATTTGTAATTTCAATTAGATTATATAGGAAATTGCATTATGTAGTACTAGTATCTTGCACAAATGCCTGGTAAGGTACACTAAGTTTTTGCAAGAACGCTTGTCAAAGTAGTAGTAAATCAATAACAAATTCCTGGAAAAAGTTATATAAAATTGAGGAACGTGTCGTCTGACCTTAATACTATTATGTTAAAAGCATGCGAAAATGCCATTCGTTATTATGAAGACGTTACGTATTTATTGCAGACACTTGATAAAAAGGTTTTCTTATGAAAGCAGCAATAAGCGCTTTAAAGTAAGAGCCGTGATAAATGAGTGAAAAGTGGGCAAATTAGTTATATAAGCTTGGTGATTTGCGTTTCATAACAAAAAACCGTAATTACATGTATTTATACAATACGAAGTTCAACAACTAAACGTTTTGGTGCACTGTTCTTGGAGGAAATAAATAAATGATTGTGCTCAATTTGTTTCTCTAATATTAGAAAGCAAGCTGTCAAAACTAAGAGACTAATTGTCGTTGTTATGGGTTACCTTCAGAGATTCCAAGAACTCTCTCTCTCTCTCTCTCTCTCTCTCTCTCTCTCTCTCTCTCTCTCTCTCGATAATGTATTTTTTTCTAGAAGCTAATTTTTAACTTCATCAGACAGATAGACTAAAAAAACGGACGTGTACAATTTTCTTCGCGTTCAATTTTTATTCAAAACCCGTGATCCCGGAGATCACTCAGGAAACTAATCATTAAGGGGATTGACGGTATGCTAACGAGGGAGATACAGTTAGAAAATAAACGAATCTATCATTTCCTATTTTAATTCACGAAAATTGCTGCTGGTAACAGTGGTTTTGAAATAAGAAAAATACCACACACACACACAAAAAGAACTTTTCTTTTAAAACCAAGTCTGAAAGAAAGTGTTTATTTATGTATAAACAATGAATTCATGGTGATATTAACTGGACATTATTTAAACATGTCTTTATTTCAATATTGATAAAACTACACAATGAATTTACTTTCATCATTGGTTGAAAGCATATAAAGGATTATAATTTCTGGTGTTTATACTGATAAGTTTGCGATGACATCAATATTTATAGGAGCAAAATGTAGAAACATTTTAACAAGAGCTTGGACTTTGGGTAGATGTGTCAAACAGCATTGTGACGTAGGCCTGTCTATTTCATTGCTGGCCATTAAACCTTGGCTTTTTGAAATCAACAAGATTTGCTAAGACTACGCAATCGGTGTATATTTTGCATGAAATCAGCATCATTTTAACTTGTTCTGACGCACGAATAGATAGTTACGTCCTACTGAAAGTCCAAGGTCTTGTTAAAATGGTTCTATATTAAGATATACCTCTTGAACATCTCGTTTTGAATAACTAAGCTTTTTTTTAATGATGTATTCATAGAAAAGTTAAGTTAGTATTTAATTATTGCAGTACATTCAAAACGAAAATATATGGAACGCCTCAACTGCCTAATGTTGATAATCTTCATAAATATGATGATACTTTAACATTACATGTTGATACCTAAACATTACATGACAGTACTTCAACATTACGTGTAATATAAATAGTGCCTGCTTGGGAGGGTGCCAGTTGAAATTGACACCCCGAGAAAACATTGTCAACCGACGCGAAGCGGAGGTTGACAATGGTTTTCGAGGGGTGTCAATTTCAACTGGTACCCTCCCAAACAGGCACTATTTATTTTATTATACTGAATGTCTTAACTTTATAGCAAATTGTACTGTTTTTATATAGAAAAGACGCGAGTTCTACGGCGAACCGTACGCGCATAATTTTCGCGCATGTAACAATTCGTTCTATCGGCCCGTTGCCAAGTGTGTTGCTAACGCTGAGGGTACGAGAACGGATTGTCAACTGTGTCTTAACCAATCAGATTTCAGTATTTAACATGAAAGTATAATAATGGTACTTCAACATTACATGATGATACTTCGATATTACATGATGGTACTTCAACATTACGTGATGATACTTCAACATTACGTGATGATACTTCAACATTACATGTTGTATTACATGATGGTACTTTAACATTATATTTTGATACTTCTTCATTATATGATGGTACTTCACTATGCGGTGGTTCTAGAAATAGGGAAGCGTCGCCTCGGGATCGAAATACTCTACAACTCAAAACACATGGATGCCTGTTAAGTTTTTTTTACACTGGGCTGATTCTCTGTTTCAGAGATTGATGAAATAGGACGAAGGTCCATGCACTGAGACTTGTTTAGATTAAGATACTCAACCATTACTACTGTTTGATTAAGTGTTGTCTTTTTAAAGGTTTATTGAAAATTTTAATGAATGGCTGTTTGGTTAGACCATTGGGGCTCCCTATCAGCGCATAAAAATCGGGGGGTACGAAAAATCTCCCAGGGGATTTTTGGTCCAAAAATGCGCGTTCAGAACCCAATTGTTTGGTGCTTGGTCAGAGCGGACTGCTCAAAATACATGTATTAATAACACCTAAACAAAGACTCCTGTCATTTATGTTAGATTGGAATTATGGGGATTGATGGGCTCTCCCTGAAGATCAAGGAAAGGGCAATGTAAGCACTGATTTTGTCACTGCTAAAATCAGATTCAACAGCAAATGCTTTATCCGTTGCATGTGGCTGTGATCTTATATACCTTGCATCCAAACAAATTGTATGTTCCGACACTATTTTTATTCAGTAGAGATCCTCTCTTATGAGCTGTACTGTGTACTTCTTCAGTGCCAGCAGTAGTTTTTACATGTTTTTTGGCTGATGGGCTAAGTTACTGAAATTATGCAATATAATCACTGTAAATGCTTCATGAAGCCAAACTCATTTAACTTACTCTATTTTAACCAACACGCTTTTTGTTGAAACATACATATAAGGCCAGCATTAATATAATAAAAAAAGTTTTAACGAACTGACCATTTCATTTATTTAAAAAAGGTGAAAATACATACCGGTATGTAAATATGGAAATTCGATCATATGTAGATTAATAGATCAAATATTTTAAAATACGGGGCAACTGACCCCCCCCCCCCCATTTTTTTATTTACATGTCGAGATTGAGTGGTAGGTCTCCCCCTCCCAATAAAAAATGCTATGTGCGTGCACTTGTATCTACTGGATGATTGCTCGTACTCTGATTCCCTTAAAAGTCCCTTGGACAGTAAGTCACTGTTTAATGGCATAGAAGCGCCAAAACCAATAGACCTGGCTAAACAGTGGTAAAACAAGCGCCAATTGAAGGCGCCCTCTTTGAAATAGGGTATTGATAAAATAAAATGTTTAGAATGTCAAGTGCCTCTTGATGTATATTGTTAATGAATGTGTGGATTGGGCCATGTGGGGCGCTGACCCCTACCCCACCCCGCCCCGCCCACCTTTATTTTTTTCAAATAGTTATGTTCAGTTCCCTGCTTTGGGTCTATTTACTTCGCACATCGGTAGAGGCATGCTAATGATGGATTTCAATTATCAACATAAGTACAGATAGGTAAATACTAGTAGCGTTGGTAACATGACCGAGCTCTCATTTAGTACCAATTAAGGAACCCTATCACCAATGATAGACGCGATAATTACATCAAAAACGCCAAGCACTGTATGAGGAAAACCGCATGTCTAAAATGGCGTCGAGAGAAAAACTGAAGAGTTATAGTTAAGGGGGATAACTGGAGGTACAGTGGAATCATCATTGTTCGTGAAGGACCAACGTGGGTAACCCTTGCCCACGAATTTACATACCCACTAACGTATATAAAAGCATTTGTTTAATTCATTAAAAATGTCCCGATTACTCTACCAACGAAATTACGTCTACACGAACCAGGAAAATTTTGGCTAGTCTTCCCACGAACATTGACCCCCACGAGTAAAAATGATTCCACAGTAATACCGTAGTCACTCTAAAGAATTATATCGACGTATTGTATGGGGAACTATAGAGGGGAAATTGCAAATAGTTAGGGAGGCAGGTAAGTGGAAATATTGAAATAAACAGACTGCATTTAATTAAAAGCTACCGTCGTTATTGACTGTACATGTCGGACGTGAAATGGTCTAGAGGATGCTGCTGGTTTTAAAACGCAATATATAGAAAAACTTTTTCTTTTTCGAGCTTTTTGGGTTCATTAATATTTCTTTAATGGTGCTGTAATTACTTGAGTAAAATTACTCTAATATTCGTAGCAATTGCATGAGAATTTGATCGACTAATGGGATCATGAGAACTGATTTTCAAAATTATAAGTTCTTTTTCACACACAAACACTTTATGTAAAGAGCAACCTGGTCATCCGGGATGTAGTTTGATTCAATAGCTGGACCATGTTGTTTTACTTTTGATTTGATTTGATGTGATGTGTAAACCTTTTACGTGGAATCCATTTGGTAAGACTGAACAATTTTGAAATAAAAACCAAATTTGTTCAAGGCATAATAGATCAATATATAATAATATTTGTTACTAAGCAATTTGACAACCCCATTTGCAACTGACACTGGAGCTTTCTTTGAATAGAGTTGTGTTTAAGGATGACGTTTACTCAGAATGAAAAAAAATTCCACTGATGATAATGAAAACCCATCTATTGTATGTTATAGACCTTTGATTGTAGTGTTTTTTTTCACTTTCAAAAAAGTAGGTCAATGACCTAGTTTTTGAGTTAATGGCTACTGAATATATTTAAAAAAATCAAGAAAAATCCAATAAAATTTTACACTACAATTGAGAATTTCTTAATTGTGAAAATATTAGAAATAATTAAACACTTTAAAAACTGAAATACAGTTTATGAATGGTAGTGGCACTAAATAGATATAAAGCATTAAAATCTCAGCAACAATTTTTAAAAATATTCCAGTCCGAATTTCCTCTATCAGTTTTTAAATCCCTACCCATTTTAGACCAAATTTTACAAAAATTGAATGATGATAACACAAAAACATTTATAGTATTAAACTACTTATATTGACCTTATTCTGTTGGCATAAAATTTATATGAGGTCAATGATCAAAATTTTGAGATATGGTGTCCTTTATCTATTTTAAGCATTTTTCAATATTTTTGCAATTCGTGCCATACGATAATTTTAATGAATAAGTGAGGTAAACCCAACAGAAAATATGCAAAATTATAAAGACTGAAATTTAACATCTAAACTTTTAATATCATAGTACTGCCAAAAACGTTTGAGCGGAAATCAAAATCTGCAAAATTTAGTCCGAATTTCCTCTGTTTGGCTAAAAGTCAATTTTTGTTTGAGCCTAATTCCATAATATAGTAGAAAAATCGAATGTTATGTCAATAATTATTCATTCCATGAATACTTTTTGTGTTTAGAACAATTTTTTTTTATGACTTCGAACTTTATAACAATCCGAATTTGAGAACTCAAATCCTGAGTAAACGACACCCTTAAGGATTCTATTAACCAAAAATCATGTATTGTGATCTTAGCCAAACTATTGAAATTCTTGTAAAATAGAGTGAGCACCATATTCATTAACCATAATAAAGGGGTACTCGTAGTAAATTTCATTACATTGCATGCTAAGATATTATATAATAACGTATCTATGTAAAACTCGGAACGACGGATGTACTTCGTCAAAGCGATGTACCAGCTTAGTGGAAGTGCTCATTTCGCCATGTCGAAGAAAATGAAAATTGCTACGAGGTCGTTATAAAGGTTTTCACTTTATTTACAGCTCTTCAGGTATCAATAAACAATTTGATAACCCCCCCCCCGCCCTTCCTCCAAGAAAAAAGCCACCAAACAAGCACACTGTAACCCAGTACATGTTGCTATACATGTATTTATAAGCTAATGCAAAAGAAACCAAATGAAAGAACATCATTAGGATTTTGCAAGTGGTTTTTAAATGGAATGTTCTGTTTCTTATCCATACGAAATTTATTTTTGGAATATTCCGGATGGGCTGAAGGGGGGGGGGAGTTCTATCAATAGACATCACGTGATCACAATTTCAGACAATGTGGTTGTTTGCAATTTCATAGGCGTCGGAACCGGGAGGGGGGGGGGGGGGTAAAGGGGGCTTAGCCCCCCCCCCCCAACTTTTTTTGCACAGTTAGCCCTAACCATCAGGCACGTAGCATCAGGGAGGGGCCAGCCCCACCCCCACCCCCCACTTTTTCTCGCAGCAAACATAATTTTTATTAAATATTCAAATAAAATTGAAGTATCAGGAAATTGCAATTAAGATGTCTTTTGGACTTATAGGTATACTACGACACCCCCCCCCCCCCCCCCCCCCCCACACACACACACACAAATTAGGAATTTCATGGTTTTGGGAATATGGGGGTTTTTTTGCTTGTCAAGATTTCTGATGATACGTCTAGCCCCCCCCCCCACTTTCAATCCCCGCTTACGACGCCACTGAATTTAATTCACTGCATGGACGTTTCCAAATGAAAAAAAAAAACAATGGCATACACATCCATGTTTTTAGTCTGAATTAAAACAATTCTTCATTGTACAATTTGAATAAAAAGTGTTTGAAAAAAATACCCAAATTCCTTGTATGTCTCGTGAACATCCATATAAACCTTATATCTTTAGATGGCAGTTTGGACAGGACGTTTGCCGTTGGTATGCTTTTAACTGTATGCTATTCGGCCTGGGCAGCATTGCTTTTCTGACGGCCATTAGCTGCGATCGCTATCTTGTGACCTGCAGACACGAGTTATGTAAGTTTAGATGTTGCAGACTGAACTCATTGTTGTAATGATTTCCGCGTCTATTGGTATCGGATATTATACTGTAGATTCCTTATTTTACGCGAGTACTTAATTCCGCGATTCAACGGTTTTCCATCAAATCGCGAGAACATAAAATCGCGAATGCCGAAATTTTATCATAGTTTCATGTAGTTTACATGTCTGAAATTTAAAAGCGAGATTTTAAAATTCGCGAGACGGGCTTCTCGCGATTTGACGCGGATATTATTTCCTCGCGTTTAATTAGGAATTTACAGTATATCCCATGTATCCATCATCGCTAAAAGGACAGAAATAGAAATTTCGGTTTTCGTCATTCATCGTATTGACAACAATCGTTTAACTAGGTTAACGAAAAATTTAAATAGAAATAACCTAGACTGGCATGAATTTTTTAATAAATCGATTGCTTATTGCTGACTTTATTTAACCATACTTACATAAGATTTAGAATTAGTATACTTAGAACTCTCTCTCTCTCTCTCTCTCTCTCTCTCTCTCTCTCTCTCTCTCTCTCTCTCTCTCTCTCTATATATATATATATATATATATATATATATATATATATATATATAAAACTGATATACTAATATGTGTAGCACGAGGAATTGACATGCATATAAATATAGAGCAAACTGGCGTCTTTTCTCTATCACAATCAAGACAAAATACACGTATTTACTACCTGTGTATGTCCATTCTTTTAGTCTTTTCAATCTTGAATATAAGCATATTTGAAATGTATCTGTAAAAAAAAAACCCCGGGAAAAATAGAATTTTTGCAAATGCATTTATTTTTTATGTGATTATTTCTTTTGATTTCAGATTGCAAATTAAGCAAGCGCCATTACTTCATTGTGAGCGTTTTACTATGGACGAATTGCATGATATGGGCCGCAGCTCCATTCATGGGGTGGGGATGGTAAGTGTAAAGGCAAATCTTGAGTTACTAAATACTATATAATACAGTTGCATGGTCTCAAGCCACTGTCCGGAGTTCGTACATGTATAGCTGGAAGTATCATATACGTGTTGGCCGTCGTTTGCGATTATGCTAACGGGGTAAAGAACATATATATAAGCTAAAGTGTCATTTAAACTCTATATATTTTTTGTAGATCATTATTATCAGTGGGTTTTTTTTTTTTAATTTTACTTAATTAAATGTTTATTTTCGGATGATTGGTGCATGTCAAAGTTCATTTCAAATCCTTTGATTTACTGTCGGGTCAATTTGTTCCGGTTCATTTTAATTTTTGCGGTTTCATCAATACTATATAATTTGTTGAATACCAATTTTCGCGGATTTCGTTGTTGAGTTGATCCACGAAAATAAATGTTAATTGAA
This sequence comes from Magallana ariakensis, assembly GCA_020458035.1. NCBI lineage: Eukaryota > Metazoa > Mollusca > Bivalvia > Ostreida > Ostreidae > Magallana > Magallana ariakensis. The sequence goes on from CM035817.1 coordinate 30,570,519, forward strand.
GTGCAGATTTTAGTAACACGTTTCATTGATAGGATCATTGTCCACGAATTTGGGCTTCTTTGAAACTGTGAGTTTTATTGGATGCATGAAAATTTATGCCCACAGATATTGATATAAAACCACAGTACACATGTTTTGTCAAACAATATTCAAAAGACTAATCTCACGAAAATATTGGAAACAACATTTTCTTCGATCGATGCTTTTTGACCTGAGCGAATTATTTAAAAAAAAATGCAATGAAGGAATAAGATAACTTGACCTCATTATTCCATTATCTCGCTAGCCAAGGGTTTACGGTCCACTCTGCTCCACTACAACCCTTGGCAGATTTAGCCGACAAAATGAAAACTCGCGCTGATTGGCTTCGAAAACGGAATCTACTAATTGGCGGTGTAGTTCGTTGTGTTTTTATACGAAATCTAAATACAATTATTGTTACAATTTTTACGTGATAAATGAATAACATACAATGTATATTTACAAATACGTGGTTTTTTTTTTAATTATTCTTTTTTCTCACACGACCATTTTTTCTAGTACCTTTTAGATGAAAAGTACGTATTTTAGCTGCTCTAATTTAACTCAATCGCAAGACGGCACTATGCTATTTCTGAAAACGTTGGCTAAATGTAGAGGAGCAGAGTGGATCGTAAACCATTGGCTAGCGAAGATGCTATTCCATACACTACTAATAGTACATGTAGTATAATATCACCAACCCATGATATCGGACTCTGTACGGATGCGACCGTCGCCATTTAGATGATCCGATCTTAGTGATGCTATCTTCATAATCATTAATCTATCAGTCGATGGCTAGGGTTGACCCTTTGTTCAAATATTTAAATCACTTTTAATTTAATCATGGAATCTTTTTTTTTTCAATTTATGACTTCAAAGCGGTCTTTTTAAAGCCTTTTTCCAGTCCCAACATAATTAAGGAAATAGATTGGTTTGATTTAACTTATCGATGCTAGGTTGACAACCGGTCTATAAAAGGATTTTTTTTCTCTTGTTATCAATGTTTTGTTAATCAAGACTTCTAACAGAGAGAGAGAGAGAGAGAGAGAGAGAGAGAGAGAGAGAGAGAGAGAGAGAGAAACACGGTGACAGACAGACGGAGAGCAGAGTGAGATTGAGATTTAATTCCAAGTGTAGAAAAGGTTACTATGGTAATACAAAAACTAATTATTATATACGTGCAAAAAAATATCTCGTGAAAATCACTATCAAGATGTTCTTTTTTATGTAAAGAGACATATTAAAAAAAAACTACCTACTCGCGGAAATGAAATGTCATGGGTAGAAATGATGTGTAGAATGCTCAAATTACATTGCCACCAACATATTGACAGAATGCTATTACTAGTAATGGCTTTCTTCATCACTCCATATTATGAAGAATAGTGTTGTTTAAACCTTTTAGATGTACTTAGGACGGACATTTTAACATTAAGAAACTTGTCAGGCACATAACAGGGTTATGAAATTAAAAGAGCGTTTACTTTGGCATTGAATCATTATTTTTTTTATGAAGAGGTCTCTGCAACGATACGAATTGAATAACGCGCTAGTTGAAAATTTGTTTGCATGAGCCGTTGCAGTTATGTTATGAGACAAAAAATAATGATTTAATGCTTATATTTACGTTTTTTAACATTTATTCTCTTTCCGCAAATATGATTTATTTTTTAAAAAATCTCGGCCTTATTCAACGAGTTATGCACAATTAACGGAAGAGCCATTGGAACAGCCAAATTATGCTGACAAAAAAAGTGCACAGCGTTTTAAATTCTGATAACACAATTTTATTTTTCATAGTTGTAATTTGATGAATTTACTTTTGGTATTCTAAGAAATTAATTAATTGAATTCATTTAACTCTTAAAAAATATTTACATCAATGAAATATTAATCAGCGTAAGCATAATATCAGGTCGTGGTCCGGTTTGAAGTCGCGAGCTAGGAGAGTCAGTCAGGTTCTTCGAGGAAGACTGAGTGTATTCATACGCACCAGATATGGTAATTGGGTCTTCTGTGTTATGCATAAATATCACTCAAATCACTCAATGCAATTTAATAGGGGGAAAGAAAGTGAACGTAAATATATATGCATTAACAAAAAACACATCAAGTGGAGTTCATTTGAAGGAAAAAACCTTTTATTTCTTTCTGCTTATAGAAATAAGAACGAGGTCTGTCATTTCGAATTCACATTGTAGTGAAAATACATGTATGTTAAATATAGTCTAACTTATATGCTCTTTCATTATGTCATGTTCTCTGTCAAAAGTTGGACCTTGGACCCCCCCCCCAACTCGGCAAATACCTTTATCCCTCGGACCCTCCCTCCAGGAAAATTTACTGGATCCGCGCATGTTTTTTTTTCTCTTTTTTTTTTAAACTTGGGAATAAGTTTAACAGAATTCTTTAGAGCAAGCTTGGTGGGGCTTTACATGCGAATGATCAATTTTTTCCGTTTTTCAGTTACGACAATGACGAAACGGACGTACTATGTACTATAACTTGGACCTGCAACGGAAGAGCGGCGTTTGCATCCTTCATTTACGCATTATCTGTCGTCTGCTTCATCTTGCCGTGTTGCATCATCATCGTCAGCTACAGGAAGACATATCAGTTCATTAAAGCAGTGGGGGCCGGGGGATCGCAGGAAAACATCGAATGGACTCATCAGAAACAAATCACGAAGGCAGGATTAAATGGAAATATTTAGTTAAATAAATACACTCAGATAGATAGTCAACAACCTATTTACGTATCCAATTTAATGAGATTTTCGAATATCACCAGCAGTTAATTTCATTGTTTGGTAGACGCGATTTACCGGATTGAGCAACACAAGTTTCTTGTCAAGGGGCAGTAATAATATCGCCTGTGTAAAGGAGCAGCAATTTCAAATGTTTCGTATTTTTTTTTCAGTTTGCAAGATCTTCGTGACATGTTACAAGTGATAGAATTGTCCCGATCTCCGCTTTTAACACCCCTGCGAATGTTATTGTCATTCAAATTTAGACCATGTGGTTTTATTTGACCCTTTCAGTTTCGCAGTAAAAATCGTGCCTCGTGTTTATAGTTTATTTCTTAGAAGTTAGGTAGTTGTAATCAAATATAAAATCTAGACGTTTATTGATTTTAGACTTAACCTTCATGAATTGGTGGATAAAATGAGTTCTAGAAATAAATGTGACAATAGAAAATTTAGGGTTTTTCTGCTGTTGCAACAATTAACGTGCTTAGAAGCGATCCACCCTATGGAATAATTTTCGATCCGCGCCTGACCTAGTAATAGCATCAATAGTGAAACAGACTATATTATTTTATGCAGAATGTTACTTGAAAATGGCTCGATATACTAAGTTTTTATACAAAACAGACACCAATTCATTTTTTAAAAAGCATGGTATCACACACCAAAAGCATAAAACGTGACTATGATTTTATCAAGCAACCCAATGTTTACATTTTCAACCACGTGTAGAGTGGTTGAACACGAACGATAACTCTTTTCTGAATTTCATCGTTTATTTTAAATAACCACTAGATGATGAAATCAGACATATATCTTAATAGATTTTCATGTTTTAACATAAATCTAAGTATGTTATGATATGAAAAACGGCCTGTACTTACGTATTTTGAGAATATTATCCGAACACTTATACTTCCGCTCGAATTTTCACAGGAACTGAACAAATCTCGGCGAAGTCTCGTGAACTTTCATTCGAGCACCTCTGGATTTATTACATACTTAGCAACGATAAAGAAAACATTCCGAACACATTCGCAGGGGTGTTTAAGGTGGTATGGGACACCTGTCGATATTGATGTGGATAGAAGTACATTATAATTAATTTTTTTTCACCGTTTTAGAATTTTTAAACTATACAATATTTGACAAAAAAAATGTTTTATAAATTGTTGGGGGAAAATTGTAAAAGTCCCAGCGGGATTCGAACTCATGATTTACAGATTCGTAGTCAACGCTCTAACCTATTGCACTTGGCTGTTAAGGGTTTATTTCGATAGGAAGTACGTCACAATATGGAGGTGTCTCATACCACCTTTTGGTAATGTCGAAGTTTGATTTAAGTATGGATATGAAACGTATTTCTAGACCACATTAGCTTAAAGATAGGACCGACCCACCCCCACGGTGTAGACCCCCGGGTCTTTACTTATTTTTTTTTTAACCATCCTTTCGTGACATACTTCTAATCTGATGCATTCCGCAAAATTACCTTTAAAAATCATACCCATCTATATATACAATACCGGCACATGCACCTGACGTTTTATTATTTTTTTTCTTATAAAAAGGGGGAATATTTAGTACCCTCTTCCTAATAATACTATTATTAGATGGAGGGTATATGTTCTGGACATGATAAATGTATTTGTCGATCATTTGAAACAGGCGTTATTTAAACTCTAGACACTTTAGGCCGTTAGCAGGAGACTAATTAATGGCGAAGGACGTTGATTTCATTGGTGTATAAAAAAATCTCATTCCTATACTATAAAACCACGCTGAAGTTGCAGGTCTTGTGGGGTTTTTTTTTTTTTTGATTGGAAAATTTTCATACACCTATTCAGATGGAGAAGCCCTATGGTTAAATTTTATATCAACTAGAGGGGGTAGAATTTTTTGTCAGTGGTAATTCTTATTAAAATGTCCATCTCAAACGAAGTCATGAGAATAACCTTTTTGAGGATAACAAGCAGACCAGTACACTGTTTATCTAATGAATAACCAAAAAACAGTCTCCATTAATTTAGCATCCATATTTCACAGAAGGAAAATAATCTCGTTATTTTTTTTTTCCAGATGTGTGTTGTGGCTGTCATACTATTCCTCGTTGCTTGGATGCCATTTACCATATACTTCCTGATCATTTCCATCAAGGAAGCAAGTACACTTCCCGCCTTATTCCACGTTGTGCCAGCAGTGTTTGCCAAAACCTCCACTTGCTACAATCCCGTCATTTACGCCATTGTCAACAAAAGATTCAGGATTGCCATCCAAAGGACTATTCTTTGCGAGAAGAACGTGAATGATTTGGACTGTATACCCATGCGAAGGGTGCGATGAAAGCATATGTAATTCAGAAGCAAGCACACGAACGCTTATTTGTCTCTCAATGTTGAACACATGCGCAGTGATGAATATGTTTGCTGTTGTCTATTCCATTTCATTTCGTTTCAATGAAAAGAAAACCCATTTGAGTATCAAAACCTCATTATTGCATACAGTGTTATATTTTGGGGGAACTGCATCATTAATTAGCTTTGTATTGCCTTTTTCAGACAATCATTTTTCAAATAAAAAAAAATATTGTTCACACAGTCAAATTTTTCGTGGATTTCTACACTTTTTGGAGATTTATCCCGAAATACCTAATATGTTTAACGTCAACTTTATGAAATGACGATACATAATGAGGTATTTATCTAAAACCGTTGAGCGGTTTACTGGTGTTGGTAGTAATGCCATTAGTGTAGATCTATACGGTCCGCACGAAAATAGCCAATCCGTTTCTGTTGCACGCATTTCCTTAAGAACAAATTTCTTGGAGGAAATATAAATACTTCATTCCAAAACAAAAGTCTTTATGTTACATCTATTCATGTTCAAAATCTTTTTATGGTCTTTGTCCTTTATTCTGATGCACATTTGTTATGAAACATTCTGAAACTACGAAGCCATTTTCATTGAAACTTTGTAATTTTACTGAGTGAATTCAACATTAAGTTTGAATATTCAAGGAGAATAGATCAGGAACAAAGCTCAAGCTCAAGCTCTCTCTCTCTCTCTCTCTCTCTCTCTCTCTCCAGATGAAGATATTGCATTTATGAAATGTTTTAAGTTGCTTGCAGTCTAATTTCTTTCACACCTCAATTTTTAGAAGATTTTTTTTTCATTGTGTTCTGTTCAATTGAATATTTAATCTCGCTTACTTTGAACTGTGGCCGCAGTTTCGATGATCGTAACATTTACAATATTACTTAAACTTTATTGAAAATTCGTCATGCTATACATGTATATAGTTCCACAATAATTTCACGATTTCTATATCCCTTATGTTCTTAACAAATATTTGAAATCTTTTTCCTGCGTATTTTGATTACGTAAGTTTGAACCGGGGTTCATGGTTTGTATAAATTTAAATCTATCGTAAAAAAAGAAACCCTTTAAAAGAAGTTTTTTTTTATACCGGTATATAAATGACTCTTATGAACAATTTTGAAACAATATCCTATAATTTTCATTCCCCCCCCCCCTCCTTCCCCCACTTGGATAAACTATTAGTTTGGAAGAAGTAAAGAAGGATATAAAAGAATACAGATTGACGGAGAGAAAAAAGTTTTGAAAAAATTTCATTTCAGCATTGATTTGATTTGAACATGTTTTATTTTGCAAATATATACATGTGTATTTACATTAAATGGATTAGGCAGCAGGCAAAGCCTATGTAAGCCTTATAAAGTGCAATGACAAATTAAATAATACACTTATTTTATATAGAATAGTATGATGTAGCATAAAAAATATACAGATATTGATTACGATTAAGCGGTTAATCGGTCGGAACGTCATACGGTTAACCGATAAGCAATTTTGTAACCGATTGCCATTCCTAATATATTCAGATGGGAAAAAAAGGTTTGCAAAATTCGGGTTGTGGAAAAAAGAAAGAAAAAAAATAATCAAACAATTAGTACAATTACAGCATGAGTAAACAACTTTTGTCTACATGTATTAGATATATATATCTGTAGTCATGATAATTTTAGCTAAGTCTCTTAGATTTTACAATGTAGTATTATTGTTTTCATCATATGAAATGTCATCATCTCCAAATAACAGCAAATCTAAAGTTACTGGGTTTTTTAATCTAACATTGATATGTGATAAAAAATACTGTTTCTTTCTTCATTTTATTTAGTAGGGATGGCAATCGGTTACAAAATTGCTAATCGGTTAATCGCATGACTTTCCGGCTGATTAACCGGTTAATCGAATCAGAAATTACTTTTTGGAAACATCTTTTTTATTTCATTCTCATATAAACTTTATTTTTACATGCAAGAAGACTCAAAGTACGTTGATTTGTTGGTATGGTCATATTGAAGGGAAACATCCTAAATATTATTTATTGAAGGGGAACATCCTAAATATTATTTAGGACAGTCAAAGAAAACATGATACGCATTTTCAGTATGATAGCCACAATTTTCACTGATTGAATTTTCACGAATAAAATCATCAAAAAGGTTACCATTTAAACTACTAGCATTGTTTCATAATTGACAATGTATAATATTTTCTCTGCGATTCCCAAAATTAAAAAGTTTATTTGGAGTTTTGAAATATTGTTTCTTAATGGAATTTGAAAAGGAAGACAATGATGGGAGACTTTTGATGTCCAAAGGTAGTTCATTTCACAGCTTAATTGTAGAGGGTATAAAGCTTTTTAAGTAAGATGTAGTTTTGGCTTGATGAATGACAAAAGTAAGACCATCATGATTTCTCAAGGGATAAGTGATTTTAGGTGGAATACAGGGTTCTTAAAGTTTTAGTAAGTAATCTGGCACCATACCATTAACCATCTTATAAAACAAGATTAATTTATGGACTTTCCTTCTGTCTGACAACTTATCCCACCCTAAATTTGATCTGGAGGAGTTAATTCTTAGACCTGTAATTATCCTAGCAGCTGTAATTTTAACATCCTCTAATAAAGTTCATTCCCTGTCATTGCAATTGTCCCAGATTATATCCCCATATTCTAATACTGGTCTTATAAAAGACATAAATATTTTTATTAATGCATCTCGACAAAGAGAGTGTTTAAGCATACGCAGTATATTTAATCGACTACAAGCCTTTTCATATATACCTTGAGTATGTAGTTTCCAACTGGCATCAGATTGGAAATTCAAACCTAAATGAACATGGTTATTTGAAAGTAAAACATTAGGACCATTATTCCCAAATTTAATAATAAGGTGAGGAGTATTTTTTCTAGAGAAGTTTAAGTTTATAGTTTTCGTAGGATTAAAATAAACCATCCATTGTTTGGACCACTTATCTAACTTGTCGAGGTCCCTTGTTAGAGAATCTGCTGACTATTCTCCACCCAGTTTATAATTTGATTTAAAATTACATACTGTTTTAACTTATACGAGGGTTGTCCCAAAATAGCGTAAACAAGTGGCGTTATTCAGTTAATCAAAGACACAGGAAGATGAAACTTGTGCCACAAAGGGTTTAAGTAATGAGCATTCAAATTATGTTTTGAAATCAAGTATTGTTTGAGATTAAATATGTGAAATAAATGAATGTTAGATCATAAATTCGACATGCGGCACAATGTCAAAAACGAAAAGTTAAAATCAACATAATGAAATGAAAATTGCGAGGAAAAGAACTTTTCGAATGAAAAACTTCAAATAAAAATACATTTATATTTGTTAATAATTCTATTATTTACTCAGAAAATGTTTTGGCTATAATAAAACTTTTAAAGATTTTATAGCGCATTTTCTGACAAGTTGAAGTGTTAACTCGTTATAAAATGACGTCAGCGTTAAAAGACGGCGCAGCGGTAAAATTTTGTAAAGACCTTGAAACAAATCCTAAGCGGTATTGGAAGTAAATAAAATTAATAAAATCGCTTAGAATTGCATTTTGTGAATTAGTAGTCCAACTACATTGAAAATATTCGGACGAGTCTGATGACAAGTGAAAAAGGAAACCCCGACCGATAGAAATGAACGTCAAAATGCTGAACAACACATTTCAGTATGACGAACGTTAGACAAGTATTACAGGGCAAGTTTGGAGTCGGCATATCGATTGTACTTAGTAAATATTTTATAAAACAAAACTAGAACTGTATGTTGAATGTACACTCAGGGTACATGTTTAAAGAAATTATTTTTTTCAAGATATTTTCGGAAATAAAACGTAAATGTTATCGTAAATGATGTGGAGTTTCTAGTAACAACGTAAAAACTGGAAATTTTCGACGTCGCTCATTGGGCCACCTTAAAAATCTTGTTGTTACTAATTATTCATTTTCTCAAGAAATAAATAAAGTACAGATTTGAATTTTTCATTTTTTTTTGTCCCAAAGGGTCATTGAAGAAAACATAGAAGTCTAATGAAATTGCAGTGAACAGATTTTAAGTTATGTGTTCTAACTACGTTATTTGTGGACAACCCTCGTAAATCATACCTTCATGACAAACCCTATCAAAAGCTTTAGATATATCACAAAATATGAACCTTATATCTTTGTCAAATCCAAATTAGAAATAATTGTGTTGTAGATTTCAACAAGTTGGTTAGTGGTTGAATCTCCACCCTGGAAACCCGACTGATATTTGTGTAAAATGTTATTTTCAATAATAAAGTTATTCAAATGCTTAACAACATTTTTTTCTAATAATTTACAAACAGCAGATGTCACCAAAATGGATCTGTAATTATTCACATCATCTGCAGAACCTTTGTTCTTAAAAACAGGTGTAACCATTGCAGTTTTCCTTATGTGAGGAAGTACTTCATTTCTAAGTGATATGTTGAATAACTTAGACAGTGGTTTGTAAATAACTTGTGCAACATGTTTCAAAATTCTTGGTGATATGAGTCAGGGCCTGTTGGTTTAGAAATATTGATAGTCTGTAGTTGGTCTAAAACCTCAGTGTCTGTAATAAAAAGTGTGTTCATTTGTTGCAATGGTGGGTCTGGTACATTGTGTACTAAATTTTGTGATACATTATTATGATTATGGCGAGAAACACGTATTTCATATATAACCTTATTTCGCAGATATCCCAGTGTAGTGGATTTTGGGGTTTAACAGTATTACGGTGGATTCTATTGCGCTTCGAATTCCTCATCAGAATTTAGCTTAGTTGAGCTAAAAAGTATCCGATAATTCAGGACTTTTCTTATCTAACATTTATTCTAAAATAATCTGTTTTAAAACAACTATGACAGCAAGTTTGATGAATATTTTTAAATTAATTTTGAAACAATGTAGGATTCCCAATAAAGAGGAGTATATAGTCTGTGCACAAACGTTACATGTAACACCAAACCCCATATATAAAATCATATTTATTTCTTGGAGTTTCCGAAAGTGTATATACATGTAGTAGGTTTTAGTACAGAAACTACCTAGATAAAATATACATAAATAAAACATACTACGTTTCTAAAGATTTCTAGAAGCTGGACAAAATCTCGCCTTTTGGTTTTTAAGGTTTTATTGTACTTCTATTAATTAGATCCATTTTGTAGGCCTGTCTATTTCATTGCTGAGGTCTTTGAAGTCAACAAGATTTGTCTGGCTTTTGAGCTAAGACTACGCAATCTGTGTATATTTCACTTGAAACCAGCGTCAAAGTTCTATGTCGACATACAATACCACTGGCACAAAAAACATCACAAAGTCTTTTTTATATTGCTTTATTTTGTAGTGTCCAGAAATTGGTACATTCGAGAATTCATGGAAATTATTTCTCGAAATCGCGTCCTTTTTCAAAATGATTATTTTGCTGAAACACCATTTTGTTACTTTCAGAAAGAGAATTCTTTTTAAAAATTGTTAAAAACATGATTGTTTCTATACATTTTCGGTTCTCATCTTTATTATTTATAACAGAATGACGGCTATATTGTAATCAATATGATGTTGTTTTAACATACAACATTTCCATATGTCAGAGTCAACAACTTGGCAAAAAATTCACCTCGGCAAATTAAAAACAAGAGGCCCATGGGCCACATCGCTCACCTGAGCAACAATAGGCATGATAAAATCAGCTTCATGGAGTCATATAATACAAAATATCTGGACAATGTAGTGTAAAACTTGTAGATCCTGTATTTAAAAAAATCCGTTTCCCCCGGATATTCTTGTATTTATAATCAATTCCCTTTTCTAACAGTATGATTTTATAGTCATAAAGTATCACATAAATCATTGCAGTTCTCAAAAAGACCCTAAACAATTGTTTATATACATGATATAAACCTAAATCAAACTCTGAACCCCTTGTGAGGCCCAATAATCGTCCAGGGGGCAAAGTTTTAACAATTTTGAAGAATCAGCAATATGTAAAAATGCTTGCATTTAAGTAAAAGCATATATAATAAAAATTCAGTTTCTGTGAATAATTAAATGTCTTCCTTTGTACAAACTACTCCTAAAGATTTTGATTTGAACAAATTTGAATCTATACCATCTGAAGTTGCTTTCACTAAAGTTACAGCTTTTCTAGGCATTTTTTTAGAAAAAATTTAAAGATATTTTTCTATATATTCCTATATAAAAATTTGTCCCCCACCCGTTGTAACCCAATCCTACCCCCGGGGATCATGATTTGAATAAACTTGAATTTTTACTACCTGACGATGCTTCCACACAAGTTTCAGCTTTCCTGGCCAAATCGTTCTTGAGAAGAAGATTTTTAAAGATTTGCTCTATATATTCCTATGTAAAAATTCGAACACCCATTGTGGCCTCACCCTACCCCTGAGGGTCATAATTTCACAACTTATAATCTACACTACCTAAGGATGCTTTAACATAACTTTTAGCTTTCCTGGCCAAATGGTTTCCGAGAAGCAGATTTTTAAAGATTTACTCTATATATTCCTATGTAAAAATTCGACCCCCCCCCCCATTTGTGGCCCCACCCTACCCCCAAGGGTCATGATTTTCACAACGTATAATCTACACTACAAGAGGGTGCTTCTAGATAAGTTTCAGCTTTCCTGGCCAAATGGTTTCTGGGAGAAAATTTTTATAGATTAACTATATATATATATATATATATATATATATATATATATATATATATATATATATATATATATATATATATATATATATATATATATTCCTATGTAAATAGTCGACCCCCCCCCCCCATTGTGGCCCCACCCTACCAGGGGGTCTTGATTTTCACAACTTTGAGTCAACACTTCCTGAGGATGCTTCCACACAAGTTTCAGCTTTCCTGGCCAAATGGTTCTTGAGAAGAAGATTTTTAAAGATTTACTGTATATACTCTTATGTTAAAATTTGACTCCCCGTTGTGGCCCCACCCTACCCCAAGGGGTCATGAATTTCTGGCCTGACTTTCAGCTCAGGTGAGCTAAAAAATCAAAACATCTTGTGGTCATCGCCCTTCTACACTTGCAAAATGTTTCACCCCATCTTGAATTCGCTCATGCAGACAAGTTATGTTTAAAGAGAGATTCAACTTCAAACTATAGGCCAGTTTCTCTTTTGTCTTGTATAAGCAAAATTTTTGAAAGAATTATTTTCAAACATGTATACAATCATTTACATTCACAGAATCTCTTTTACAAATATCAAGCAGGTTTTTTACCAGGTCATTCTACAATGTATCAACTATTAGAAATATACCACTCGATTGTTAAAAGTATTGATGAAGGCAAATTTTGTTGTATGGTGTTTTGCGATCTTTCAAAAGCGTTTGATCGAGTATGGCACCAAGGTCTAATTTACAAATTAGATATGTATGGAATTAGTGGAAACATGCTGGATTGGTTTGAGAGTTATTTAAGCAACAGAACACAAAAAGTTATGTATAGAAATATTTTTTCTTCAGTAGGCCATGTTAAAGCTGGTGTTCCTAAGGGCTCAGTACTTGGGCCATTATTATTTTTATTGTATGTAAATGATGTAGCTGAAAATATGATATCTGTATGTAGATTATATGCTGATGACAACTCTTTACAACAATGTTCAGATAATATTAATCTTATTGAACAAAATCTTAATCATGACCTCGGAATATTAGATGAATGGTCAAAAAAACTGGTTGTTGAAATTCAATCCACAGAAAACCAAAGCTGTATTTTTCCATTTGAAAAATGTACATCATTTTCCTAATTTATTTTTTGAAAATTATCATTTGGAATATGTTACTGAACACAAACATCTTGGTATACAATTATCTTCAAACTTAAGTTGGTCAGAACATATTGATAACATTGTTAAACAAGCTTACAAAAAACTGGGGTTACTTAAAAAGCTAAAATTTACTGTTTCAAGGGATATTCTATCACAAATGTATGTATTTTTTATTAGACCACAATTGGAATATGCTGCCGACGTATGGGCTGGTTGCACACAGATGGACATAGAAAAATTGGAAAAGGTTCAATTAAATGCCGCAAGAATAGTAACTGGGCTCACAAGTTTTGCTTCAAGAAACTCAATTTATTTTGAAACAGGTTGGGAACCTTTGGAACACAGAAGAAATAGAGCTAAGTTAATAACTATGTAAAAATGCACAATAACTTAGTACCTACTTACATACAAAACATTGTACCATATACAAGAGGCAGTGCTTCAAGGTACACAACTAGAAACTCTCTGGATTATTCTGTTCCAAAATTTAAATTAGAACTATTTAATAAATCATTTATTCCTGATACTGTCAGAAGATGGAATGCCCCAAGTCTTAATACAAGGGAGGCAACCTCTATTAAAATATTCAAAAAATGTTTATACAATGATAAGGTAAAGCCTCAGAAACATCTTTCATTGGGAAAAAGATTTTTAAACATAACACATACACGTTTGAGACACAACTGTATTTTAAATTCTGACTTATTCCGCTGTAACTTAATAGCCAGTCCAAACTGTTCGTGTGGCTTACCAGAAGATGCATACCATTTGTTTTTTGTCTGTAAAAAGTATACAAGAGCTCGGAATTCTCTAATGAATAAGCTACTGACATTACGTTATGTACACGTTATAGATGCACATCTACTGTTATGGGGGATGATTCTTTGACAAATACACAAAACACTGAAATTTTCAAGACGGTACAAATTTTTTTGAGTGAATGTGGTCGTTTTTCAAAAAATGTCTGAATTTATAAGGTGATATTATATATTTAGTAGATTGTTTATTCACGTATATTTATGTGTATTCATATCTAACGTTATTACTGGCAATATTTATAAAATTTCATTACTAGGAGAAGACTATCTAAGTTTTAGAACTTGTGTCTTATCCTTTTGATTTATTCAATAAAATATGTTCAATTCAAATTCAATTCAAAGAGAGATAATTTGAGACATTGGAATTCGCCCAGTCTTGAATTCGCCCGCAGACAACAATGGCAAAAGGGGCGAAATAAAATGGGGGCAAACATTTCCCTGTACACAGTAGTTCAGAAGACGCTTAAATATCTATAATATATGTATATAGATAAAATGCTTTGTTATATAATATTCTTTGGGGAGGAGTTTTATAGGTTCAATTTCGCTGTAAAATATAAGGTTCGACTGGGAATCGATGTGTATGTTTTTATTATTGCGATATTAATTAAATACTCGTCTGGGTACTATTAAAACGAATTAATAGATTGATAATCTAGCTATATAAACACTGGAAGCTTTTGTAATTTCTCTGGAAAAAACCTTCCAGATAAATTTGTTCACGTCAATTTAATTTAACGCGGTATTTAACTTGTCTGCACGGCCTGGTGGGTTATAGGACCGACGACATCCAAAAATAAGCATTCAATGCTTAATCATTTGTGGAAAATCGTTAATGTATTTAATCATAGGTGTATTTTGATTTCTTTTTGTGTCATAAAACTAAATATCCTGGATTTAATGCTGGTTTAGGATAGTGCAATTTTTTTCACATAATTAAAACTGTCCAAATTTTTGTTTTTAATTAACAATCAGCAATCCAGCATGAAATATATTGGCTTTCTTGATATTAAGAAACATATCAGGTTTTATAACTCTTTTCAGAGAAAAGATAAAAAGGTAGGGAATCACGCGCGTTCTTCTCTCCGTTTATTATACGAGAAGTGGTTTCCAAATAGTAGTAAACGCCCAACCCAAATGATATTTTTGTGCATTTGGTAGCTACCGAGTTAATCGTGTAAATTAAGTTACATTTACTTCTAATAGAACCATTTTAACAAGAGCTTGGACTTTGGGTAGTTGGTGTCAAACAGCATTGTGACGTAATCCTGTCTATTTCATCGTAGGCCACTCAGCCATTGCTCATTGAAATCAACACGATTTGTCTGGCTTTTGAGCAAAGACTACGCAATTGGTGTATATTTCACTTGAAACCAGCGTCATTCTGAACTTGTTTTGACGCAAGAAATAGATAGTCACGTCCTACTGAAAGTCCAAGGCCTTGTTAAAATGGTTCTAGTTATTTTATAAAGAAAAAAAAACCCTAAAACGACAACTACAAAATTGTTATGACTTTAGATGCATGTTTGAAAAAAAAAATCGCCTTGTCAAATTGCGCTTTACAGGCAGAAATTTTAAATTTTCATACAAATATAAGGTTTGTTATAGTTTTATTGGATTCCAAAAATATACATTTAGAGCCCCCCCCCCCCCCCCAAAGATCATACTATACTATGACGAAACTAAACTATGACGTCACAGATAGATTGCAAAAAATCCTCCACTGAAAACAGTCTGTCATAGTTTTGGGATATACTCAGTACTGTATAAATATACTTAGTTAATACTAAGAAAGGCTTGCGGTAGACGTAAAGATGTGTAACCCGAAACGTATGTTCTGATCAAAATTATTAGAGTTACCCCCCATTGGCATTCGTAACCAAACGGAAGTCATGTGACCACAGCTTGGAAACAATACGCCGTTCCGAAGTTATCTACCTGTGCATACGAGTTTTAAATGGAGTGAAATACGGTATGGATTGTAAGACTGTCAGTGACAGGTGTAAACGATGAGTACAAGTAGGCCTAACGGATATACTTCCTATAGAGGAATCAGTAGAGAAACTAGACCTTCATCTGCCGAGGTGAGAAAATAAAATGGTTTTCAAAGTTGTGGAAAAGTTTTATATCAGTCTTTAAAAGTTGAAGATCGGAGTGTCGCAATCATCATTGACGGTCACGTTGAAGCTTTATGGTTTTTATTTACATCTCACACGTTTTAAAATTCGGTGTACTTTTGTAGACAAATTTTTCACATAACAGCTGAAAGGGTTTTATATACACTGCTATATATAAAAAAAAAGCCGGTGTTATAAAATTCTTTGAATCTATTTCACGTCGGCAGTTTAACATGTTTTAAAAACATAAATATGCCTTGAACTAAAAATTGTTGACACGCAAAGTAAATATTGGTAAACGTGGTGAAGAAAGGTTTTTGAGTTTGTTACCATATTTATTTATATTGACATAAAGAGTTGTCTTGGGAAGCATTCAACATGATCACTTTTTTTAAAGTACGCTGGGATAATTCGATACAGATTAACTATATTCTTAAAGCAGAGATATTTTTAAAGCACATCACCCTTTAGTTTTTTTCCATCCTGTGTCTTTATTCAGTTTTATACCCACTGTTTATCAATTTGCTAGTCTCGTAAGAGTGCACATGAATTGTTTCAAAATCTATTTTGGATTTTTAAACGAACAACCACAAACATACGTATTAGATTATTTTAAAGGTATAGGATCCCCTGTTGTACAGTCTAGTTAATTTCTATTGTTGTAAAGCTATGTATGCATTTTAATGTTTTAAAAATATACCATTACTCTAATGTGTAGAAAAAACATGATACATTGGTTCGACTTACAGACATCCAAACTGAATATACTTTCCAAAGATGAAAAACTTAGTATTCACATTTAAAAGATTAAAGATGAAACAACTTATTTATTACTTTGATAAATTAATAAAATAATGGATAAAACATACTTTGGCAAATTGAACCAATAGATTTGATTAATTTTATTATATAAACTTGTCAATGATTAACAATATCAATTGAAACACTTTTTTAGATAACTGCATTAACACCCTCTCATTTTATTTTTTATTACATGTCAGCTATTTTAAAATAACTATGGCACAAATGTTTAAGAATTCAGAAAATGCTTCTGTATCTATATGTATTATGACTGATAACAAACAATGAATTCAGCGGTGTTTGGAGACCTAAGCAGGCTCCTATGGTGTTATGTTTGATGAAGTACCTTTTGAGTGGAGTGAGGAGGTCCGCCTATGTTGTCTCTTTGGTCTCTAGGTGTGTCAAGATGACAGTCTCATGCACACGCGAAGAGTAATTTGTCACCTCGACTGTCTTGTCAATAGTTTGCAGTGTTAAGTAAATGAGAGAATGATGGTTTATTTATTTAGTGTTCAATTGTGTCGGAAATTTTCAGTTCAGTTTATTGGGTATATATATAGTTTGTCTACATAGAGTGCAGTCTTGTAAATTTGTAATCAATTCTTCTTTCCTGTCAGCATTATTAAATTTTGTTAAAATGTGCAAATTTTTTGACTCATGAAGTATTAATTTCTTTATACATGTTATATAGAGTGTTTTTATTATTTTTTCAACTGGCAAAATTACAACAAAAGTAATGTATTAAGGTTACCAGTTCAAACCTCCACTCTTGGCACTATTTGAATTTTATGTGTTGTCTCACCGTCGCCCATTTTAGTGTCAATTGATTAATGATATAAGGCAATTAATGTGTATATCTATTGAGTCTGATGCACTCAAGTCTTTCTTGTGCACCAGCTAACTTGATTATTGATTTGAAATATTATATTAATTGTTTTATATATTTATTCACATATATAAAACAAATGACATCAAAAAACCGTTGAAAAATATGTTGCAAAGTGGTTGCAATTGTTGTGTTAACTTAAGTTTCTAATGAATTTTCTAGAAATGTGTTAAATGTATGGACTCTCTTAGTCTTTTTGGTCAACCTATGAAAATTAGCAAGGATGTTTTAATAGTGAAATTTGCCATGAAGTCAGAGAGTTTGATTTGACGGCTAAATTAAATGCATGGCCAAGCTTTGCTGAAAATAGTTACTGCAGGTACTAATGATCAATAGGTGCTCTACAATATCATGGCACGATTTAGAATTGATAGCCTTATAGAAATGGCTATAGATTGCTTCGCTGTTTTGATGTGGGACATTAATATGACAACTTGTTGAACGATTCGAAAAATTATTTTCAAGATGACTTGGCCTTGTTGAAACATTTTTGAGTACATAACAATTTGAAGCACCATTTTCAACATGCATTAATCAAGGATTTCTTGCAATATTTATGTGATCAATAAATATGATGAAAGTAATTTCAGACGGAGGCTTAAATATATTGAAGTTATCATTGATCTCAGAATATCAAAGTCAGTTTAATAAGGCAATTTTTTGTGCATGATTGGCAAGAGATCAAAGTGAAACTCGCACTTATGCTCTTTAATTAAGAAAAAAAAAAAACAAGAAGCAGAAAGAACATTATTTGTACGTCCAATTCGTATTTTGATATATTTAAAAGGAGAAATAATTTGATATTATAAAGTAGCCATTACCAAGATGCTTGAGCAAGTTGATAATTTTTGTTGTTGTAATTTTAAAAATTGATCTTGCAGTCTTAATACATGTAATAGGATTGGATTACAATGACGCACATATCAATTCAATGGCCTTGCCTTTTTTAAAGTGGAGTTTCGATTACAGCAAGCAGTTTTTCATATACAAATTATTCAAAGATCAGTTCAATATGATACTGAAGTTTCATGTCTGTGAAAGACTTTCAGAACATGTACTTATTACATTATATATATATCTACAGTAATTTTGATGTTTAGTTAATATCAGATTTCTCATTTTTCATTACCCTTATCATAGACATTTATGCTCTGTTATCTTGTGATATGAGGTGCAAGTAAAGCGTATTGTACGGCTTACAAGAGATTTGTAGCATATATGTCTTTGAGAAAAAAACAAAAAACCCATTCATACAAATGAAATGAATTTTTCAAGTGTCCTTGAAGGCTTGAGGTTTTTAATAGATACAATCTGCTATTTTGTATTGTGACTGGTGTGGTGAATTAGTATGGCTCATTTATTCAATAAAATACTTTAAGAATACCATGTAAGTAAATTGCTTTAAAGGTCGTTACAAAGTCTGCAAGTTGACAAGTTCCATGACAACGGATAAACATTTTACCTTTAAATTTGTAATTTTTGGATTAGCACTAAGTGGACATAAAAGTCATTTTATGGGGAAGCTTTACGTCTTTGGCAGAAGAAAAAAAATTCAAAACTTAGAAACGTCTTTTCTGGTGATTCCCTAAATAAATATACCGATCATTGAAGTGTATATGGTCTTTGTTTCTGCATGGCTTCGTTAGTTGATATTGGGGATAAATTTGTGTTACAATAAAAATTCATTGCAAGACATTATTTTCATGTATGCTTTAGGGCTTTATAAAGTTGAAAGTAAAACAAAAGTATGTAAGAAACTACTGGGAAGGTATTCTAAAATATTTTTATTACACAATTGATGTCTGACATTTTAAGTAGTTTTAAATAGGGCCAGTTACTTTTACACTGACACCACCCCGATTTTATTATTTTAACAAAATAATGCATTGTTCAAATGACTAGGAATTTCATTTTAAAATTTTACCCAAACCCTGTATACCCTACCCCCTCCCCCCTTCTCCAACTCTACCACTTATCCATGCAGTCCTCACTCTGCAGAAGGGAAATCTGCAACGTTTTACTGGTAATAAGCAATGCTAAAATGCCTCTTGCCTTATCTTACTTATATCCCTGATATGAGGCTATTTTATAACAGCCAAAAAAAGTTGCAAACACTTATAACAAACAGCTGCTGGTCTCCAAAATATTTTGGCAGGAGAATTGAAAACTGTAGTTTATTAATAATAGCTCTTATGGTTTTACAATCGATTAGGCATAAACCACATCTTATTATTGAGTGAATCCTTCAAAAGGAAATCCTGGTCAGTCTATTCATATATGCACAGTTGTGTCTCAGTATAGGACATTGTTCTGGAGGCTCTCAGCTAGGCTTTCAGGCAGTACATTACCAATAGTTTTCACATAGCCGGGTACATTTTATATTAAGAAATAGATCAATTACACACTTACACTGTCAACACTGCATGGAAGAAGAGTTGTAGCAACTGAAACCCTCTTTTGGTTAAAATGTTACTAATTTATATATATATGCTATTCTATTGGCTTTATGTTTTGGTGGTAGTGAAAGGCATACAATTGTAGATATCTTTTTAAATAAATAACTCAAACACATGTTGTTGAAACACCGATTGTAAATTTATATACAATCTATGCCCAATATTTTGCTTATCCAAATAGTTCCTTGAACCCATCCTCGGAAATGAAAACAACCTCACAGGTTTGGCACATGTTAAAATCCTTAATCCTAAATCCAGGTGATTTTAAATGATCTAGTTTTTGTTAATGTGGATTCAATCACACACATTGTCTATTCAAAAATTAAAAAAAATCCCATCTATTGAGATTGTCAATTAAAGCTTATTGTATATCCATTTAATATTTAAGAGAAAAAAAATCTTGTCAATACTTTGATTACACCTTTTATATTATTCTCACCATAATTCCATGCACCAACTGCATGTTTGAATTTTAAAACAACCGATTATCCGTGCTGATTAACAGTCATTCATTCTCTATCAGGAAACATGCAAGTGTTTTTTGCGAACTCTTTAACAGCTTTGGATTTTCTCATATCACTCTCTCATATATAACTTAAGAACAAACATTGCAATCTACCTGGGTAAATGGGTAGTTTTGTAGTTAATGGCTCGACATACCATTCATTGGCCAGAGGATACGTCCTAGCAAGAATCTATTGAATTAGACATTGGAAAGGAAAGGAATTTTTTCAATATATCCGAAGCTCGGAATCTACGGATGTGTAAACGCAGTATTGGAATCTCTGTGAAAGTCATAAAAAAAAGAATATTGGATTATGTGTGTTTTAAATCGGACATTGTTTTTATCCCCCTGGCGCTTTTTACAGCGTTCAAGTATTCTAATATAAGAAAAACTACAAAGTTTAATATTGAACTAAGTGTGCGGGCAAACAAGCGACTGGGATCCATTAAGGAAAGACATTAAGCCTTTTGTATTTCAGGGCTAGTTTAACTTTGTGTGCTCTGTGATTCTAGAGGTGTAGTCGCCTGATAAGTATATTCCAGTCATGGATTAAAGGAGGATACCAACAAAAAAGAAAAGAAAAATCCTGTTTTGCCATTAAGGCCAAGGATACTTGTGAAAAAAAGGAACCTTTTGTTCTTCTGAGCTTATAAAGTTATTGGGAGGTTTATTTGGGATATTATTTTATATAGCCACCCACAGAAGGAATTTCGGCTTTTACAATGTCGAGTTTGATGGAAAGATATAAAACTTTCAAAAGGCCTTCATCTGGAGAGGTACAAGTATATACAATGTACTTAATAGATGTAGATTTTCTGGTATTACGTAGCTATTAAAACTGTCAGTTGCTTAATAGAGACAAAACTCTATCCATCAATCTTATTAATATTAACGAGCACTGTGTCTCTAGGGTGACACACTCAGGTACTTGGAACCTTTCATTGGTCAGCCAGGTCATTGAAGAACCATACATTTTTAATTGACTTTTGAAAAGTTTACCTTGTCTGCCACTCATAATGATTAATGAATGATATACTACTATATCACATTAATAGGAAAGGATAGAGGGTGCTGTCAAGGGGTCATATTTGTATTGTAATCCTTGGACAATACATCTGTGGTCAAGAATAACAGGCAAGATTTCTGATATCTCTAGTTTGGGATTATGCTCTTAAGCCATCGAGTTGAATTGCGGCCAAACATTGGTAGTGGAGTTTCATGTATTCTTTCAGTTTCCATAAGATATGGTTAAACACTGACAAGAAGTTGGGTCCTTAAGCCACATAAGGTGCCGTGCAAGAGTCAACAGAGACAAAGATTGGTCTCAATTTAAGAGTAAACACTGAGGCACCGGTCTGACGTTAGAAAAGGACAAATTCTCTTCAGATCAATTTGTAATTTCTATAGACACAGTTAATCTACACAAAGTTAATTGGTTTACCGCCACTTTAAGATATTTTGAAACTCTGGAGGAGTTTTCAAGGTTTTCTTTGAGTCAGCCCGGTTGTTTTTGGATACCGTTGTATACTACATGTACCTGTCCCAAAACACACACCATGCGTTGCAATATGGTCAGTCACTGAGTGTATATGCTATATATATGACGTCTGTTTAAGCATAATCCATTCCTGTAAAGAGCACCTATACCTACCAGTACATATAATCCACCTCTTAAAGTATGACTTCTCTTTGATTCTGATAGAAAGCCTGAATTTTCTAGACTCATTGCATCAAATCCCCCTGTGACTGCCACTGGGATTACAGTGTAATAGACTTAGAGAGGTTTAATTTACCTTATGTTTTTGTAATGTCAATTTAAAATTCACAGGGTTTAATATAGGAGGGGTTAAATTTGTGAAAACATCTATCTTATGTATATACTTATTATTTTAGAGAGGTTTAGAACCAACCATGCAACCCCCCCCCCCCCCAAAAAAAAAAAATTTTGTACATAGAATATGTATACTTGTAAAGTTATTATGTTTACTTGCTTGTCTATAATTAACAGTTATTTTGCTCCTTATGTGTAGGAAATGCAAGACCATCTTGGCCTCCTATGGATTAAAACTTATTACCTGGTCGTTATTTGCATTTGAATGATTATTTACCTGTTGTTTATTTAGTAAATAAAGTTACCTGGTAACCTTCAATGAAGCCACCTGTTTTGTTTAAATAGTTACACTCTGTTTGATAATCTTCATTAGCACATTTAACGAAAAACCTACTATTTAAATTTCCACATGCAAATACTCAACCCATTTTTAAACCCATTGAGTATTTGGTTTAAGTAATTTGAAAATTGATTATAGTTATAAAGGATCAAATTTTTGGACACCCACAAGTAAAAATCATAAATTTATATGTACAATAATTGATATTTCTGCATTCAGCTCTTAATACATGTACATGTTATGCAAATCCAATATTATAAAAAATTAGTATACTATGTATTTTTTTATGTTAATATGTATAAATACATTCTTCTCATTTGTTTGAACCTCTGCCACATCTTATTCCATCTGTACCTTTATATTGGATGAAAAATGGTTGGTAATTTTTTTTTCTCACTATTGCTAATTTTTGATGAATCAAATGTTACCAGTAGTTTTAAGAAGAGATGGCCTGGGGTTGGAGGCTAATTTTTGGTAGTTAATTATTGTGTGTTCTTGCCCCACCGTCAAAAACTTTCCTCAAGTCAATACTCAGCCTCAAGTCTGAGTTTTGACCTCAAATTAATGCACTTTTCATATAAGGATTTGAGTTGAGGACTGAGTTGAGTGATTTCAAAATTTTGATGACCGCAGGGCCTGTAAACTTATGTGACAGTCATATAGGTTTCATGTTTGCCATCAAATTTTGGCTTTCTTAGGTCTCTAGGAATTCAACTCTTAGATTAATGTCATGTTAAGTAAACATTCCAGGCTGTTCTACTCAAGTTTTTTTAATCGAACTCAGCCTCTACATAAGTCATTCAGTCATTCATCTTATAAATAAAGATTTTTTTTTTCAATTGTAAACAGTTTAATTAAGTATATTGAAAGTCTTGGCAATGGAATTAGTCACCCTCTTTACCCTCCCATTAATAAGAAAGTACTGGACCTAAAACTTTAATTAGGGATAATGCAATTCAGAGATTTTATATCGGGATAGCTATTTTGATTACCAAATGTTTGCTGTCAGTTGTATTCAATACTTGTAGGAAATTAATTTTGTGTTTTAGAAAAGATTTATATATTTTATAGCTGAGTTAGTAATTTGTTTTTCAGGCACTGATGAGTTTTTCTCACCTTTTTCGCTGCAGTTCTGTAGTTTTATTGGTCTGACCAATTGCATTAACTATAACAAAACAATGCTTGCAAGGGTGAATATAATGGTTAAAAACTGGTTCGAAAGATTCTTTAATTATAGCCAGCTCTCTGAATCTAAGTACACAAATGCTTGGACCTCATTGGCTCAATAGATTTTTTGGTCCAAGGTTTTGGTCTTCATACTACGTTATGTATTTTGGATTATTTTATTTCTGTGAATCACTTATGCCTTTACCCATACCATGTGGCAGATCAGCATAATTGACTGTGATACACAATTTGACTATTTTAATAAATATAATAACCTTTAATTGTCAGATCATGTATTCTGTCCAACAAGGCATTCATTATGTGAAAACATTTGACCATTCTACATGTACCTTACTGACAGTAAAACCATTTTTCCATTAACAGTGGTAATCCCCATATTTTAATATGCAGGTTATTAATATAGTAAGCAGTGTAAAGTTCAGAATGTTGAACTTGTAAATCAATGGACAGCTGAAAAAGATTTGCAGAAAACAAAAACTGAAATATCAATGAAGGGTTGATGATTAAACAATACTTCAACTTCAATAGCCAGTCTTTTTCAATCAATACATCCAGGCATTAAAATTTGAGATCTTTGTGTGCTCATTAATGTGATTCCTAAATAAATAGAACGACCTTCCATTTCAGTGAAATTCCAATACAGGGTTCAGACGTTTACATTTCTTCTACCATTGATCCATAATTCTCACTACGGCTACTGTGCACATATTTTTAAAAACGCATGGAAGCAGAACTTTTTGAGAAATGCGAATTCCATGTACCATACTGGTACCTGTTGGTTTCAAGTTAATTGATTTAGCTATATACATGTACATTTATTTATCTCATGTAAATGCACACTTAAATGCAAATAAAAGAAAAATTCATGTAACAAGGATAAATAATCATTGATTAATTATATCCAAGTACATGATAGTATGATGTTATACATTATTATTTTGTCATCATTAATTAGTTTCAACATGATTAAGATACTTTGTGTTGAAGCAAGTTATATAGATATGTAGATATGAATATGGCCAATTATATTATTATCCCCATATATAACTGTATTTTTTCTATTTCAGCTTGTAGATCTTCATGTGTATATAGTCCCACCAGAGATTTGGAGAGAAAGATATAACAACTTTTTAAATCAGAATGTGACAGAGACAATCTCAGCGGGAATCATAAGGTCAGTATCAAAGGTCAATGTCAAAGGTCATTCACAGCACACAAGATCACAAGATGTCATAGGTCAAATGTCAAAGGTCATTTACAGTAACACAAGACAATGACATGATTTGTAGTTCTTCCTTGTTAGTTTACCTTTGGGGTGGTACAGATTTAAAAATAAAAATTTAAATAGATCTTGAAAGCAGCATTAATGTGCTAATTTGGTAAACAGGGTTTGTTATAATTACATGAACTGGGTATCAGGTACTTGGAACACATACTTTTATCAACTTCTTGTGGATTGAGCTCTTCTGTCAGTCGATGTTTTAATAAAAGACCAAAGATGTCTAAAAATATCTTGACGGAGATATATATCAAGTGCTTAAAAAATTTTAAATGGGAAGATATAGAACAAACATGTTTGTTTTCCATCTTTTTCTTGGGGGATGGTTGTGTTTTGTTGCCAAAAAATATTCTAGAAATATATGTTCAATGTTTGAATTATTTACCAGTACGATTTTCTGTCAGATTGACATGCTTTTACATAACTAATATGTATTATACACGCCACGCGTGTACAAATATATATTTATGATAATTATGTATATCACTCCACTTTGACAGGGTACACCCAGAGCGTTTTGTGTCCGATCTCCGCAATGAGTTGGAGCAGCAGGTGGGAGAGGATATGCTCCCGCGAGACTACGTGTTCCTCAAAAGTGTGGGTCGCAGTATAACTAGGGTGAGTGCCGTAATTCAGAGAAATCTAATGTTTCAGTTTAATTTTTTCTCTGAATCTACAAGATCCCAGTACGACAGACATCAATATTGTACAAATTCATGGAAATTTAATAGCCTGTGTCAGGAAAAGAGCACACCCAAGTTACATAAACTTGTGATAGTAAAAAGTGCATGCCACTGCAATGACAATTAAACACTAAAGCCATATAAGACTCCAAACATGCTTTTAAATATATTCCTCTCCTGCTTTGTTTGAGGAGGACTATATATTGATACTTTATTGTATAGATAATGGTATTCATGCATAGACCTCACATGTGAAAGAAATTGCACAGTTTAATATGACATTTAAAGTGCAAGTGAAAAGGATGTTTTAGTGTTCTGGTGTTTGTTTTGGGTTCTAACAGAAAAAATCTGTTCTTTGAACTGTGTTTCATTCAAAGCCTAGCATTGTTAACTTGTTCTGGGAGAATTTAAATACTTGCTGACAATTAAACTTATAAATGGCTTCTTTATGGAGAATATGTTAATTTTATAGGTAAATTGTTTAAACACTACATATAAAAGTTCCAGTTTGATCTCCACAGGTAATAACAATTCTTATTCTTTAATGCCCAGCCACCAATTAAAATCTGTTGATTCCTGATTTCTGCCCTTTGATAAAATCATGAACCGCAAATGCTCTCTAGTTGAAGGATATATTGTGGTACATATATAGTGGGTACGACTCAAGCCATGCAAATATGTTACCATTTAATAGCCGGGGTATATAGAGGTATAGATATCAATCAAATTAAGGTGCTCAAGCCAATTTAATCACATGAGCTCCAGGAATGAAACAAGCCATTGTTCACTCCAGAAGTTGGAAGTTTACCTCAAGTGGATCGCATTATATCAAAACAATGGATGTCATCCACCAAACCGTCAGCGCCATCTGCTTGTTGTACCAGGCACGTTTTTTTTTTATAGTAACACCCCCTTGATGTGACGGACACAGGTCCCATAGGGTGTAGAATCGTATTGTGTTGTATATATTGCCTATTAATATATAAGGGCAATTGTTACTCTAGATTCCTTCCCTGCCTTTGAAATCACTAGAGAGGATCAGAATTTAAGGCCAACCTTCTTCTTCTCAAGTTTTTTTTTTAAATTTGTGGAATTCAATAGTGGTCTATCATATTTATATTCTTTATTTTCCTGAACTAAAGTGATTATTGGCTTGATACTGGATAGGGTGTTGCTAAGTTTAAACCTTTTTAAAAAGAAACACACAGTTTTGTTTTAGTACAGTTGTGTTTGTAAAATATGCACATATGTTATTCACAGCAACACCAAATAAATCAGATGTTTTAAGTCTTTTAAAGAGGTGAAGATAAACTTTACTCAGATGTGGTCTATTTCTGTATGAAGAATTCTTTCTTCCAAGTAAAGGGGTGTGTGTAAAGATAATGATGTTGTTTTCCTGAAATAATGTTTCTTGATATCCTGTTTAGTTTTATACAAATCTTGAGCAAAGTTTGGAACAGATATTATTGTTTACTTTACAGAAGAATCTAGATAGGGATATAAAATTGTAGATTTCTGCTTCGGTTTTTCAAGGGCTTATCAACAGGGGGCTGTTCAATGCATACATAAACTTGTTCATTTGCACAAGGGTCATTCACTCAAATGGGGTGTTCAGTGTTTATTCAACTCTCTAGTACCCAAATCACATGACAGCTTTATTTAGGCTTCCACTGCTTTCAGAACCACAAAAAAATTTCAATTTGGTAGCTGTCAGGCAAATTTAAGGACAATTCTTTGAAGTTCAAAAAAATATATGTAGTTTGATATTGAATTCTGTTCAGGTTTGTTCAAATGTTTCAAACTCATCGAATTTCAGATATTTTTTCCCAGTTTGATTTAATGATTTTGTGTCACAAAGTAGGAAAGCAGATTAAGGGAACAGAAATGGTTTTATTTGCACAGGTGGAATGAAATCCGCACCAATAAGATCTACAATTGTCTTAGTCCACCCACATTTGCTGCTGGTTCTTGCTTTCATGTCGAAATGCATCCCATAAACCCCTTTAATGGAATTTATATATAAAAGCTGACCTACCAAACAGCCCAGATCATTTATCTCTTTTGAAATCTTAAGACGTGCTCTTATTGCCAGAGATCTAACCAAGCTCAGTGTCACTTTGATTATTGAGTGGAATTCTTAGAGACTAAAGGTGCATATGTATAAATGTGGTTTTTTTTTACCATAATTAAATCAGATTGCTTAGGATTGCTAGAAAAGCATGCAGTCAAAATTTTGTTCATTTGAAGAATCTATTGACCTTTTAAAAAGGTCTTATTTTTTGAAACATCTATAATTACAATTGTGACTGATTATATACACCATGCACACTGCACTCAACAAATATGCCATCTGCAAAAAAAAAAGCATGGAATATTATTACTGTATAGAAATTTCAAATTGTTAACTAACAGTTTACTGAGATCAAATTGTTAATTAAGTAACAGTTTACTGAGATCAAATTGTTAAGTAACAGTTTACTGAGATCAAATTGTTAAGTAACAGTTTACTGAGATCAAATTGTTAACTAACAGTTTACTGAAATCAACTTGTTAACTAGCAGTTTACTGAGATCATTAGGGACTATATAGTTACCTAAGAAAATTCTTCAAACATTCCATTGAATGTTAACGGTTGAATAGAAACTGTCTTTGCCCTACAAGTGTGGCAACTGCCAATTTCAGATATAGAATTATATAGCTGTGTTCAAACTCAAGTTGGGGTGCCTCTGAAATTGACTCAACCCTGCAAATTAAGAAACGGTACATATATAATCAGGGTGGATGCACACACTTATTCCAAATATTCTTAAATAGCTTAGAATATCGAGTTGCCCATTTAGGTCTTGCTTGTAGTTTGTAAGTAAATAGCGTATAGATCTCTGACAGGTCTTTATCTTTTGTCCTGAAATCCTCAATATTTATCTTCTAAGCTCGGGATATGAATAAGTGTTATTAAATCGATAATTAAATGTCTAGTCACAACCTATTTTATCTAATAAGCACTAGTAGGTTATCTAGCCAGCTCAGAGGACAAGGCGATACAGATAATTACAGTCCAATAGTTTTTATCATTCAGTCTAAAATCTTATATTGAAATGATAATAAAAAATAATAAAATGCTGAACTTCTGGAAAGTTGGGTTAGGGGTTGGTATGGTATTCGTAATTGTAGATCATGATTTTCCAAGCCCAGGATAGTTTTTTTAATCTAATTTTTATGTTTGCACAAAACTCTGATATTGCCCTCAAAGATTATGACATGATAACTTTTGGCTTGTTGTTTGAATAATCATGCTATTGTTATCAAATGCAAAAGAAGAGCATGAATTTGCAGGTATTCATTGAGATTAAATAAGGATCTGCACACTCTCTGCTTCTAAAGAAATAAGGAAAGAAGAAAAATTCAAAAGGAAAATTATCAACCTATAGATAATATGAAATCTTTGGAATGGAAAATGATCATGTTGTCAGTTTAGACTGTCAAAACTAATGATATAGTAAAAATGGCAAGTATAATAGGCTGGTGTCTTTGTATACAGATTGTTTCAAAAGGTTTTGATTTTTACACCAATTTTTTAAAGCAGAATTGTGACACTAACTTTCTTACAATCTTCGTACCCCTTACGCGTTAAACAATGGTACAATTACTGGTTGTTGACAACACTCTTGTCAGCAGTGAACAAAACCCGACAGGTTTTTACTAATTGCATGGATACCTCTCTTGTGTTCTGAGCCCATGCATGCACATGCACCCACCCCCTTACATTCAATAACTACCCACAGGAAAGCCAGAGGAACGAGTTTCAGTCTATTAAATTTAAAAGATAAAACTGATTTTTATGTTTTATTTCACAGCCGTAAAGGCATGCAAGGTTTGATAAATCAATTCGGGTGAAAGATTTAAGGTTAGAATAGAATTTCTATGCGAAAGCTCGCTGCAATGCAGTGAAGCCTATAATGTGTTGAAATTGAATTTTGACCCTATCAGTGCATTTAAATGTGATGTAAGAGGAAATTAATGTGTGCTATATTAAACTTTTTGAAACCTTTTTAGAACTTTGTAAGAGAAACCGTTTCTTTTCTGTCAAAAGCCTTCTTACTCTTGTAAGGGAGCATTATTTAGATACATGTTTTTTAATAACAAGGACCATTCTTGACAGTGGTTCCTAGGTGTATTACAAATGAAGTTCCAAACTCTGCCAGTAATGGGGTCTGGTTTGCATAATCTTCAAGTTCAATTCAAAACAGTTTGCGTATCAGAGCCAAATATGTCTTTCACTGGTTCAACAGTAATGACATAACAGTTTACTGAAATCTGACACTTTTTCAATAAAGTTTTGTAAATGACCACAATTTCACTACCAAAATAAAATTTGAAGAAAAAAACCCAAAAGTTTTTATGCTTAGTTATCCCAGCTGACAAGATAGACCCTTGTGTCTTTTTCCAAACAAGACGTACGTCCAATTCAGTTTTTTTCTTTCAAAGAAGTGTGACGTCATTGGGGATTTGTTTGTTGAGTTTGTCAGAATGAGTTGATTCCTGATCGCATACAATGTGTCACGTCTATCAAACAGAAGTGAACTTCTAAGAAAGGGATCTTGAATTAATTGGTGCTCAGTTTGACACAGTCAATATTGAATTGCTTTAGCCTATGTACCCTGGCTCACTGATATACCCCATCATTCTGTTTTGTCTTCTTAAATATATATATGCCTGTTATCATAACTTATGGCCTAAAATTTTGAAATTAGATTAGATGTATTATGAAAAAAATTGTTGGATTCTTCGATCTACATATTTGTAGTTTGACTTTTGTTTTGTAGATTTTTGATATATTTTAGAAATTGTAATTTTGAAGGAGCAAATTAATGGTATTGTAAAATTCTAATATTTTTGTCTTTTTTGCTGTTTTTCAGTTAAAACAAAAACAAGAATACCAGTTAAAAGCGAAGCATTTTATCCCTCCTCAGGTAAGAATGATCAAGATGGAATATATATTGTACATAGATCAATCTAAAAGCAGTTGTTCAAGAGATTATGTACATACATGTATTATATTGTACAATTTCATCATATTTGTATTTTGTTAAGGTTAATTTTGGTTTGTTGGGTCTTAAATTAGTGTATCTGAAGAAATTAAAAAATAAGGTGTTCATTACATATATGTACCTCAAACCAAAGCATTTCAGCATTAATATCTCACAATGACATGAGTTGTTACATGAAGTGGAAAGAATTTTTTTTTAAAGGTATATATACCTGGAATATAACTAATAAGTTACTTCATTCATAATCACAGCAACATTACCTAACCTAGTAAGGAATTTCATCTTTTGAATCTGTTTTGAATCAATATTCTACTGCTCACCATTCATCGTTAGTGCTTGTTGGAACTCTTATTTGCTGTTATTCAATTAATTAACGAGCAAATAGAATATCATTATAGTTATGTGAATGTTTCTGAACTATGAGCTATATATAGCTACGAGCTAATGATCGAGGCTTTTCTTTGAGTGTCTGTGTTTGTTGAAAATTAGTTGAAATTGATTTTGGCACCAGATTAGTTTGGTGTTTTAAATGTCCCCGCTTACAGGTGCATTATGTATATTGGTGCACCGGGTGCAACAGGAGCATAGGAAGATGTCTCTTAATAAATCCCACAAGGCCTTGAACACCAATTTCTATTATTATGGTAGCTGGCGGAAACAAATTCAAATGAAACAAAACATGAATAATTTACAAAACAAGACAAAAAATATATCCCTAAAATATATTTCATTATGATAGTAAATACCTTTACTCTTCAAAGATGTATTGGCATGAGAGAAAAAAAAATTCTCTCATTCTTTTGTAATTTTTTTTCGCTTTGTTAAAAATAAGGCAATAGTTAAATAATTGGTTGTCAATGGCAGGGCCATGGTACCAAAATCAAAGAGGTAGATACCATTTAGTTTATTTGGAACCATTGCCTTGGTTGTTAAAAGGAAGCAAGGATTAATTGTTTTAAAAAAAGAAAATAAACTTGATTTTCAAGTGTATTGAATGACCTTCAAAATATAAATGGCATACCAGGATCATCTTGGAGATGTTGAAACTCTTCTCTAAAAATTAACAGAACAAGTTGTGCCTGCATGTATAAATATAGGGTTGGCATTCGAGAAACTTAATTTAGAATAGAGAACTTCATGTATATTATTGATGATGAGGATTAACAGGGATAAAGTTGTGACATTTGTCGTGTTACCACCCAGGGTCTGCAATATGTGTGTAACATTACAAATCTTACTTGATAGATTTTCAATAATCTTGTAAGTTCTAAATTAACCCTAGTCTAAATTAAGGCAAAGGCAGGGGGAAAAAAAAAGATGTTCAAAGAAATAAAGGTTTAAGGTATTTCAGGAGATGTTAATGTAGAATTTCTTGATAAATTGCAATGAATTAGGTGAATTTATACCAACAGTGTTATGTACCGGTACTGGTTTACTTGACAACAGGAAAGTGAGATGAATCCATCTTGGTTTTTGTTTTGTTTAAATGTCTTATTGCATTTCTAGCTCTAATGAAACCAATCTGTTAAGTGTTCTGTTTCCTTATTGAGGATGTAACAGAACATTGATTTACAAATTGCAGCATTTCTCGCATTCTATTTATGAGAGCTTGACACGCAACAATGTTATGTCTGTCTTTCCTTTTAGGGTAATGCAATAAATTAACAGAAAACAGGTATAAAATGTTTTAATCAAGACATTCAATTACTTGTGTATTTTTTATTTGGTTCCATAAAGAACGGAGCACTATAGACAGCAGGTTTTTTTTCATTGCACAAAGGAATCATAAACAAATGCATGTACGGTACATTAGCAATAAAGCTATGATAAACCGTTAGGTTTAATGATACACCGGTAATGGTGATGTTATGCTAGCTAGGTAATAATACTTTTACTGCAAGATGGTTATAAGAAGCACTCTTGTTCCTACCCTAGATCATTTCAATCCTTCCTTCTTCATTAAAATTTTTAAATTTATAGTATTATACATGTATGATTTTAATTTGTTTAGTTTAAACAATATTTCATTTCAAAATGAAATAGGATCGGACAGCAGGCTTGGCGTATTTTCGTCCTCTCCTTGATTTTAATTTGTAACTATAATAGTACTACGTCGTGTCGGTTATTTTATTTATTTAATTTTAAACCTTTGCCCCAGAGATGATTTTACTTTTGAATCCGAGTAACAACATGTATTTTTTAGGCCTATATTATGCCCCAGAGTTGCATTTATTTTTGTATCTATGTATGTTTTTAGGTCTATGCCCCAGTTTGATAATTTATTACTACATGACTGCATGTATAGGCCTGCCCATTAGAGTGGATTTTGTTTTAAAAGTTAAATGCTACAGAGTATATTGTATTTTTTAATCTATAGTGCTAAATTTTATGTTTTTTAGGTTTATGATCCAGTGTTAGTTGTATTTTTGAACCTATAATACAGTGTGTTTACAGTATATGTTTTCAATTTGTATGCATACAACCCAGAGTTGTACATTTTTTATAATTCATAGTACTTTGTACATGTACCGGTATATGTTATAATACCTATGCCCCAGAGTTAGTTGTTTTCTTGATTCTGTAGTACCTCTTTATAGGTCTGTTCCCCAGAGTTAGTCTTTTTCTTAATTCTATAGTACATATTGTACTATCGGTACCTGTTTTGTAGGCCAATGGCCCCAGAGTTGTATTTATTTTTTAGTTGATATGATAGTACTATATGTATGTTTTGTAGGCCTATGCCCCATGTATTTATTTTTTAGTTGATATGATAGTACTATATGTATGTTTTGTAGGCCTATGCCCCATGTATTTATTTTTCAGTTGATATGATAGTACTATATGTATGTTTTGTAGGCCTATGCCCCATGTATTTATTTTTTAGTTGATATGATAGTACTATATGTATGTTTTGTAGGCCTATGCCCCATGTATTTATTTTTTAGTTGATATGATAGTACTATATGTATGTTTTGTAGGCCTATGCCCCAGAGTTGTATTTATTGGAGATCAGTCCAGACGACCAGGGTAGTAGTCGGACATCCACACGGCCGCATTCTCCATTTTCTCAAAACCACGAAAGTAAGAAAACACTGTGTTATATATTAAACATACCTAACAATACTTAATGATTTGATTTTTTTTTAAAACATGATTTGAAATTAACAAGTGCATTTTATTTTTTAAAGATTGTATTATATAGCATTTTTAAAAAATTGTGATTTGCCATTAACATATTACATATTAATACTGACTAAATGTTTGCTGCTGATAATTTTTTTTTTTTAGAAATGATTTTAATTTACATTAGAATTAATTCCACATGTTACATGTATAAATTTTGATAATTATGACTTATGACTGATTTTGATTGCTCAACCTTACACGAACACTGCATGTGCATTCCTATTTGCCCCCTTCCTCCTGGGTACGGGTTTTTAAAGAGGTGTGTCTGCTGGTAAATTATATAATATGTGCGCTAGATTTTGTAACTTTTGTTTATATACACAGAGTGTTTTTAGAGGGTAGATGGTACAAGGAACCTTAAGATTAGCTGATGTAGTTGTGTGGCAAGTCTTATTTAAAACAAAATTAATGTAAAAATACTTCTCATTAACCCTTACAATTTAACATGAAATTTGATAGTGACTAAATTAAGAGTCATTTCTTATTAATAATTTGGTATATTTTGGGGCAGATGCTTTTACAAAACAATTTCTATAGTTAATTTGTTTAATCAATTTGAATTTTGTGTGGAAATTTACATTTTCAATTTTGTGGGATATATATATATATATTGAAGAGGACTGGATACCAGATAGTGTGTTTCAGAAAACCCCTGTAATGATCAAGACGTGCACCTATGACTCTCTATAACTATTTATGTGGAGAAAGACTAGGAAAAGATGTAACTTCTTTATACCAATTTTCTTACATTTTTAAAAAAATCCCACTTATCATATTTGTGTAAATTTCCATACCTTTAGTACATTTCATTATTTTTTTTTTCATTTTTTAAAAAATATCTCCATTTTCTTAAAAAAAAAAATTGTTGACATTTTGATTGTACATTTTCATCACCATGGCGATGCCTGTGGAAAGTTCTAGCCATTAGAGCTAAGTGTCTTGTAAGTAACTAGTATGCATCTTGATCTCTATGGTGCATGGACATCATTGGAAACACTCTATCTTTTTAAATTAATTGGCGGTGATGGTTGTCAAGGGAATTTTTTTTTTTCGGTGGCTGTAAGCATGGAATAATGTTCTTGATTAATTTATGTAATCAGATTTCTTTTTAAAACTTCAGTTTTTCATATTTTTTAAAAGAAAACGTTTTTGCATTTCCTTTTTTTTCTCATTAGAGCTTAGAATTCAATTCACTCTGTAGAATTACACAGTAATATTCACAACTAATGTGGTATGGGGTATGATCACCTTCAAAAATGCGTCTTCATGCAGACTATTACCAATCAAACCTTTTTCATCAAAATTGAAAAGATACAAAAATTCTAAACGGTACTAACAATATTTAAAATGACAAAATGTGATGGCTACGTTTATGGTGATTTTTTCTCCATTGATTAGAGTATGGATTGCAGTGGTACAAAAAATATTTCATTAATCCTTGAAAAACAAAAATGTGTGGTTTGTAAAAGGATCTGCCAGTTTTAATTCGAGCAACTTATTCAATGTAGCATTATAGGTGTGCAGTTTCATTGGATCATGTTAACTCGTTCCTAATGGAATTTCCATGTAAATTTTACAAAAATCAATGGGTATTAACTTGATTGAATTCACAGTATCTCTTTCTAAATTTACTAATTTGAATAATTACTTCTAATGTACATGGTAGTTGAAATAAAAACTGTTGGGAGATTTGGGGGGGGGGGGGGGGGTTGGCTACGATCTTTTCAATTTGTTATTCATTTGATTAAGGTATATTGCTGGTCCATTTCAAACTTTTTGTTTAAACAAATCCCACTAAAATTCGAAACATTCATAATTTTTGAAAATGTGTGAGTGTAATTTGATCTCACCCAGATAAATATGATCTTTTTAAAAATTTATGCTTTAATTTAATGGGCCTTTTAATATTTACTATCACGTATTAACAAATTGTCTCCAGGGAACAATTAAGGATATGAGTTTACTCATACTTTCATCACTTAGTTGTGTGTGCACAGTTTGTATTAAACAATTCAAAAACTGAAATTCATTATTTTTAGTTTTGCACAAAATTTCGCTGTGTTTCACCCAGTATGTGATATATATTTCTTGAAAAATTGATGGTAATGGATTTCTAAAAAATATTTCACATTTTTAGACATCCATGTAATTTTCCCACAATATATTAAATATAGCAGCTGATATGGCGTTCAAGTGAATATATTACCAGGTATTCATATCAAATTTTTATGTAAATTATTAAATCTAGAAATTACCGAAGTGAAAACAGTTGGCAAGAAAAAAGATTCGACAAAAGTTTTCCCAAAGATTCAAGAAAAGAAACTAAAGCCAAGAAAAGATGGGGTCCCAGAAGCAAAACGTAAAGCCGATCTGTCAAGAAATATATATTATACATGTCGCTTACAACTTTTGTCAACCATTGCAATGTGCACATGCTATTTGTTTGCTAATAATTAGTTAATTTGTTTTAACACCACATATAAATTATTAATACATAATTTTTTTTGCTGTTTAAAAGAAATTTTCTCCTAAATGTAATTTTTCCTTGATGAAATATGTGTAACAATTTCGAAAACTCATTGTAATTCATATATATACTGATCCACATTGAGCAAGATGTATCTCCAAGGGGATTATGAGGCCACCAACCTTGCATGAACATAATATATTATGCTTTCAGTGTATGATAATATAGATCTACATTTTTTCCTTTATTTCTGTTTACTGAAATTGATTTCTCTTTATTTTGTCCACCCTTCATTGGTTTGTACCTCATTGTCTTGCAGATACATTTTATTTGATGTGGAATATCTATAAACATAAGTTTTTGTTGGTTTTCTTGGTTATCTTTGGAGTACATCAGGATCATTTGAAACTTATGATTTGATACAAGGTTCAAAGCTTTATACAACGCTAATCAGAAGATTTAACTTTGAAATTCAATAGCTATTGGTTTGAAAAATGGATGGATTTTATTTTCATAATGTTTTTTAAGAATTTGTTAACTCCTTTTTTGTACTTAAGATGATATATGTTGTGAAAGGTTTTGAATTATAAAAAAGATTTTATCAAAGTCAAATATAGTAACTTTATATCTTTTGCTAAAGAACCTAATCAAAAGTCTGGGCTGATCTGATGTACTCTAATGATTATTCTGCCAGTCTGTGAACTTTTTGCACTGTAGATGTTATATCTGTGTTTTTTTTTCTCTCTGTCTCTTGTAAACAGGTGAAGATGAACGTCGCTCGGGCAACAAATCTAAACATAGGCATAATGACTCATCCCCATATCGCTACTCCCCCCTCCCCAAAATTAAGTCGGGACACAGTCCCACCCACAACAAGGGTGAATTCAATCACAATGGCGACATAAGAACAGAAAACGGTCGGTTATCAGACTCCTGGGGATCCAATAGTAGAGACAAACGCACCCCACCCCCTCCCCAAAATGTGCCAAGAACCCCTTCACACCCCAAGGCCTCTAGGGATCAGACCCCCCGTGAACGTACTTCTCGGGAGGAGTCCCACAGGGCTCCTCCTCCTAGGTCTTCCCCTACTCCAACAGATCACAGGAAGCGGGCGGACCAGAGCCGGGAACCAGTTTCAGGGACCTACACTAATCACACCAACGAAGATTCAGGGATCAACGTCAACTCTCCGGAGGACCACTTTGATGCACTAGACAGGTGAGAAAAAAGAAATTACTTCCTTAAAAAGAAAGCAGTCATTGGAGTGAAAAGATTAAGGGTTCTGGATATACAAGTACCGGTAACAACAAACTGCTTTATAGCAACAATTACATTGGCTGAAGTATAGAAAATGACCTGTTTTTTCAAAAAGTTATTTGACAAAATTTTGTCACTAGATTTTCTAGATTTTGCATGCAAAAGATTCAGTAAAAAAGAAATTAGCTAATATTGCTGCATAGCAACATTTTCATTGAACTATTTTATTTTATCAAAGTTTGATAACAAGAGCTTCTATTGTTTATTAAATATACAGAAGGAAACTTGATGAGGATAGAAATAATGACCTCAACCGACGTCTTCATCCAGACAACGAAGATGACCACCACAGGAATGGTGATCTTAATGATGATGAGTGGGAGCAAAGACAGCGAGAGGAAGAGGAGAGAAGGCGGAGAGAAAGCGAAGAACGTAGAATGAAAGAGGATGAGGATCGGAGAAAAGAAGAGGAAAAACGGCGTCGTCTGGAGGAAGAGAGAGAGAGGATATCAAAGCAACAGTTAACAGGTTCAGATGAGGTAAGAAAAGGGAATATTCTGATCTTAAGTGATTGAGTAAAATTTAAGTCAGATCAAATGGCCATTTAAGTGATGCATACTGCTCCGTTTTCATTAAAATTATTTATGTCCCTCACACAAGGAGTGGCAAAAATTAAATCTAAATTCAAAAAATTGATGTTGTCTACCTCGCCATCCTTTTTTACCCATTGTAATTAGGTATTGTTAGTGGCAGATAAAATCGAAGGCAAGAAAGCACCGAGATTAACATTACGAGGGCGACTTCCCAATAATCAATTTGAAATTCCAACATCAATTCAAAAGCAAGATACATAAAGCTCACTGATATGTGAGGTTTGCACTGCAATCATGGAGTCACGTTTTTCAGTAAAAAAAAAAGTTCACTATTCCCAATGTTAACTCCTTGATGTGTCATATATTTATGGGTATAATCTAGCTATTGATTTCATCGTTGAGATTTTCTCCTAGTGGTTTGATTGTCCATCGGTTGAGAAATAATTGGGATAACTATGTCATTTGCGGGATTTTTTGTCGTAATTAAGGTTACATTGTCAGCATGACATCGAATGATACCTTTGAATTGGCAGGAATGACAGGCAAATTTTTTTTCAACAGTTTGGCATTCAAGTTTGTGGATTTCAATTAATAATAAAGTGATACATGTGACCTGAAAATTAGAAAAAAGTTTTTTGGTTTTTTTTTTTAATACTAAAGTGATTTTATGTTGAATTACAGTCTTTTTATCCCAAGGATAAGGTACACTTGAGGACATTTTTTATCAATTAATGTAACAGGATATTCTTCATTAAATTGCTTTTCGACAAACGTCTATTTAAATATACAGCCCTTAAACATATTCAGTAATTATTTTGAACCAATATTAATCTTTTTTTCATGAAATCAAGATTAGTTTTACTTAAAGAATACATTCATTCATTGATATAGATACTTTATACTCTTCTATAAGACCAATTCTGAAAAACTAATTCTGTGATATCTCAAGGCCATTCCAGTTGAAAAAAAATCTTTTGTCTAAGGCGGTAGAAAAGCCCATGTAGTCTGTTCGGTCAACCTTAGTTTGCAAAGTTTGAACCTGCTCATTGTCTGAAATCTCGAATTCAGCTGGCAATAGAACTGAGTAGTATCTGTACAATCAAGTCTAAAATTTCAATATCACAGGAAGACTCCTTAAGTCCGGAAAACACACCAACCCCTAGCAATGAAGGGCCCAGAATGCCTGCACCGGTAAAACAAAACATTTGCATGCGAGAGTTTGATGTGGAAAATTTAATAATGATTACTTTTTTGTAAATAATTTTCTGTCTGTCTTGCTGTCTATCTGTATGTACCTGTAATGTTTACTTGTGTCATATCTTAAAATTGTGATTAGAGTTGTTGGACCTTAAGCTTCGTGGAATATTAAACTTAAGATTTGTGTTATGTTTTGAATTGAAATTACATGTCATTGAACAGGATCTGGTTTTGGGTGGTGGCTGGTAATGATATTTATTTTTTCTTTCTCCGATACTAATTTAGGCACGACAATACCAAGAGAATCCATCGTCTGCTTTCACTGACAATTCATTGAATTTTCACAAAGGGGGAAATCGGAACCAAGCAAATCAAAATTTTGCTGGCTATGATGAGCAAAATTCTAGATACAAAAATAGTGCAGAGCAAAATTCTTATTACAAAAATAGTGCAGAGCAAAATTCTCATTACCAAAATAGTGCAGAGCAAAATTCTCATTACCAAAATAGTACAGAGCAAAATTCTCAGTACCGGTACAAAGATAATACTGAGCAGAATTCTCAGTACAGTTCGGACTCGGTTTACTCTCAAGAATCTAGAATGAAAGTCCCCCTTAAAGACTCAGCTTACCCTCAAGGATCTAGAATGAAAGTCCCTATGAAGGCGAATGAAGGCCCAGTGAATCCAAATAATAGAGAGTCTAACGATAGATCTAGAGCTCCCCAAGAATCTGAAAATTCAATGAATTATGGCAGTGAGAGACTAAAAGTTCCAGAGATGGTAATTCAGGAGTCTTCTTATTGCATGCCCATAGATGTTCATGCTTTATATTATACCATTCTATGCTGTTTCTAACATGCTGACAGCATTTTTTTCCATATTATATTAAGAAAAGAATGATTATTCTAATATAACTGCATGAAATTGTACAGATAATATGTGTATCTTCAAGTTGGTTCTTGTGTGAGATGATTATTCAGATGCAGAGATCTTGCATTTCACTGAATGATATTCACTATGCCCCAATATGTAATGCTTGCAATATCCTGCTTTAGGCCGCCAGGAATCAAACAGAAGATACACCTCTTTCACTATATGATGAACCTTACGTTAATAACATTCAAAATCAAGGAAACAAGTCCATTTTAAAAGACTCCAATGTAGTGGTCCAAATCAATGATGAAATTCATGGTAAACTGACCCCAAGGGTCATAGTCCATGTCAACAGTGGCTCAAGCAATAGAACAGTTGAAGAGGAGAGTTACCGTAGAAGCCGGCTAAAGGTTGGAGACACTGGTTACAACAGTGACTGGGATAGCAGAAGTTACCGTAGTGATGGATACCTCTCTGACGCCAGTGTTCAAAGAAACAGACCTCCAGTTAATGATAAGACTTTTGTTTCCTCTGACGAACGATCTAGAGCTCAAAGTAAAACTGACAGGCAGTCTGCTGCTAGCAGAGCTGAAAATGCAAATCAGAATGGTTATAAAACTGAGAGGAGAAAGTCCATTCTTAGCAGAGAAAATAGTCGGGATGGGAGGAAAAGTGACAGACGGTCTTCTCTGAAAAAGGATGATACCTTTGATGAGGATGGAAGCAGAAATGAAAGAACATCGGCTGAAAGAAGCAGAGGTCGAAAGGAAGTCTCTTGGTCAGATGGTCACAAGGAGAATGATAAAGATGGCACAAGTTCTAAAGATAAAGCAGGAAACTCTAACCAAAACCAGGATGACCAGAAGGCCCCTCCTACGATAGTGACACAGCCAGCAAGTTCGGAAGCTAGTCAGAGGCCCCCTAAAGACAACCCTGTCCATGGGACAGACGACCCACCTCTGAATTCTGTCACTGAAGAAGTTCACAGCGGATCTAGTCATCCAAATCACAGGTTGAATGGGTCAGCCTCTCTTGATGCCAGGAGCAAGATCGGCACCGAGTCCTCTTTTGAGAAATCTGAAGCTGATACGATGATTTCCAATGTCAACAGCGGGTATCAAGGAGATGTCAGTGATATTGGGCCTGATGAAAAAACGGAATATCGCAAGAAAAATTTAAAGGTTTAATGGATGAATGAGCACTGACCCTCCTCCAAAAAACAATTCATTTTGACTAATACAGCACATATATGGAACACTATGTTGGATCAGCTTGCAATTTGATTTCTTTTGTTTAACTCTTAATTAGTATTGACTTTGACTTATATGAACATTCCATTTATCACTTTGAAGAGTATTTCACATTTAAATCATGTATTATTACATTTGAGTGTATGTATTAAACCTTCCCTCCAGACTAAGATTTGTATAAAAACCTTGGTTTTTTTTTATTATTATATCATAGTTAACCATGTGATTTAGAATTTCATTCACCAACATTAAATCTTGTGTGTGGGTTGTAACAATGTCACAGCAGCTACAGTGAGCACCTGATGATTTTAATGCTCATTTAATTCAGAGTACCTAACTATAACAGATGCATCATTATGTGCACATTCATTATGAAATGGTGTGATTCATGCATATTTTAATTTTCTTTGTGAAATAAAAAAACTTTTATTATAAAAGTGTTATTCCAATTATACGTCATAATTGTTTCCAGTTCAATATTTGTTAAACAAAAAATGTTAATGATAATTCTACCCTGTAATTATATTGCTGTATGCTTCATTACTGCTGCATTTATTCAGTAGAAAGATATCTTGATTAATCTATTGCTAATTGGATTTTTGGCTTTTTTTTTTTTACAGGACCTCAACAGATTCCCTTCCCCACCTCCTCTACAAATGGACTCGAGTCAGGGTCAAGAGACAGAGTCATCAAAGCAAAACAAAAAGGCAGAAAGTAGGTCACCTTGTTGAATGCCAACGAAATGTTAGAAGTCTACAAATCTTAGTTTCAGAGATTGTAGAATGTGATTATGTTGTAAACCTTTTTGTAGAAGCCGTGACCAAGCCCCCCTTCTCTAAACAAGAAACAAAACAGGAAATAAGTGAGAAATCAATGGTTTGGGGCAATGGGGAATATGGTTTAGTGTTTTAGTGCCTCAGGCAACACACACTATGCACCCAAAAAATATTGACTTCAATCCAAAAAAAAATATCAGTGAAAACTTTCGTAGGACACTGATCCAGATTTATTTGTTGTCATTATTTCCCCCTATCAAATTGATTTGCTCAAAGATCTTTTTAAAAGATGGACATTTTCTGTCTGATTAATTTAGCCCTTGTTTAAAAAGAAATATAAATCAAGTTTCTTGAACTAATGAAAACCTGCTGACATATAAATGGATGCAGTAAATTTCTTTCTAAACTCCTCTTGTTTGAATCTTCTTAGATATGGAATTTGTTATCTCTCAGAAACTCTACAATTTATTCATCAAGTAGCCTTTCAAACTGACATGGTTCTGTTCTGTGGTTTGATATGTATAGAGTTGAAGATATGAATTCAGACTTTCTTTCAAGTAGTATAAAATAGAATTTCGTCTTTCTCTGAATGCATGGTTTTGAAATTAGATATAGCATCATTAGATTTTGAAATTATTATTCCTTCTCTTCAAAGTTTTACATATACAGACAGGTGAAATTATGGCACAATAACACTGCATGTGGACATGGGTTTTCTTATTTGGTGTCAAATTTTTGCATGCCTCATGCTATGGTGAGATCTTGCACAAATTAAATAAAAAAATTTATTTTACAGGAACAGAAATTTGTTCTTCTTTGAAAATTTCTTTTGATCAGCACGTTTTGTTGTAATCTACTTGCAGAAGAGCGTCTAATGAAAGAATTAGAAGCAGCTCGCGAAGCCAGGAGGGCTGTAGAAAAACAAAGAGAAGAGCTTGTGAAAAAGGCCAAGTTGATGCAAACAAAAACCCAGAACAGAAGGAACCATGGTAAGATTGACAGAAGTCACTTTTGACTGGAACTGTTTTTGTGGGTTTTGCTGCTTTGTAATCCCTGTGTCAATTTACCGAAACTTGATTTAAAAGGGGATCATGAGAAACCCTTAATCCCAAAGTTTGCATGGAGGTCTTTGATTTTTTCCTCCTCATATTTTGTGAATGTCAGCTCCTGAGTTCAATCAAGTGATACTTTGATCCTGTTTCATGCAAAATGAGTGGGAGATCTCATATCTTTTTGTTACACTTTCAGCTGATGTTTTAGTTTTGGTTTTGAGAGTTGTCATGGAGACAGTAAAGCAATTATTATACTTTCATGTTAAATACTGCAATCTGATTGGTTTAGACGCAGTTGACAATCCGTTCTCTCTCCCTCGCACGCTTAGCAACGGGCCGATAGAACGAATTGTTACATGCGCGTTAATTATGAGCGTACGGTTCGCCGTAGAATTCACGTCTTTTCTATATAAAAGCAGTAAAATTTGCTATAAAAATTATGACATTCAGTATAATAAAATAAATAGTGCCTGTTTGGGAGGGTACCAGTTGAAATTGACACCCCTCGAAAACCATTGTCAACCTCCGCTTCGCGTCGGTTGACAATGGTTTTCTCGGGGTGTCAATTTCAACTGGTACCCTCCCAAACAGGCACTATTTATATATTGTCAACATCTGCTGCCACAGAATTAGCTTCTAACATATTTTTGTGTGTGCAATATGTTTTGGTCTGTTTTTTAAGGGAAGATTACATTGTTTGCATTCTGGAAAATTAACAAGTGGTATGTTGCTAAGGACAAGGTTTTTGTGTAGAGTGCTCTGAAGAGTTTTAATATTGAGTTAACAGAAATCCAATATCTTTTACACACAGCCATAATTATAGATTGCAGTAAAATTTCACTCATTGGTTTAGGAAAATATTAACAGTTTAATAATTTAAAAAAAAAAAAGAAGAGAGAAATCTATAAAAATAAGAAAAGTGGTTTACTAGGACATGTTCAAAGAGATGGTCTAATCAATAGCCATTAGGACTGTATGAGGGGGCAAACTTTTACAACAGTTCTAAACCAACAAAGTTAGATTTGTAATTCAGCTAGCCTGTGATTTAAACTGGTATGCTGTGTATACAAGAGTTCTGGCATGCAATGAAAATGAGATGGATTTATGTTTTAGTCTTCATTGAAGGTTTATGGCACCCTGGTATTATTGTACTTATAAATTGTACAATATAAAATTATGTCATACCCTATACTAACAAGTATTCTTAAGAACACTTGGGTGTAATTTGGTGTGCCTAAGAGACAGAAAAGAGAGATTGGGGTTGTTTTCATTTACCTGTAATATTAATTCAGGCATTTTGATATGTACTGAATTTCTCTTGGCAGGG
This sequence comes from Magallana ariakensis, assembly GCA_020458035.1. Classification (NCBI taxonomy): domain Eukaryota; kingdom Metazoa; phylum Mollusca; class Bivalvia; order Ostreida; family Ostreidae; genus Magallana; species Magallana ariakensis. The sequence goes on from CM035817.1 coordinate 30,615,429, forward strand.
TAGGGTAATTAAATCGCAAAGTCAATGGTCTGACCACTTCTTCAGAACAGTGTATACTTTAAAAATGTTTGTCATAAAACAGGAATATCTTTATTAAAACCTTGAAACATGCTTTTTATTTTATACAATGTAGATTTTATTGTGGTACAGTGTTGAACATAAACTTTTTATATTCTTATATATTTAATTTGTAACTATTTTTTTTTTCTCTCCCTATGACTTGCAGACATGATGAATGTTTTTGATGGTAAGGTTATTATACATCTGCTGCATGATGACAATAATGTTAATATTAATGATGCAGATAATGATGATAACGAATGCAGACACTAAAACTTCTCATATTGTACACTGTTACATTTACTAATGTCTCTCCCGTGTATTGCTATGTCAATCCAACCATATTCCGAGTTTGGTTAAAAAACTGACAAATGTAATATGATCATTAATTCACAACAAAAGCCACTGTGTGCGTGAAATATGAGAAGTTCTCACTTTACATACAAACTAGATCTTTTCTTCCTTTCAATTATTTATCTCAAAGTTTATTTTTGGAAAATTTTTCATTCTTTTTATTTCAATGGCTAGCTGCTTTTGGAGTGTTTAAATTTCTTTTTTCTTGGGGAAATGTAAATGGATCTGTAGCATGTAATGAAGATAGCTTCCTGATCTCTTTTATTTTTTTTTTTTTAAATTATTATTTTTTGTTGAAAGTAAAAACCTTTCAAAATACTGAATTCTCTCTTTGTTTCTCTCTCGCTTGTTTTTTGTGTATATATATGAGGATATGAGACAAATTTTAAATTACCAGGGTATGCAGAACTAGATTACGTTACATTATAATTTAAAACATTAATGTTAATTGTTATTCGATGGGAACTTTCATTTCACCTGTCACATATGAGGGAGTAACTAACTACAGTTAATCAATTTTCACCATTAGGGAAATTTGAATTTGATGAATTTTCAATTTCAAGCGAAGCAAGTTTGTTTAAATTAAGTGCATTCCATCACTTTTGAAGTTTGTTTACTAATAGACAACTGCAGAAACTCATGAATAAATGAATTTTTCTATGGCAGCTAGAACCAAATAGCAGTAAAGAATATAGATTTTGTTTAAGTTCTGGGTGTCCATTACAGATATTAGAGATACAGGGTTTTTAAAGCTATGCGGGATCTGCTAGGTTCAAACCTTCCAATCTCCCCCTGTACTGCTAATCCTCAGTCAATATTGCCCGTCTGCCTACATCAGACAAATTTTAACTACTGAATTCTAATCTGAAATACAAACATTTAGCTAATTAAAAATGTCTTTTCTTTGTGCATGCCACTCATGTGAATGTGTATGGTATAGTTTTGAAAATTTAAAATGCTTGTTTTTTAAAGTTAAAAGAACATGTTAAAGAATCAATAATACAGGACTTCAACCTACATTTTATGGTATATCCAAATGGAATCTTTGGTCTGCATTTTATATACTAGAGTTACAACTGCTTTTGAACAGAATGTGCACAATGTATTAGGGGCTACTTCTAAATCCTCCCCATTACATGGTATATAATGTAAATTGCTTTTGGTGAACCAATGGTAAAGGTCTCTAAACACTCTAGCAACACAGAATTAACTTTTTTGTTTGCAGGAGATTATAAAGTGCACTGAGGGGTAGATGAATCAGAGGAACAAATGCCTCAATGGCGGAACAGTTTGACAGTTTACAAATTGTATCATTTAGTTTCCCAAATAAAGAACCCCGAAAAAGCCTCTATAATCCATCGGCCTTGAAATGAAGGAAATATCACTACATCTCGAATCCTGATATTAGTAACACAATGCACAAAAGAAAATACAAGAAGCCCATTGTGAAAGGATATGCCATGAATATTTATGGAACTGAGTTTCAAATACGGCTGCAATGTAATCCTTATTAATGTTAGTTTGAGCTGTTTTATTTCAATCCATCTTTCTGTTTGTCTTGTAGCCAGGGATTTGTGGAAGAAGCGCTACTTTGAAGAAAAGAAGAAGACCCCGCCACTGGAAGAGCAGTGTAATAGACTACGACACGAACTAGATATCATTCATAGGAAATTAATGAACACCTTGGAAGGGCCTTCCAAAGAGAAGTCCACGAGACTCGGCGACTTGAAACCTTCCCAAAAGGTTGGTGACCAACAAGTGCCTGGACACTTCTATCCTGCTAATTATAGAAATGCGGAGCCGGCGCCGCCACCAGCCTATGATCAGAATTACGAGGAGGGCTTAATTAAGCAGGGTTATCAAAGAGCAGTGCCGAATGATGGAACTGAAAATTTTAATGACTACCAACCATACTACTACTCTAACAATTATTACAACGGACATGCTCTTCCCCCAAAGATGGGGAGCCCAAAACTGCCTCCAATTTCCCCTCAGTCAAAAAAATCTAGCAGGCCCTCTAGTTATTACAGTCAACCGAATAATCAAAGTCCTGTTAGCGCAGCTTATCGTCCCAACTCGTACCAACCCCCTGGTTCAACGTACTCGTCTCCTAAAAGTACGTCCCCAAACGCTAGGGGCCAGTTTCGCTCCCCAGCTAGCTCTGGTAAAAGTGTGAGATTTGAGCCTTCGATAAATCCAAAGGGATATAAGTACTACTAAGGCCTCACGATCACTATGAGTTGCGAGTCTATTCAGGTCATAAGAAAAAAGGAGAATTACATTAAAAGTAATTTCATGAATCAAGATAAATCCTTTTTTATCTGGGGATACCTCCATTCACTGGGGTCTCCTTTCACCCCTTCAGAAATTTATTACCCCAATACTCAGCTTTTCTTTTTCTTTTCATTAAAATACACCTTTAAGAAAGATGGACTCCCACAAAAATTTACCTGGACTCTATCACCTGTCCCCTATTCAATGCATTGATCAATAACTTCACGTGTAAAAAAAGAAATCCACAATCATTACATCATATATCTTGTCATACATTGAGACTTTTAATTCCTGTACTTTTAGATATCTGGTAGGTCTAGCTGTGACTTTTTCACACTCAATGATACAAGTCTTATTCAATAGGTAGTGTGAAACTTGTGTAAATTTGGGTAGAGTTATTCAAAATAGAATTGCTTGTACAAAATGTATTAATAGGATTTGGGCTATAAATTTTAATGGTTTTAAAGGCATAAAGATTTAACAATTACTAAAGAGTTCAAATTGACCCTAATCTCTATAGTAAAAATAGCATATAAGACTATAATGAACCTCCATGATCAAAAGTGCAAAGTTCTGTATAATTTAGTATTATTTTTTTTTCTGATAAAAGTTCATATTGGGTAAGGTTTTAATAGTTTCAAAATTAATAAACGAGTTTTGTCTGCAGTTCAAAATTCCTTAATTTCTAACTACATGTACCTAATTACATGCAATAGGTAGTTAGCAATTATAGATTAAGAGGGAATAACAGACAATTATAGTTAACTTGACCTCTGAAATTAGCCAAATCTCTAGTAGTGGATTCTTGACCTGATTTGTATAAAGGTGTCAATATAAATTAATTTAAGTGCCAAGTCCTTTATTTATCAGACTGAGCGCATAGTGCTACAGTGTGTATCGTTGTTCTTGGACAGTGATCATAGATTTTATATCAATTAAATGCTGTACACTACCTTTGATGACATGTATATTGAGCAAGAACAAATGCTTGTGTGCAATTGTGGAAATATGTGTAAAAACATATGTCAGTTTGCCTAATGGATAGTGGAATATAGCAAAAGTTTGGCATATGATGTTTTTATATCTGAAACTCTCATGTTTATATACATGTATACATGCTTTATACTCCGGCATTCGAACGATTATTAGACATTTGCAAGCATAATAGATTTTTTTAGTGATTAGTACATGTATTTTTACATTATTAATCATATATTTCCAAGTGTTCTGTGATATCTATATTTTTTTGTCTCACAATGAATTTACAATGTTTTATTGCAGTATATTTTGATACTAATGATTCCCATGTCATGGTTTGTCATGATCGAACATTTGCCATATTTATACTTGTTTTGTCTTGATGAAATAAAAACAAAGACCATGTTTTGAAATTTTCCTGTTTTTGTTCTTTGCAGAATAACTATAAAATACAAGCGACGAGGTTAACTCATGAAATTGATGACATGAGGCGCAGACTCGAAAATGCCAAGATGAAACTGACGGCTGAGATGAAGGTATGTCACCTGACTAGCCCCTATCACCAGCACTCATTTCCGACTCACCCAGAATTCTGCAGTTACCTCCCTTTGCTTTGGCATTATATCAGTATGAAGTCTCCTCAAAAAAATTCATAAAAATAAATTCATTTTTAAAACAAATTTAGATCCTTATATGTATATTCACATTTCCCCTTGCCTCATCATTTTATTGCTGCATGCTGTAAATGAAAGCAGATGTTGTAACCTTTTCACGTACTCTAAATGTTGTCGTGTATACGCAATTGTTGTTGTCTGGCTCCGAACACTGTCAGTGGGCATTAACAGACTAACCTTTGTAATTTGTCCTTATATGTTACGTTAACGACTTGTGTTTAGGGGGTTTTGGGTCACATGCAGTCACATTGAATAAACCCGGCAGCAGTATACTTGTAATATATAATATACGACCATGTTTAATAATTTTTTCAAACATTATTGTTTGAAACTAAATTGACTGTAGTAACTGCTAGAAGTGAAATATACTGGTAGTTAATAGTCGTAGCATCTCATTTTTTTTATCGTAGGATCTTCATGCAGTTTATTTTTTCTTTTCCGTCAGATTTTCCGATCACTTGTGCTTTATTTCATCATTAATCATACTAACTGTAGCAGTTTAGAGAGAGAGAAAGCAAAAATTCAAATTGAATTTTCATAAAATTTGAATGTTCCCTTTCATTTTATCAGCCAAGGCCCACTAGAGAGTTACGCTTCCAAGACAGTTACCATGGAAACCCATTGAATTATTATCAATAGAGGTTAGACAAATGAATCCCCTATATCATTAGAAAAAATTCTGTTTTCTCCTTTTGTTTTTTGGTCTCTTTAAGTTCTTCCTTATTTAACTTTCTTTTCTTTAAACTGCATTTCGACCAAGAGGTTAATTAATTTTTTTTTTGGGGGATGATGCTATTCCTGTCTATAATCATATATATATTATAAAGGGTTGTGGTAGATGTCGAAAAATTTTGAGATTCATAGATAAGGGTGATCTGTTGCGTGTTTAAATCTTTTCTCAACTTTTTTCTTTGTACACAATATTCAAGTACCGTAAACCTCTGAAGTTGATAATCCTAGTTTTCCCATTTCAGAAATGTAAAACTAGAAATATACTAAACCAGTACATGAATTATATGTTGGATATTTTTATAATGGGATAAAATTTACCTCAAGGACAAGTTTTATGTGTATAATGTTCAATGTTTTTGTTTGCTTCTAATTTACTAACTTTAATATTCAGATATACAGCTTGCTGCAGTAATTTTTATTTGCAATTTTTTTTTCGTTTTTTGATATGTTCAAATTAAGTTCCGATCACTGCATTTTCACTGAATACAAATTTTTTATGGTCAGGTGACATATCTTTATTGCTCAGTGGATATCATTTTATTGGGCGATTCATACCTTGGTTTTATTGGGGGGAAATATAATGTATATATTATATACATCATTACAATAGTTGGAAATATTGTAAAGCTGCTGTTGTATCAAAATGTGCACTGAAAAAGTCTGAATTTCAAAAGGAAAATGAACTGAATGAAGGCAATAGATTTTAAGCTCTTTGTCAATTATTTGACATTTTATTGGGTTATTTTGTAAAGAAAATAAAATTCATGAAAAAAAAATTCGATTTTATGCCAGTGGCATAAAAATGAGCATTACATCAAAATAGTCAGTTAAACTTGTTTTGAAAACAAACGTGATAAGAATCAGGTGTTTTAATGTGCCGTATGCATGGATGGTATTTCAGTGCATTTCCACGCAAATATAATAGAACCTAACATTAAATCTAAAATGTAAAAGTTTCAGAAAAAACTACTATCAATATTTCACCGAAAAAAAAGGAGAACAAAATACAATGTTTTTTAGATATTGGAAAATAATTAAAAAATGGAAGATAAATTTCAAACAAAAAGGAAAAAAAAGAAATTTGCATGCAAGACTGTACTTTGTAGTCACACATTTTCCTCTGTTTGTTTTTTTTTTTTTTTGTTTGCTATCGACACCAAAAAGAAAAAATACAGAAAAATTGCATGTTCTGTCATTTTCATGATCAATTCATTGAAGTTTGAAGATAAAACGATTTCAATGATAGGGCTAGTAAATAGATTGTATGTACAGGACTTTTGATTAAAATTAAAATTAAATTGGTGCCATTTTTTCTTTGAAACTTTTTTATAGCTACGCAATCAGGCAGAAACGGAACTTCGAGCATTGCGAGCGGAATTAACTCAGCAGAAAATCCAGCTAACTTTGGCACGAAGCCAGCAGATGGCCAAATTGACCCCAACCACGCACGATTCACGCCTGGATTCACGTCTGTTGACTTCGTCATATTCGTAGCAGTTTCTTGTTGATATATAAGATACATTTTATATTGATATTATTGTAAAAAAAAAAAAAGTAATACATGTTCAACTTTATGAATATTGCAAAGTAAACCATAGTTTTAATGCCATCTTGTACATTGCAAGAATTGTAACAATTTAATATTGATGTCTAGACTACAAGATGTACATATTATAAACAGTTGTAGCATCAATTAAGACATATCTTAAACGATTAGATGGAAGTTTGCATGGTTAGTTTGACGATGGTCAATAGTTTTAAATGGTTCTTTAGAAACATTGAACTTTACATGCACACTCTGGGCTTACAGCTTTAAGAATGATTAATTTTTTTTTTTAATAACACACTTAAGTTTATTTTTAATTATTCAAATATTTTAAAAATCCTTTCAGAATAAAGGTGTATTAAAATTCTTCATGTATTTAATGCTGATCCTTTTTTGTATTCTTTACTGTATGAATGAAAATCATTTCAATGCTGAATTCTGTCCATGCATCCACAATTGATGGAAACTTTAATATATATACATGTATATACACATGGAATTAAGTTTTGTTTATGTCGAAAACAATCTAACTATGTATAATTTCTCTTTGTGGTAATACCCTTTTAAACTCGTGTGTAACCATCTCTCCTCGATCCATTTAATTCTCTTATGGATGTACAACAGAACAAGAGTCTGCATGATTGTGTATATTAATTATGATTTTCTGTTTTTTGATTGATAATTTTGTTTCATGTCTTGTCAGCTGTTGATCTGTGATATTTCCATCAATTTCTGTGATTCATTTTTTTTTTTTTTACACTGTACCATATCTACATGTATTTATTTTTGTCTTCAATCTTGCATGTTTTGGATGAATGTGATATCATATTGGTGTTATATATTCTATGTTATTTTTTGTGTTTCTTTACAAATAATCAAGATATTCTTAATGAGAAAAATATCAAATCATAACAATATTCTTTACTCTATCTCTTTCTGCTCGACCTAGAGAGATCATTTCATTAAAAAAAAAACTAGTATTATCATACAGGATATTTTACAAATTCACTGTGATTTTTGTTACTTGTTGAAATCTGCAAATCATTAAGACCACCTTTATTTTTTTTTTACAATGGGAGAGACTTGACATACGTGTATGTACATCTAGTTTAATTTTGTATGCTCTGTATTGTTTTAAAAGCTTTGTGTATCTCGATCTGTATCAGTATTTCCACCTCTTGTCTTTATAAATAACTTTTATTTATTTACCATATCCTGTCCTATTCTGTATATTATTTATATATATATAAACAAAGGACAGTATTTGGTACATGGAACCCCAAAAGTTCTTTTGTCATATTGAATAAATCTTTTAAAAAGAATTAAAATTGGTTTAAATCTTGTTGATGTAGCTAAAACAAACATGAACTATGATTACTGTCCAACAGCTGTGGAAAAACATGCGCAATGAAAACTAAAGTCAGCCTCCTTAAGGAGGTTGGGTGGTCAGCAAATTAACAAGCAGATTTACCTTAAATTTTGACATAATTATGATACTTTTGGCCATAAGCTAATATTTAGTGAAGAAAAAACCTAAATACCGGTATTTTGGCTTTAAAATTTGAGCATTTTCAGATATCCCGTACAGAGCTCTTTATATTAAGGAGGTAAAACTATCCTAAGAATGGCCACAACCATCCATCCCTCTTAATTATTAAATATTAAAGGGAGGGGCTAATTTTGGTTCTTGATGACAAATCTTTAACAACAGTGGGTAAAACTTTGACAGAATGTGTACATATTGATGATATTAAACTGACTTCATTTTAAAAAGTAGAAAAAATGTCTTCTGTTAATGTGAATACAAGTATATGAAGATATCGGTTTTAGTTTTACTGTATATAAAAATGAAAGCATCAGATGAGTAAAGAGCAATAAAGGGAAACAACTTATCACATAAAAAAAACCTGTAAAATAAGATGGTTTTGCACCAACCTAAAATTAAGTATTTTTGTCAACACAATAGAGAAGGAGGTCATGTTCTAGGCACAATCAAACTTTTGACTAATTATTTCATCCACGGATAAGGTAAATAAACAAAAACGAAAAGATTTTCTACATTTATTATACCTACAATATCAAATATTTATCAGATCCTTAACACCTTACACATACATGTACAAAGACACACACACACATACTATAGTACTGGTACATGTATACAGTCATACTTGTGGCAAAACAATGAAAATGATTTACATTATGAAATATGAAACCATTTGGAATACCAGAGCCTGAGGATCATTTTTATGATCTGATGTACAAATGATAAAAAAAAAAAAAAATGAATTAAGCACAATATTGAATTCCAGAAATTGTATTGCTTCAAGGTTTTTTTTTTCCTAAATGTAATGTAAAATTTTGAGTACTATGTTATTCATTTTTGATCCCCCACCCAAAAATAAAAACAACAACAGAGGAAATATATAGCACTGAATCGGATAAGCCACAGTTGCAGACACACTTAACAGTTCGAAATACTGTATACAGTGAAATATTCGCCCCCGTTTTATTTTCACCCCTTTCGCCCTCGTCAGCGGGGCAGTTTAAGGCTGGGCGAATTCCGTTCTTGCAGATATCTCTTTTAACACAATTGCATCTGAGCGAATTCAAGACGAGATGAAACCATTTGCAAGTGGAGAAAGGTGAAAATAACACGGGGCGAAAATAACCCTGAATACAGTACTATATCGTCATTCTATACCAATTTCTTCAGAGTGAATAAAACATTATATTTAACAATTATAATTGACAACACATTGAATCTTTTGTTACCCAAAACATCACATTCACAAGAAACACATTAAAATCGGGATTTTTAAATCAATGTTTAAAACATGCATGAAAAAAATGAAATGTATAGAGGCTGATTTGAAAATCACAGGCCCTCCTTTTCACCTCCAAATGATGAACCTTTAAATCGAACAGTCAAGTCGACATGTGACAATTGATGGTTGTATGCTAGCTGCCTTCATAATTATCTTATATCAATTGTCAGACATTCATTTAAAAAATCTCAAGATTTTTTTTAGATATCTCTCAGATTCTTCCATTGCTTTGCTAGATACTAGCATCTGCTTTTTCCAGACATTTTGTTTTCAAGATGTCTTTAAGGAATCAGCCTTTATTATATGACCCATGTTAGTCACTCTGCTTTTTGTCAGACATCCAAGAAACCATCTTTGTCATTGTCTTGCTCTCCATCGAAAAACTCATTATTAGGATCAATTCTAAAAAGTTAAAATAAAAAAAAAAACATTATTAATTAAAAGATGTACACTACCTGTAATCTGTAATCTTATTTCATCTAATCGGTTGCCAAAACATTCTTTCACAAAAACAGAAAAGAAAGAAAATGTAGGAAAAAACCTACAAAGTTCACAATTTTCACGATATAAAGTAAGTAGAAAGTAGATGCAGACCTCCCACCCCCACCCCCAAGTGCTAAAACCTCATATTCCATAATAAAACACATTTGTAATTCTATCTGGACTGACCTTTTGTCTGTCTGATCCTGATGGTTCCGGATATCTGGATCATGTTCCTCTGTGTTCTCCAGACTGAGGAGATCTGGAGGAATGTCCTGCATCTGGACACTGGGGGAGTTGATCAGGTTCCTCAGGTGTTCATGTACTGTTGCCTTCACATTATCCAGATACTGTTCAAACAAACATAATAACAATGTCAAGTCTTGGCATTAGTTAAGCATAAGGTAATGTATATTTTCCAAACCTTTTTTTCCCTCAAAAGTGAACTTGATCCAATAATATTCAAAATTTTGTCCTTCCAATCTATGACCACTTCAGCTGTATCAAAATGAGAGAGAGAGAGATCTCCAAATTTACATGTACCTGTTTTGTATTAAGGTTCTCCTGTTTTGTTGATACATCTGGATGAAGAGTGAAATCCGGAGCAAAATACTGGATGTAATCTGAAAAAGTTTGAAAATGAACAAGAAATGAAGCATGTCCTTAGCCAAAATAACAAAGTAGATAGTTCACACCAGAAAGATATTGTAAATATATTACTTGAAGATTGAAAGTGTGTGATATTTAGCCTAAATTGATTTTTCAACAAGTTAGCACTGATATGATTTAGTGCATTTCGGCAAGTACATGTACCAGTATTAAGTCATATATGTTTATACATAGTACAAATATACAGCAAAATATAATACATTTATAGCAAAATGATTCTCCAGATGAAATACAATGAATTGATGAAAGCAAGACAATATTTTTTATGCATTTATCATGTGGTACCCTATGAATCTGACAAACCATATGTTGATACAAGTATAATAAAATTGTGAAAAGCACACAACTTGGCCCACGCACCATGGAATGGAATCTCATTGTTGAGTTCTTCATTGAGTAGGACGGCGGTCTCGTGGGTCCAGCAGCGGGCCACATTCCTCTTGGTGTACCCTCCTCCCCCCAGAACCAGCATTGGGATGTTGAACTCCTTTACAATCCTCACACACTCCCTGAAGACAACAGATGAGTGATCCTTTCAGATTGTCCTCAACAATTATATTTTTGTAGTTTTTTTTTTAGTTATTTTGAAATGGATTACCTGAATGTATGTTACTTGCATACAAGTGATGAAGAATTAAAATTTGAACTAGTAGACTAATTGTTCTCGAACAATTAGAGGTCTTTCCACCTCATTATTTTTTATGTTTTGTTTCAATATAATTAATAAAACATTTTCTCTACGTTACTTTATAAAAAAAAGTCAAAAACTGAAATATGTAACTTTTTTTTTGTTTGACCTTGACCTTTGACCTTTATGTCATATTGACTGGTAAAGGTCAACATTTCAATTTCAAGTGGTCTGATGGCCCTACGATGTAAGGTTCAAAAGTTGTAAGTGTTTTTAACGAAATTAAGAAACTTTCAGGGGCGATAACTGCTACAAGGGGGGCTCGGGCCCTTTCGGTATGCATAGATTGAAGGAGCCCCTAGATGTACTGAATACATTAGTAAAAGTTTCAAGTCTCTACCTCTTATGGTTTATGAGAAGTAGCGATAACAAGCATTTTGTACAATAGGGGCAATAACTCTATATCTGTTTCAATGTAGGGGCTGAAGGGTTATATTTTGAAATGTCTTAAGAAGCCCTACTATATCCATGAAAAAGTTTTTCTCTACCACCCTTAACAAAAAAGATATAAAAACTCATTAATTAACAGATTTCCAAATGACCTTGACCTTTGACCTTTATATCATTTTGTTCGGCCAAGATAGACGCTTCCATCCGAAGTGGTCCGAAGTCTTTACAATAAATAATAAAAAAGTTGGAAGCGATTTTATAGAAATTGAAATACTTTCAGGGGCAATAACTACTATAAGGTGGCCTCAGATCCTTTCGGTATGAATTGATTGAAGAACCCTCAAAGTTTACTGAAGACATTGGTAAAAGTTCCAAGTCTCTATCTCTTATGGTTTCAGAGGAGTAGTGATAACAAGCATTTCGTACACAAGGGCAATAACTTTGTAAGTTCTGGGAGTTATTAAGCAAAGGGTCATTTGGTACCATAACTTTTTATGGTCAATAACATAAAGAAAAAATTGTTTCAATATCTCTTATAATAAAAAAGCTGTCCCTGGAAAAAAAGAGAAGAAAATAAATAATAATAATAATAATAATAATAACTAGTAGACTAATTGTTCTCGAACAATTAGAGGTCTTTCCACCTCATTATTTTTATGTTGATAATAATTTTGTTACAATTCACTTAATGACATTTTTTCTCTGCGTTATTTCATTAAAAATTGTCAGAAGATTAAGATTTCAAATTTTTTTTTTCTTTGACCTTGACCTTTGACCTTTATGTCATTTTGTTGGGCCAAGGTAGACACATCCATCCCAAGTGGTCCGACGTCTCTATGATAAATAATAAAAAAGTTGGAAGTGATTTTATAGAATATTGAATACTTTCAGGGGCAATAACTGCTAGAAGGGGGCCTCGGATCATTTCGGTGTAAATAGATTGAAGAACCCTCTAAGTGTACTGAAGCCATTGGTAAAAGTTCCTAGTCTCTATCTCTTTTGGTTTCAGAGTAGTAGCGATAACAAGCATTTCGTGCAATAGGGGCAATAACTCTGTAATTATTCAAAGGTATGAGCCAAGGGGCTATATTTTAAAATGTCTTAAGATGTCCTACTATATCAATGAAAAAGTTTTTCTCTAGCACCCTAAACAAAGGAGATCTATAAACTCATTAATTAACAGATTTTTAAATGACCTTGACCTTTGACCTTTATGTCATTTTGTTCGGCCAAAGTAGACGCTTCTATCCCAAGTGGTCCGAAGTCTCTACGATAAATAATAAAAAAGTTGGAAGTGATTTTATAGAAATTGAAATACTTTCAGGGGCAATAACTACTACAAGGGGGCTTCGGATCCTTTCGGTATTACTAGATTGAAGAACCCACTAAGTGTACTGAAGACATTGGTAAAAGTTTCAGGTCTCTATCTCTTATGGTTTCAGAGGAGTAGCGATAACAAGCTTTTCGTACACAAGGGCAATAACTTTGTAAGTTTTGGGAGTTATTAAGCAAAGGGTCATTTGGTACCATAACTTTTTATGGTCAATAACATAAAGAAAAAATTGTTTCAATATTTCTTGAAATAAAAAAGCTGTCCCTGGAAAAAAAGAGAAGAAAAAAAATAATAATAACTAGTAGACTAATTGTTCTCGAACAATTAGAGGTCTTTCCACCTCATTATTTTTTATGTTTTGTTTCAATATAATTAATAAAACATTTTCTCTGCGTTACTTTATAAAAAAAGTCAAAAACTGAAATATGTAACTTTTTTTTGTTTGACCTTGACCTTTGACCTTTATGTCATATTGACTGATAAAGGTCAACATTTTAATTTCAAGTGGTCTGATGGCCCTACGATGTAAGGTTCAAAAGTTGTAAGTGTTTTTAACGAAATTAAGAAACTTTCAGGGGCGATAACTGCTACAAGGGGGGCTCGGGCCCTTTCGGTATGCATAGATTGAAGGAGCCCCTAGATGTACTGAATACATTAGTAAAAGTTTCAAGTCTCTACCTCTTATGGTTTATGAGAAGTAGCGATAACAAGCCTTTTGTACAATAGGGGCAATAACTCTTTAATTGTTTCAATGTAGGGGCTGAAGGGTTATATTTTGAAATGTCTTAAGAAGCCCTACTATATCCATGAAAAAGTTTTTCTCTACCACCCTTAACAAAAAAGATATAAAAACTCATTAATTAAGAGATTTCCAAATGACCTTGACCTTTGACCTTTATAACATTTTGTTCGGCCAAGGTAGACGCTTCCATCCCAAGTGGTCCGAAGTCTATACAGTAAATAATAAAAAAGTTGGAAGCGATTTTATAGAAATTGAAATACTTTCAGGGGCAATAACTACTATAAGGGGGCCTCAGATCCTTTCGGTATGAATTGATTGAAGAACCCTCTAAGTTTACTGAAGACATTGGTAAAAGTTCCAAGTCTCTATCTCTTATGGTTTCAGAGGAGTAGTGATAACAAGCATTTCGTACACAAGGGCAATAACTTTGTAAGTTCTGGGAGTTATTAAGCAAAGGGTCATTTGGTACCATAACTTTTCATGGTCAATAACATAAAGAAAAAATTGTTTCAATATCTCTTATAATAAAAAAGCTGTCCCTGGAAAAAAAGAGAAGAAAAAAAATAATAATAACTAGTAGACTAATTGTTCATAGAACAATTAGAAGGTCTTTACACCATTAATATTGGTCCTGTTGTTTTGTTCAAATAAAAAAAAAAAAAATTCTCCACTAACGGGAATCGAACCGAGAACCGTTAGATTGGTAGGACAGAGCGTTACCTCTACGCTACATTGCTTGTTACTTGAGATGGGATAAAAAATGTTGAGTTGTGTAGTAAATTTGGATGATGATAGAAAGAAGAGATCCAGCGTTCTTCCGTCCATCTGAAGTTGATACCCAATGTTGTGGAACCTTTAGAATAGAAAGGCGACTAGCGATTGGTTGAGAGGACAGTATTTATTAATAAAAAATCAGTGCTGCTTGTAAACAATGTGGCCGAATAGCGTTGGCTAAGAAATGAACATGACAAGTCAAACTCTGGTCGCGAGCGGCTATTTGAAGGTGTGGGAATGTCACGTTGGATTAAGTGTTGCGCATTCTCCTGTTGATTTGAAATGCACGTGCTTAGAAATCTATTAACTGACATGCATTTGTGGATTACAAGTACGGAAAATCTTAAATGAATTAAGGCCAGTCATGTATTTGAGCCAAGTCGGGAAAAAAAAAACAAACTGAGAGAAAATGTAAACAAAATTCATATAAAATCGGGGTCTGGGAAGGAAGAGTTATCTTTCGTAGAACTTCAACAAATACCGTCACAGGTTGCTGATAAAAATGCAAACACAGATTTTCAGTGAAATTTGAGCATGAATTTATTAGAAACAAATATGGAAGCGTTGAAATTTCCTTTCTCCGGAGGATGGTTTGATGCCGCTGGAGTGGATAACTTTCTTCAATATAGTTCATTTCGTTTCAAATTTGGCAGGCAATCAGAGTCAGGTGTGAGAAACAATCCCATGAATTTTCGCCAAGTTCTACAGAGTTTTACTGGAGCTGGAATTTTTATTTAGAGGCGTACTCTAAAACGCGGTCTGGAGTAAAATGGCAGTCAGAGTTTCAGACTTTAAAAAAATTCTGACAAACGGTTGTAACACTTTGCTAGGTGTTATTTTAAAAAGAAATATTAAATTTTTAAAGTTCAAATATCGAGGGTCAATTTCATATAAGAGTTCAATCAATTGCACAAAAGAAGAGACCCGGTGGGGGGGGGGGGGGGGTAGCTACATGTAATTGTACATATAAGTGAATCTGATATATATGTTGCATACACTTATAACATCTCAGTTTCCAAAGGTCAAAGGTCAAGGTCAAAGGTCACACATTTAAATTAAAGGGGCGGGGGGGGGGGGGTGACTGAAAGTTAATTTGAACATATAAATGAATCTGATATATATGTTGCATATACTTATAACATCTCAGTTCCTAGAAGGTCAAAGGTCAAGGTCAAGGTCAAAGGTCACACATATAAAAATAAAGGGGGGGGGGGCGGCGGCGGGCGCTAATTGCACATCTGAATGAATCTGATATATATGTTGCAGATACTTATAACACCTCATTTCTTAGATGTCCAGGTCAAAGGTCAAGGTCAAAAGTCAAGGTCAAGGTCAAAGGTCACACTAAAAAAAAAAGAAAAAGAAAGGGGGGGGGGTGGCGTTTTTGGATGTGTTTGTGAAATTAATGAAATTCAAAGGGGAATTACAGCTAAAAGGGGACGTCCGACCCTTTTGGGATCAATAGATTGAAGAATCTTCTAAGTGTACTGAAGACATTGGTAAAAGTTTCAAGTCTCTATCTCTTATGGTTTCAGAGGAGTAGCGATAACAAGCATTTCATACAATAAGGGCAATAACTCACTAACTGTTTCAAGGTGGGGGGCTGAAGGGCTACACTTCGAAATGGCTTAGGAAGTCATACTACATCCTTGACAAAGTTTCTTTATACCACCGTAAACAAAAGAGATACGAAAATTCATGAATACACAGATTTTCAAATGACCTTGACCTTTGACCTTTATGTCATTTGGATTGGCCAAGGTAGACGCTCCCATCCCAAGTGGTCCGAAGTCCCTATGACGAATATTAAAAAAGTTGGAAGTGATTTAATCGAAATTTAAATACTTTCAGGGGCAATAACTGATAGAAGGGGGCCTTGGACCCTTTCGGTATGAATAGATTGAAGGAGCGTCTAAGTGAACTACACACATCAGTAAAAGTTCCAAGTCTCTATCTCTTATGGTTTCAGAGGAGTAGCGATAACAAACTTTTACGTGCCCGCGTCAATAGTAACGAAACGTGAGGTGTTTTTAAGCCGCAGGGTCAAATGCCCTCAAAACTTTCCGAAAGCAGTACGACATGAATGAAAGTGTTTCGATAAGTCGCGAAACAAAAATTTTTTTTTGCTTACGGAAGAAAAATAAAAATAAAAGCCAAACAGAACAATATCAATAGGCCTTTACACTGTGGTGTAAAGACCTAATAAAGAAGACGCGAGATCATTCGACAAAGCCAAAAATCTGAGTATGCATGCTAAACCGAACATTTTGGCACAATTTTTTTTTACGTCGAAGGTCAAGGTCATCCGTTACCCCAAAAAGTGGAAAAGGGGGTTTACGGACTAGTCGCACAAGATAGAATCCTGGAATTCGTGTCAAAGGGCTCTATATCTCCAGGGGTCAAGGTCAAAGGTCAAGGTCAATGGTCAAGGTCAACTTTCAGGGGATTCGCCTGCGCCGAAAGATCACACACCTTTGCATTAGACAGCTTTACAGATCCTAGTTGACCTTGACCTTTGACCTTGACCTTTGGTGCAGCCAAAAAGGTCATCGAAGCCATCGCAAGTGGTTTCGCGGCTCTACCTTTAGTCGTTTCATTTTTTAAAAATTTTTCATGAGAATTTAAAAATTCGAGAGGCAGTCGTTTTAAGCGGAGACTGCGAAACCTTTTGTCTTTCGGAGATTTGCAACTACCCTTCAGACCGACATCATCTGCGAAGGTTTGCAACTTGCAAGTGTCACGGCTTCCGAGGAGTAGCGATAACAAACTTTTACGTGCACGCGTCAATAGTAACGAAACGTAAGGTGTTTTTAAGACGCAGGGTCAAATGCCCTCATAATTTTTCGAAAGCAGTACGACGTAAATGAAAGTGTTTCGATAAGTCGCGAAACAAAAATTTCACTGCGCTGGCGGAAGAATAATAATAAAAGCCAAACAGAACAATATCAATAGGCCTTTACACTGTGGTGTAAAGACCTAATAATTCGGGCATGCACGTCGTGCACTAGTAGACTAATTGTTCATAGAACAATTAGAAGGTCTTTACACCATTAATATTGGTCCTGTTGTTTTGTTCAAATAAAAAAAAAAAAAATTCTCCACTAACGGGAATCGAACCGAGAACCGTTAGATTGGTAGGACAGAGCGTTACCTCTACGCTACATTGCTTGTTACTTGAGATGGGATAAAAAATGTTGAGTTGTGTAGTAAATTTGGATGATGATAGAAAGAAGAGATCCAGCGTTCTTCCGTCCATCTGAAGTTGATACCCAATGTTGTGGAACCTTTAGAATAGAAAGGCGACTAGCGATTGGTTGAGAGGACAGTATTTATTAATAAAAAATCAGTGCTGCTTGTAAACAATGTGGCCGAATAGCGTTGGCTAAGAAATGAACATGACAAGTCAAACTCTGGTCGCGAGCGGCTATTTGAAGGTGTGGGAATGTCACGTTGGATTAAGTGTTGCGCATTCTCCTGTTGATTTGAAATGCACGTGCTTAGAAATCTATTAACTGACATGCATTTGTGGATTACAAGTACGGAAAATCTTAAATGAATTAAGGCCAGTCATGTATTTGAGCCAAGTCGGGAAAAAAAAACAAACTGAGAGAAAATGTAAACAAAATTCATATAAAATCGGGGTCTGGGAAGGAAGAGTTATCTTTCGTAGAACTTCAACAAATACCGTCACAGGTTGCTGATAAAAATGCAAACACAGATTTTCAGTGAAATTTGAGCATGAATTTATTAGAAACAAATATGGAAGCGTTGAAATTTCCTTTCTCCGGAGGATGGTTTGATGCCGCTGGAGTGGATAACTTTCTTCAATATAGTTCATTTCGTTTCAAATTTGGCAGGCAATCAGAGTCAGGTGTGAGAAACAATCCCATGAATTTTCGCCAAGTTCTACAGAGTTTTACTGGAGCTGGAATTTTTATTTAGAGGCGTACTCTAAAACGCGGTCTGGAGTAAAATGGCAGTCAGAGTTTCAGACTTTAAAAAAATTCTGACAAACGGTTGTAACACTTTGCTAGGTGTTATTTTAAAAAGAAATATTAAATTTTTAAAGTTCAAATATCGAGGGTCAATTTCATATAAGAGTTCAATCAATTGCACAAAAGAAGAGACCCGGTGGGGGGGGGGGGGGGTAGCTACATGTAATTGTACATATAAGTGAATCTGATATATATGTTGCATACACTTATAACATCTCAGTTTCCAAAGGTCAAAGGTCAAGGTCAAAGGTCACACATTAAAATTAAAGGGGCGGGGGGGGGGGGGGGGGGGGGTGACTGAAAGTTAATTTGAACATATAAATGAATCTGATATATATGTTGCATATACTTATAACATCTCAGTTCCTAGAGGTCAAAGGTCAAGGTCAAGGTCAAAGGTCACACATATAAAAATAAAGGGGGGGGGGGGGGCGGCGGCGGGCGCTAATTGCACATCTGAATGAATCTGATATATATGTTGCAGATACTTATAACACCTCATTTCTTAGATGTCCAGGTCAAAGGTCAAGGTCAAAAGTCAAGGTCAAGGTCAAAGGTCACACTAAAAAAAAAAGAAAAAGAAAGGGGGGGGGGGTGGGCGTTTTTGGATGTGTTTGTGAAATTAATGAAATTCAAAGGGGAATTACAGCTAAAAGGGGACGTCCGACCCTTTTGGGATCAATAGATTGAAGAATCTTCTAAGTGTACTGAAGACATTGGTAAAAGTTTCAAGTCTCTATCTCTTATGGTTTCAGAGGAGTAGCGATAACAAGCATTTCATACAATAAGGGCAATAACTCACTAACTGTTTCAAGGTGGGGGGCTGAAGGGCTACACTTCGAAATGGCTTAGGAAGTCATACTACATCCTTGACAAAGTTTCTTTATACCACCGTAAACAAAAGAGATACGAAAATTCATGAATACACAGATTTTCAAATGACCTTGACCTTTGACCTTTATGTCATTTGGATTGGCCAAGGTAGACGCTCCCATCCCAAGTGGTCCGAAGTCCCTATGACGAATATTAAAAAAGTTGGAAGTGATTTAATCGAAATTTAAATACTTTCAGGGGCAATAACTGATAGAAGGGGGCCTTGGACCCTTTCGGTATGAATAGATTGAAGGAGCGTCTAAGTGAACTACACACATCAGTAAAAGTTCCAAGTCTCTATCTCTTATGGTTTCAGAGGAGTAGCGATAACAAACTTTTACGTGCCCGCGTCAATAGTAACGAAACGTGAGGTGTTTTTAAGCCGCAGGGTCAAATGCCCTCAAAACTTTCCGAAAGCAGTACGACATGAATGAAAGTGTTTCGATAAGTCGCGAAACAAAAATTTTTTTTTGCTTACGGAAGAAAAATAAAAATAAAAGCCAAACAGAACAATATCAATAGGCCTTTACACTGTGGTGTAAAGACCTAACTAGTAGACTAATTGTTCTCGAACAATTAGAGGTCTTTCCACCTCATTATTTTTTATGTTTTGTTTCAATATAATTAATAAAACATTTTCTCTGCTTTACTTTATAAAAAAAAAAGTCAAAAACTGAAATATGCAATTTTTTTTTTGTTTGACCTTGACCTTTGACCTTTATGTCATATTGACTGGTAAAGGTCAACATTTCAATTTCAAGTGGTATGATGGTCCTACGATGTAAGGTTCAAAAGTTGTAAGTGTTTTTAACGAAATTAAGAAACTTTCAGGGGCGATAACTGCTGCAAGGGGGGCTCGGGCCCTTTCGGTATGAATAGATTGAAGGAGCCCCTAGATGTACTGAATACATTAGTAAAAGTTTCAAGTCTCTACCTCTTATGGTTTATGAGAAGTAGCGATAACAAGCATTTTTTACTAGAGGGGCAATAACTCTATAATTGTTTCAATGTAGGGGCTGAAGGGTTATATTTTCAAATGTCTTAAGAAGCCCTACTATATCCATGAAAAAGTTTTTCTCTACCACCCTAAACAAAAGAGATATAAAAACTCATTAATTAACAGATTTCCAAATGACCTTGACCTTTGACCTTTATATCATTTTGTTCGGCCAAGGTAGACGCTTCCATCCCAAGTGGTCCGAAGTCTCTACGATATATAATAAAAAAGTTGGAAGTGATTTTATAGAAATTGAAATACTTTCAGGGGCAATAACTACTATAATGGGGCCTCAGATCCTTTCGGTATGAATTGATTGAAGAACCCTCTAAGTTTACTGAAGACATTGGTAAAAGTTCCAAGTCTCTATCTCTTATGGTTTCAGAGGAGTAGTGATAACAAACATTTCGCACACAAGGGCAATAACTTTGTAAGTTCTGGGAGTTATTAAGCAAAGGGTCATTTGGTACCATAACTTTTTATGGTCAATAACATAAAGTAAAAATTGTTTCAATATCACTTGAAATAAAAAAGCTGTCCCTGGAAAAAGGAAAAGAAAAAAAATAATAATAAAAAACATAAGAATAACAAAAGGTCTTTCACCTGAAAGGTGGAAAGACCTAATAATAATAATAAAAAACATAAGAAATACAAAAGGTCTTTCACCTGAAAGGTGGAAAGACCTAATATAATAATAATAATAATAATAATAAAAAACATAAGAAATACAAAAGGTCTTTCACCTGAAAGGTGGAAAGACCTAATGAATAAGATGAAATGAAAATCAGATAAATATGAAATATAACCATGTATTACATATATTATTGAAGTACAAGAGACTCTGAATCAGCCCACATCCAGGTCTCTAAGTCTAAATCCTAGTATCTGCCATAGATTCTTACCCATGGCCTTTTATGCTTAAGTTGAAGCATCCTAATCGATCATTGCCCAGAGAGTCAGCCCCACACTACAAAAAGAGAACCAGAAAAATGTCCAGGTTTCAGTCTTTGAGGCATTTTAACATGAATATATCTGCTAAAATGATTCTTTGCTAAGCTAACTACCAGTATACATGTACATGTACTTACAGGGTATGTTATATTAATATATATATATACATCTACATGTATGCACAGTTTGAAAAAAAAATTAGATATATTAAAAAAAAAGTCATTTCATCTTTAAAACACAAAGAGAAGCAGCCTAAAAATCTTAATCATTAAATTTCATATAATTTTTTGTCTTTTCTATCAAATCTAATATGTCATTTCACTGTTACTTTGAATGCAGTTGATTGAGGTTCTTTACCTGTAAAACTACACAAGTTGGCTGGTAAAAGTCCATCACAGATTTCATCACTTGCTGAAAGAGCTGGATGTAAGCTATACAAAGTGAAAAAGTACAATAGTTACCATTATTATTTCAGACTACAAAAATGGGTTTCTTAAGCTCAAAACTAGTTACTATGCTCTGTTTTTTTTTGAAATGTAAACTTTTGTGTATATTAATAAACAATACCGTATTGTATTTATAAACAAATCAAAAAGCTAAGTTTTAATTACATTGGCCGTTTATGACCCTGAAACTTTAGTGTTATGAAAATTTTCACTATTATAAATTACATTTTGGGGTAGATCAGAAAACTATTCATTATTCTCCTAAGCTCACTTCCACTTCAGAATAATAATGTCACAAAATTAGATATTTTCACAAATACACATATCTACCAGTAATATCATGACAAGGTCATCAGATAGAAAGGAATATTTTTTCAACAAAATCAAACCAAATGATTTGATTTAATTTCTTCTTATGTACATGAAATCTCTCATTCTATCTTGCTCATGTAAACTATTCTTGCTGAATTTTTAGCCATTGCAAGAAAAATAGTCAGAATAGTCCATATTCATGATGTTATATTCAACTGCTACATATAAATGATGTCAGTGATATCAAAAATATATTTAGCATGGAAGGAGTTATCTATTCCACGTTTGAACTTCTTATCTTAATCAAGACCAATTTGGACTACTTGTGAACCTACTTCTTTTTTTTTACTACATGAGCATTTACACATACATGTACAAGTACCCCGATTCTAAACATTCTTTGATATATCAAATACAGTAACTGTGATTAAATATTATTTTTGTTCAACTTATGTGCCTTCTTTTATATCCACTTCAAGGTACAGGAAAAACGGGTTGCTCTATAAGCTCCCCCCCCCCCCCTTTCCCCCGAAGTAAATCAAAAGAGAATCTTGATTACATCATATACAATGATGAACAATTTTCTTGATGCTATGACCTTGAATAATACATTTTAACCTCTTATAGACATATACACGTACTTACTTTGATCATCAATGCCTTCTTTAAGCGGCACATTGACAGAGTAATGTCGACCACTCTCCGCACCTATCTCATACATATCACCTGAAAATTTCAACAAAAAGTCTCAAAAACAGACTCACTGGTATGCATACATTATCAATTCTGTTAACCAATTCCTATGAATAAAGTCTAGATATCTTATCCACCTTTTAACAATCCTTTTAATATTAAAGCTATCTATATGTTTTGGCTTCTCATACATTCATCTATCATTCCTTTTATCTGAAAGGAATTTCATATTTTAACGTTAAACTCTGATGTATACATGGAACAGTAGAAGAATTAATTTTTGGCATTTGTCTTGAAGGAGTTGGACTAAATTCTATGAAAAATTATATACCATACTATTTTATATGGAAACAGTGTCTCGCTTAAAATCCCACCAATGGTTTATGATTTCTGTATTTGTCTCTACTAGAGTTGCCTCCCCCTACCCCAATTCCCAACAAATAAGAAGAAAAATGTTCAGAGCTCTGATTCTCTTATACTCAACAGAAAGATATTGAAAACTTCCAGGTACAATAATTTTAACAACAGTAACCTGTGCCGGGGAAGAAGTAGTTTCCATATTTGTGGAAGGACACAGTCATGACTCGGTCAGTGAGGTAGAACGCTTCCTGTACTCCGTCGCCATGGTGAATGTCAATATCAATGTACAGCACTCGAGGGTGGTACCTTTAAAAAGAAAACTAAAATTTAGGAAAAATAATGAAACCATAATATATATTTCAAAATGATCGCCGGTACAATCCTTTGATTTTCAGAAAATTCTACTTGTCACGTTTAATATACATGTACATGTACATGTAATATTAATATTATTACCCTATATAATATATTCTTTAAATGAGGGGTATATTACTGAAGGTTGACAAAAGTAATCAATTAACATATGCCAGTAAAGCATAATACTGATTATATATATACAAATCAATGTTTTGTTTGGGTTCACATATACATTGACTTACTTGAGAAGCTCCAATATTGCAATAACAATGTCATTAACATAACAGAACCCAGAGGCCTCAAACTTCTTGGCATGGTGAAGTCCCCCTGACCAATTCACTGCTATGTCACAGTGCTATAATAAAAAATCAAGTTCAATGGAAAACTCAGTCATTCAAATGAAAAGCAATAGGGATTGCTGACTCAATCTACACAAACCAAGTTTGCTTGATTAAATTTAAACCCATGGTATATATACCGGTAGACTCTTATACACATACAGTAAAACATGGTTACAACAAACATGCTTATAATGAATTCACACTCATTGCAAAGCCAGTTTCCTTCTCCCTTCTTTAAAAATGTATCATAAACCTATCGGATATAACAAATTATATTCATTGAAGAATTCTTCAATCATGGCATCTCTTGAACTGTTGTAGAGTTAAATGTAATCAATCAAGCTCTGTGACTCAAAAGCCTATATTTGAGGTTACATTTATTTAAATATGTTTAAGAACCAAAATTGCATATGTAAGGACTTATTTAATGACTAATATTAGATTTACAAACTCATACATTCAAGTAGCTGCAGAACTGTAGCTCCATTGGAAATTTGGGTTGACGGACTGTGGAGCTACAGTTCCGTCCATACAAAAAACTGTATATCATTTATTGCACACTAAAAGTTGTACGTGGTTTTAGACTTATTAAACTAATTTAAGAATATATTCTGTGAAAATTCCCGTGGAGCTACAGTTCTGCAGCTATAACAT
Source organism: Magallana ariakensis (assembly GCA_020458035.1). Taxonomy (NCBI): domain Eukaryota; kingdom Metazoa; phylum Mollusca; class Bivalvia; order Ostreida; family Ostreidae; genus Magallana; species Magallana ariakensis. Next base: position 30,639,930 of record CM035817.1, read on the forward strand.
TCAAGTAATTTGAAGTAAATAGTTGTTATAAAAGGGTTTGCACACTCTGGCATTGAGTTAATTCAGTCTTGGTAGATACTTTCCAATAATAAAAACTTACAGACTCGTATGGAATACCAGACAAGAACCCCCAACATATCATAGCACACACAACATTTAGTTGTACGACAGACTCACTTTGTTGTTGAGTTTCACAGCGCCCTCTAGTGATGCACCAGTATACATGGAGCAAAAATCAAACAAGCCTTCAAAAACAGGACTAAAAAAAAAGAAAGGAAACATTTAATAACAGTACATTAGATAATAAAACATACAATAGGTACGTTTTAAATTATTCATTAACCCAATAAGCGTGTCAAAGTGCAGCTCTCATACAGCTGTACGTTTACCTGTAATCACCTATTTTTACAATATCCTAGGTTTTTTTTAATAACTTTATTAATATTGCAATGACATTATTTCACAATACAGACAATATGAATACATATAATTTTAGAGATTCCAAAATGTGCACCGAAGTGCTCACCAGCAACACAACTGTAAAATCATTTTCTTCATGATGAATTTTCATGATTTGGTAATACATGTGTCCATGTAATTGGTTTAGATTACAAGTACATGGAATTATGATACACATATATGTTGTTCACCTATAGTTGGGAAATAAGTACCTATAAACCCTAATTTCATTTAACATGGTGATCACTCTTGGTTTTTGGACGGTAGAGATACATGTACCGTAATTTGTTTCAACAAACACACGACAAAATAAAATATGATCAACAAATATACTGGAAATATGACTTCATTAACAGTGCTGTCACAGTGAATTTTTAACAAAGACAGACTTAGTATTTTAAGAATCAACAGTAAATACGGTTATGCTTACCAGTCATCACCGACATTGAACATACTGAGCTGTTTAGTAAAATTGGTGACATTATTTGGCGAGACTCTCTGTAGGAAATCAATGTACTCCTCCGAGTGAAACCTACACATGTCATGGGCGGAGGCTCTGTACGGCCTGTATATCTACAACACAAAAGAAGGAAGTTTCATTGGAATATTGATATATTATCTATAAAAATTTCATTACTATTTTACATTCTTCTTTACATTTATTCAATATGTATACATGGTTATTCAGCCGACATAAAAAGAAACAAATGACAAGACCCAAAAATTATCATAAATGTAAACCTAATATTCTTACAAATGTTTATAAAAGACATCAAAATTTGATCTTTATTTTAGAATTAAATCTTTTTCTCATAAAAGCCAAATGTAGATGCATCTTTTAATAAAATCATAAATGAACAAGACTGAAAACCTATAGAAATAAGAATGCAATTTGGTTATTATAATGAGATTCTGGCAAATATTATTTTAATAGGCACATACCTCCATTTTACTGTGAAGATTGTAGTTTAATACTAGACTGTGTGTCAGAGCTATACGGTGAGGTTTCATAGGATGTCCTGGGCCTGAAATGAATGAATATATAATGAAAAAATAAGTAATGTGGCGATAAAATTTACCATACATTTCCCAAATTTTACAGTAACAATAGCATCACAAGTGGACACATTTCCAGGTCCCTGAAATCTGAAAAATCTTTCTGAATAAGCAAGGATGAAAATAAAATCATTCAAACATTTTTTTTTAGATTTTAATCAGCCTTAAGTTTGAAGAAAGCAAAAAAAAACTTCACTGTGTTGCATAACAATTTAAAGATAACATATAACTCAAATATTTCAACACGAAATATAATCGCGTACAGCTGATAACTGACATTGAGACTAATGAATGCAAAAAAAACCCCGTCTGAGCTTAAGTTCTACATTTGCATTGGTATACCTTGTACTTTTGCATCGCTAACTACATCCCCCTCTCTGGATGAATAAATGATTGTTTCACCTTTACTATATGGTCATAGTAAAACCAGAGTTCTCATTTTTATGATCATCATTCTACATTTATTTAGCAAGTCTGGCATAATCAATTAATTTGGCTATACACCTTTATTTAGCTATTATTATAGCTAAAAAGCCAGATACAGCTATTTTAAAGGCCGAACATTTTACAAACGCCCCCTTTTTTACCTGTACAAACTTCAAAATGATGCCGCTTGTCAATCAAGTTTGAAACAATAGCACCCAGTTTGATTGACGTGATCGTCCAAGCATGATCTCGCAAGGTCCGCGGATTTCTGTTTACTAGCAATTTACAATGTTATCTTTGATTTCTTCCGTCACGTAGTAAAAGGGGGAATTAAAATTCAATTTTTAACATTACTGGTATTAACATCGTTTATGAAAAATAATTATTCAGTTATTGAATGAAAATACAAAAATTATATTTGAATCATGTTGAATGTATTCCTATATGACCTAATAAATTCCACGAAGATGAATGAGCAGCCAAAAACATCTAAAATTAAAACAAACTTATGAGCGATAAAGCTGTATTTACTGGTAATACACTCAACTGGAACTTGTTGCACGAAAACATCACTCCATGGAAAACAAACTCCATTAATTGTAATCATATAATGGCTGCCTTTACATTCCACATTCCTCTACTGATCGTATGGTTTTCTTATACAGGTAAATTTGTTATAATTAACTTCTAAAACAATGTCAAGTGCTAAAAACAATGTACTGAGTTATATTTTAAAGCAGAATTAGTTTACTGATTTTTTTTCAAATTGTGCTTTACACACGAGCTCTTCGAGAAAATTCGGACGTCACGTAACATTTCTGTATGTATAAAATCGCTTCGTATGGTCATTAGAACAATAAGATACTCAAACTAAGACCAATTCTGACTAATTATTTATTTCCTGTGTATTAATTTGCTCCCTGTGTATAGTGATTAGCAGTGTTCACGACCGCAGGTAGACTTCAAGCCCCGGAGGCTTTCACACCTCTAGAAATTTAGCCCCGCCCTCACTGAGATTTACCACCCGGTAAAAATGTTCGGCCTTTAAGCTGTTTCAAAATAGCTTTATCTAACTGGTTTATGTCAGAAATTCTCAAGTATTTCTTATTGCTAAAAACAAAATTTACTCGTGTAATTTTGTCAGCTAGTTTTATCAATGGTTTGTCTTACAAAAAATGTATGTTTTGCAATCTTTTTACAGCTTTTTGTGACCTTGAAATCATCCACCACTGATTCTTCTGCAAAAATGTATGGTATGTCCTAGCCACATGAATTGTAGGTTGTTAACCGTTGTTTTGCAAATTATTGTGGTAAACCTACGGGCAATTTTCAAATTTGTGAATAAATTTCAAAAAAGAGTGTTGAATAGCTTGATGAAGCTAAACTATATAGTTGAAGTCAGAACAAAGCTATATAGCTTCTAAATCAAAAATAATACATCTCTGGATGGCATACGGTAAATAGCCATCAATAAAACTTTAAGTTATGGAAAGCTTGATATGATTTCTAACTATGATCGATAAATTAAACATTCAAACTACCATAATGGAAATTTCCAACATCAGGGTCAAGGAAATAAGCCACCGTTTTCGGTGGCGAGTCTGTTGACATTTTCGAGAATTTTGCTTTCAATGCTCGTCTTATTTCTCCTTCAAAATTGAAGAGTTCTAGAGTCACTACTACTCAAAACGTACAAAGTAGATATTTCCGGAGCAATCAAAACTTTTTTCTCTCGTGTCAAAAATATTGGAATACACAAGTAATTAATATTAGATGGTAGTGATTCATGCCCTTTATTATCATAATGTATATCTGCCCCATATTGGGACCGTAAACAAGTTTACATAGAGACCTTATGAAGTTCCACGTACATACATGTACCCTACCCCTTTACATTCCATTACTATACGCACTACCCTGAGACCCTAGATAGCATTGACGTGTGTTCATTCATAGAATTTGTTATACCGGAAGATATTATGCAGATTTCAATAAATACGACGTCCTTTTTACATCACGGACACCCTTTTTAGCGCGCGGGACAGGCGCGGTTCACGATCAAAATCACACACGGGGTGACACAGGGGCTACGTAACAACGGTGTAAAGCCGATCCATCATCGGTAACATTACTGCATACAGAAAACTTCCCCCCTGACTGTATGACGTATGAGATTTAGTCACCTGTTGATTTATATTGGAACGTCTACCCGGGAAGTGGCCATTTATCAATCAGAGACTTCGACACAAGTGACACAAAGTCACTTCGAACTTCTTCAGTAAAGACATACTGAAACAAGATATTTTTTTTTAGAGGATAATTAATCAAGAACACGGAAAAATGAACGTGCTTGTAGTTGCAGTGGTTTTTGCAGTTTGTAATGTGATTTCAGTCAATGGACAATTTATTCCACAAGGGGGTTTTGGTTTTCCACCAAATGCAGGTCCAAATCAAGGATTCCCTCCTAACGCGGGACCCAACCAAGGTTTTCCGCCAAACAACCAAGGATTTCCTCCAAATGGGCCAAATATATTACCAAATGCTGGAGGTTTCCCTCAAAATAACGCTCAAGGATTTTTTCCTAATGGACCAAACAACCAAGGTTTACCAGGAAGATTCCCACCTATAGGTAAGTTTAAAATAAAACTAGGTTCAAATTTACAGTGGTGGTATGATGATGCTAATAATATATATATTTTTCCCAATTTGTTTGTTCATTATATTAATTTGTGCAACCTGTTTTTTACTTGTTCATCGTAGGACCGGGTCAGACACCAGGAGTCGGGACAATTGTGTCTGGAAACAACTTCATTTACGGAACTTGTTACTTCAACGAGACTGGTTCCAACGTCAGAGGCAGAGTGGATATCAGGCAATTGGTAAGTCCCCAAAAACGATTGTTCAAGAACGAGATTCTTATTTTGGTTATTTTATCAAGGAATTGTCTGTACCTTATATGAATCTCCTTTTCGAATTATAGAGAACAGGCCGTGGACCTTGTCAGGTGCGTGTTCAGGTCGTCGGTCTACCCCCAAGCCTGATGAGTGACACCGAACATGGAATTCACGTGCATGAGTACGGAGATCTTGGAAGAGGATGCTATGCCGCTGGACCCCACTACGATTCAGATTCATTTTCTTTTCATGGGTCTCCAAACAACCTTGGAACGTAAGTTCTCTTAATATATACATGTAGCTATCTAGCTTTTAGAATATGTTTAAAACGAAGATGCATGTGGGGGGGGGGGGGTTAAATTGCTTAACTTTTGGAAACTTTTCAACATAGATCAGGATGTTCTTGGCATGAGACAATGTGCATCTATTTACCCGTTGCTTTACATCAAATTTTATTTTATATTTTAGTGGCAACAGTCATGAAGGAGATATGGGCAATCTGCGACAGTCTAACGCTGGGGTCATTGATGCTGAACTAACATCACCACTCATGACTCTAGCTGGGGACCTAGGAATCGTTGGTCGAGCTATCGTGGTGAGTAAACCAATCAGTTTTGTTTTACCTGGTTATAAAACACAGTCTTACGTATGATATGAATAACAAACGACGTAACGCTGGCGGGTATGTTTTGATATAATTTGTCCAAACGGAAGTCATGCAGCGCCTCAGGGTATCGTGTGTTGATCCGGAGAGAAAGGCAATTTATTTTTCGTGTAAATAGAGAACCAATTTTTCATGATTTCACAAATTTTGCAAGAAACATTCCTGCTGCCAACCAATTAAACAATTAAAAAAAAACAGAAAAAGTATAAATATAAAAACATGCACAATTTTATCAATATTTTTCTCCCTGCATATACACAGTGTATTAAACGAAATTAATTCTACAGTTCACACTTGATCACAATATTAGGGAAATACTAAAAAATCCAATTGTTTTAAAAATGATTTCGAAATATAAAATGACATCAACAAATACAAAAGATGTTTAATTTTTTTTTATCTGTAGCTACATGAAGGTCGCGATGATTTGGGACGAGGCGGAAATCCCATGAGTCTCCAGACCGGAAATGCCGGAGCTCCAATCGCCTGTTGCACAGTAGGCCTCTCTGACGCTTCAAACTGGAACAGTCCCTTCATTCCAATTTCTAATGGTGGTCTTCAAAGCACCGCAGCAGCAAGTGGCCAGTTTTCCTCGTCAAACACGCAGTTTAATTCGAATATTAGAGGACAACCAGGAACCGTACCAGGAAACACACAAAACCAGCAATTTCCTGGAAATTTCCAAGGGAAATAATTCAGACACTGTGGTTGCTATAGGTGAATTTGGGTAATAAATCAATAAAAACACGGGTATTTGGTGATTTATTGACATCATCCTCGGCAAATGTGATAAGTGCAATGTGAATCTGGTGCGCGTTGTGGTGAATAAGAACATAAAGAGAGAGAGAGAGAGAGAGAGAGAGAGAGAGAGAGAGAGAGAGAGAGAGAGAGAGTATTTATTGTATTGTATTGTATATTGTAACACTTTTTATGACTTTAATTTTTCTACAAATAAAAAAAAAGAAACCCACATTTAATGCTTGTTTTATTTCGTTTCTGCTTTAATCTTAATTGAAGAACTGATATCGTTATAACATTTATTGTACTTTATTATACTTTCATGTTAAATACTGCAATCTGATTGGTTTAGACGCAGTTGACAATCCGTTCTCTCTCCCTCGCACGCTTAGCAACGGGCCGATAGAACGAATTGTTACATGCGCGTTAATTATGCGCGTACGGTTCGCCGTAGAATTCACGTCTTTTCTATATAAAAGCAGTAAAATTTGCTATAAAAATTAAGACATTCAGTATAATAAAATAAATAGTGCCTGTTTGGGAGGGTACCAGTTGAAATTGACACCCCTCGAAAACCATTGTCAACCTCCGCTTCGCGTCGGTTGACAATGGTTTTCTCGGGGTGTCAATTTCAACTGGTACCCTCCCAAACAGGCACTATTTATATAATGTACAAGGATTGCAAAAAAAAAAATATAATAATAATAATCTGTTTAAGTCTTTTATATATCTATCATACATGAATATATTTCCAAATTCCAGCTACCAGTCTTTACAACAATCTTGAGAGAATCTTTACATAATTTGCAAGAATTGGTTATAGATATGCGAAATTATGCGTGGTGCCAAAGACTTTTTTCTTGATAGGTACTCTTTTTTTGGGGGGGGGGCGGAATCTTATTATTTTAACGACTTTATATAGTATGAACCGGCATCCATTAAGAAATAGGTACCAAAAGTTAACATAAACTGTACTTATTCTTTTATTTTCTAAAGAAAGAAAATCTTTATTGCTTGACGTCAGATTATATGAAGAAAATGCATTTTTATTTATTTTCATTGACAACTCGTCTTACATGTACGTATGCTATACAACTAAACAAATTTTGAACCTGTGTTACTACTTGTATACTGATACATGTATAAAAACTACAGGAGAATTTGTAGTACAGTGAATATGTTACATTAAAAGTTTAGAATTTATCAATTTAAACTTAACTATAACAGTTTAGAAATAAATTCTTCGGCGCATTAGCTTGACACTTCGAAATTACATGTAGATAAACTTATCTATTTTGTTTCGGCTTCAAGTTAATCCTGTCTTTGCGGAAATGCGAGTAATTGTTGTAATACCTCCTTTGGCTTAGCTAACAGTGTCAAGCATCAAAGAAATTTTGCCGAAATTGGGCGTTAACCTTTTTAAATTGAGTTACCTGATTGGTCAATTTCAAGTCCGTAGAGTGACCGCGTTGGTAAGTGATTTTTACGAAATCACTTTCCAACTTGCGGCTCATCGAAATAAACATCTTTTAATTAATTTTACGGATTTTGACTTTGGTTCCTCAGGTAAGCTCAAAATTATTTCTAAGTACTTTTTATTAATAATTATTTTGTAGAAAATCTTATTTTAAGATTATTTTTGAAAAGTTTTTCTTGTTATTTACTTGTAAACAATTTGATTCATAAATCATAACAATTCTTAAATTATCAAATCTAAAATTCAGTTCAACTTATATTAATTTTGTTCTTGAACTAAATAACGTTAGTAATTCGTTTCCTTTAATATATTAATTAGTTGCACGAGTTTTTCATACTACTTAAATTATTCTTTAAATCAATTTGTCAACTTCAAATTTTACCGCGCTGAATTAAAAGAACTCTTCTGTGCAAGAAACAAGTTAACGTATACGAAGTGAAAATAGAAATTTTATCCGCTAAATTCTAAAACATGTTAAAGTCTTAAGTAATCATTTTATTCTTTCGATAATTCATTTCCGATCCATCATGTTATTACATAGGAAACATTTTATAGGTAAGCCTTGTGCTTGATCTTGTTTTGATTTCTTTTTATAGGTACTGTACGTTATTTTTACTCGTGTTTACGTGTTTGGTTACATAATCATTTGTGTTTCCGATAATAATTATATTCTCTTAAATTGTACAACTTTATATTTTTACATTTGTGATTTGAAATGACTTTCCAACTTGCGGCTCATCGAAATAAACATCTTTTAATTAATTTTACGGATTTTGACTTTGATTCCTCAGGTATTGCACAGGAGTTCGAATTTTTATCAATAAAGCCAAAAAACTTACTTTATTGACTGACCCATGAGCTATGCGTACGCTAACGCGGGTTTTGTATTTTTTTCTGCAATGTCGCCACCTTCATATCCCGCATGAATCATCAAAGAAAACATTTTATTGTTTAAATATATCTTATAAGCAGGGGTTCACACGTTTTGCATAATCACGGATGAGGGCAAAATATCGGGGCTTTATTACCGTATCTTTACGCACTAACAGGATTACTCTATTCCGGTATTCTATATCAAAAACATTACCCATGGGTCCCCTGGCTGTGGCTTTACGAGATAAAATAAAAATGAAACATGCATGTATCCAATTAAACCTCTTCAACATTCTCTTCAACGATAAAAAGTGTTTATAACTGAATTGCATGCTTGGAGAAATTAGTGGCGATAATTTTTAAAATCTTAAAGCTGCTACTGCTGCTGTAAGTGATGATGATGATGATGATGATGATGATGATGATGATAACAAAGACGACGACAACCTTGATGTTTTTTGGAGAAGGAAACAAGAAGTAGTTGTCGTGTAACGATAACAGTATTTTACAGGGCATTGGCCTTTTAATTGTCGTTGTATATTACATACCGGTATATAGCTGCAGGTCTGTAGCTCCTGGTCTGAAAAAATTCGGATTCCCAGGTCGTCCATCCGAATTTTTTCAGACCGGGACTTCAGTAAAGACCTGGGGCTCATTTCATAAAGAGGCCTAGATTTTGGGCCTAACTTTAGTCTAGTCCGAGGACTTACACCGACACTTAGTCGGGCGTATTTTGCATTTCATAAAGCGGCGTAACTAGAGGCATAAACTTTTGACTACAGCTTTGGCACAAGTCCTTGACAACATACGCAGCACTGGACATGCATAAAATTGTTTCTATTACTTTGTGCAGGTGTATGTAGCATGTGAAAATATGATCAATTTTAGAGGAACTAGCAATGTTTTATTAAAATAATTAAGATTTGATAAATTCTTGTTTCAGTATGTACGAATGTTAAAATTTTTAAATAATATTCCTTTTCTTTCAACAATTTACCGAGCAAAAAGCACATAATATCAAAATTAAATTATACAAATAGATAAAAACACAGGCACCTGACGTTATAAATTTTTCTCATAATAAAAATAAATACCCTATATCTAATAATACACGTGTATTATTAGATATAGGGTATTTATTTTTATTATGAGAAAAATATATAACGTCAGGTGCCTGTGGATAAAACATTTAACGGAAACCAATCAATGGTATAGTGTGTATAATTTTCTGGAATACCAGCGCAAGGAGTATTATTTAGTGTCAAACAATGGAATTCTTAAATGAATTATCCGTATAATATATGTATTATATTTTTAATGTTTAAATTAATGTTTAATTATTGACCTGAATTGTTTCTATTTATACATAGACTACTAAAATATGCGTCATGGTAAATTCATATTTTATTTCTTTTAAAGCGGGTCCTGGGTCGGTGCAAATTTACAAGTTGTCATAAAATTATAGTAAATTTTATGTTTAAATCCAATTATTTGACCTTTGTCGCTCTTTGTCACTGAGCATTTCAATTGAAATGAATTTTAGGGGTTCTAAAATAAAATTAATGCATTTTTGTTTTCAATCATTTCGCGATGTTTTGTATTTTAGCGCAATATAATATATTATTATACATGTACATGTATTATAATAAATTACACTTTCTGTATCCAGTATTTAATAATTATAATTTGTATTTATCAAACCAGTTAGAATTGCAGATATGTCTAAACTCTAATGTGTCATCATTCTTGTAGTTAACAACCCTGTATCAATAATATATCTTCACTTTGAAGAGAAAATCACAAACTATAAATTTATGATTGTTCATCAGTATCCTCGATTTTCAGTAGTATTTTGCATTCAATATTAATGCATCTACAGGCACATACATCGTAGGTTATAAAAATACACTGTTCATATATAAATTACCCCAAAAAATATTAGATATTATCTCGGGAAGCAATTTGAATGAATGATTTTTTTAAAGGTAAAGTTATTACTAAATGTGATGTAAACTTGTTCATGGTAAATGTTGTAGAAAAAAATGGTTTAGAAAAATATAATGTAAGTTTAAAAAAAACCAACACATATAAATCTAATATGAATGTCTAGATCTTTGCCTACATGTAACATGCTTTGTGAAAGATGTCGAAAATTAAGAAAAAAGACACCTTTATTATATAACTTTAAAAAAGTAGATGTATTTCTCACCTTAGATGATCTCTCTCTCTCTCTCTCTCTCTCTCTCTCTCTCTCTCTCTCTCTCTCTCTCTCTCTCTCTCTCTCTTTATGTTCTTATTCACCAGTTCAAACGAACATAAATCATTTATATATAAAAACTCAAACACTTATGTAGGAACTGCATGGTTCGCCTGCGTCTGTGCAACAGACTTCATTTTAATTCAATTTTTACAACATGTACATTAAATTTTACTATCTTCTGGTTTCACAATCAACATTCTACAATATAAAAAATTAAACATTAGATACATGTATACAGTGAATGTAAAGGGAAGGGGGGGGGGGTGCTGTTGCACGTAAAGCAGCGAAACCTCGAATGACTTTAATTCCCTAATACCTGGACACAGGTAAACTACCTGTTCCGCACGCGTATACTCATCAATAATCCAATCGAAATCGTTATACTATAAATAACTCTCAAACACCGGAAATAAACAACAACACTTGTTTACCTTACCATTTATAAATATCTCTCTCTCTCTCTCTCTCTCTCTCTCTCTCTCTCTCTCTCTCTCTCTCTCTCTCTCTCGCACATTTATTCGGGAGAAACCCCAGTGTGTACATTAATTCCGGAGAAATTACCGTTGCACTTAAATTCCAGAATTATTAGCATAAATTGTTCTTCTCAGTATCTGAATGTGACAAATACATGTAACTTAAATCGCATTAGTGATCAAAATACAATGCTTACTTACATGTATGTTTACTACCGAACTTCCGCCTCACTATGAGTGGACGTAAAATTTTGGCTTAACTTTGGTCGGACGTAAAGATGCGCTATTTAATGAAACGCAAATATTCGAACTAGTCCCGTATTTACACCAGTCTGGACGTACGACTCCTTTATGAAACGAGCCCCTGCAGAATACCGGTACATAGCTATTCAGTGTGAAAATGCTCAGTCGAATACAGGGTTAGTTGGCGCAATATCCTTGATGATATATAGTACATGTGTGTATGTAGAACTTCTGAAATAGTTGAACAGTTTATTTTTTAAAAAAGTGAAAAAGAAGCAAGTTTTTGTTTTTCTGGTTTAAAAAGAAGGATAAGATGTGATATACATGTATATAATATATACACACACTCTTGCACATTGGTCATTCGATAATTAAATATCTACAAATTAAGATGTATATCACGTCTATGGTATTGAAAAACTTAAATCTGTGTACTCGAGGTATTTGTATCATTATTATAACTAATTCATAAGACTTACAATTATTTAATATAAAAGTCACACCGTCAGCGAAATATAATGTAGAGGACAATTTTATTCTGTGAAATTGATAAGATGAATGGTTCTCACGCCACACTCTAAGGCATATGATTGGCCCATGAGTCAATGTCCATGTAGGGACTTTATGACCATGCAAGGAAAACTTATTTGGGGGTTTGTCCCTACTTTCAAATGCCATTGGTTTAAATTTACATAATTGCATATCATTAACCTTGAACTCTGGACAATTCAATTCAATTCAATTCAATTTCTTTATTAACCAATTAAGGGCCCTCAAGGGGCAACATGAGGATTGTACACAGAACATCCAATATACAAACAAGACATTCAATAAGCATTACATATACAAGAGGGAAAGAGTTGGATGATTGAAAGAGCTAGGACAGACATGAACATTTAATTAGTATACTAGTATATAATATATATACATATGTATGTTTCTATATACTCAGTACAATGTCTTCTGTATATTTATGCTAAACATCCATACATAAATGTCAAAATACAAATGTACATACAAATCTGAAATAGTTTATCATATGATTGAAAAGTTATTTGACTAGGGGATACAAATTAAGGCAATGCCTTTTGTAAAAATTTACCAAGAGAGTTTAATATATCTAACTCTTCGCAGTTTAAAATCCAAAATAATTTTTGTTTATCTTGCAAACTAGGAAAATGTTTAACTTTAGATGAAATTAACTGAAATAGTTCCTCTCTTTCTTTTGTAAATTTGCTGCATTGGATAAGAAAATGTTCTTCGTCTTCAATTCTATTTAGAGTACAATTTTTACATATTCGTTCTGTTCTAGGTGTGTTATTATATCTGCCCAATTCAATGAAAAGTCTATGCGCTGATAACCGCAGCCTACAGATTGGCTTTCTGTATTCAGGTCTTAATATAGTTAAATACTTTTCCAGTCTGAAGTTAGTTTTTAAAAATATATAAGTAACAAGTTTCCCATCTTTAAGTGTTTCATTCGAGTACTGCCAATCCATCAAATATTTTTTATTCTGAGATTGTTTTAAAGAAGTAACAAACTGATTTTTAGAATATGTCATAATGTTTTGAATATTAAGAATTTTTTGCAACTTTTCGATAGAGGAATACCAAGTTGTATTTTGGGCGAAATGAAGTTCTTTACTACATAGAAATGCATCTTTTAATAAAGGAAACTCTGTTGTTAAATTTTCTAATCTGTAGCAATATTTTAGTAATCTATTGACAATATCATAATGTAGAGGAAATCTTCCTAGTTCAGAAAGTGAAGCATGGTTCATACTTTTCTTATTCAGACCCAATATGGTTTTACAAAATTTGAGATGTAAAGTTTCAGCTATTAAGTTGTTATAACACTGTTGCAACAATATATCATTAGACTGTTTTATTTTTATGTTATTGACATTAAAGATTCCCCATATTTCAGAGCCATAAAGTAAGATTGGCTTTATAGTGTGATCAAATACATTTAAGCTAGTGGAAATTCCAGGGTTTAGACTTAGGAAATCTTTCCGTAGTTTGAAATAAGCTTTCAATCCCTTTTTGTGTAATTCAACCTTGGCCAATGAGAAAGTCCCTGAAGCTGTGAAATGAATGCCTAAGTATTTGTAACTTGGTACACATTCAATATTGAAATTTTTGTAACAAAATTTATGTTTTATTGTTCTTCCAGCTTTGTTAAATATAATAACTTTTGTTTTATTGGAATTAACTTGCATACCCCAGTCATCACAGTATTTCTCTAGAGCATTTAATTTTTGCTGAAGTCCTTCTGGTGATGATGAAAATATTACTATGTCATCAGCATACATTAAACAGTCTATGCTTTTTGAATATAATGATATAGAGTCGATACAACCCTGTAAATATGATGGCAGGTCATTTATAAATATTTTAAATAATGTGGGGCTCAAGTTGTCTCCTTGACGCACCCCTAATTTGATAGGAAATGAGGAAGTAAGGAAATTACCATATTTAACACATGCTTCACTTTTCATATACATATTATTAATGATACTATAAAATTTTGTTCCCACATTATACTGTAGTAGTTTTAGTTTCAATCCATTGTGAACAACACTATCAAAAGCTTTATGAAAATCTATAAAGCAGGCATATAATCTACCTTCTTTTGTATTACAATATTTATCAATTAAACATTTGACAATAAAACAATGATCAGAGGTTCTGGCATATTTTGTGAATCCAACCTGACAAGGATGTATTAGATTATTTTCACTTAGGAAGTTATCTAATCTGGTGTTCAAAATAGTATTGAAAAGTTTGCCCAGATTACTTGTTATAGTTATTCCCCGGTAATTGTTTGGGTCACAGGGATCATTTGCTTTGAATATAGGAGTGATATATCCCTTAGCCCATGACTCTGGGTAATAACTAAAGGAAAAGCATAAATTAAATAGTTTCAATAAACAAGGTATGAGGAATGCGTGTCCACTTTTCAACATTTCATTAGATATAAGATCTAATCCTTTTGCTTTTCCACATTTCAATGAAGAAATTGCAGATGATATTTCTTTGTTTGTTATCATGTTGTCTAATTCATTAAATATTTTATGTTTACTTTCATTTTCTGAAAGTAGAAAGTTTAATTCTTTAAATCTCTTTTCGAAATTTTTGTCCACTGATGTATGTAAAGATTTAAAATGGTTTAACCATGTATTAGGTTCTACTGGATAATTAGTTGAATCAGATTTTTCTGCCCTTAGATCATTTACAAGTTTCCAATATTGTTTTGGGTCATCTATCCGCAAGGAATCTAGCCTATTAATAATGTCGCTTCTAAATTTTCTAGATTTTATCTTTCTTAATTTGTTATATTCTCTGTATAATTTATAGTAGTGCCCTCTGATAATGGGGTCCCTGGGGGATTTACAGTATAGTTTACCTTGAGCAACAACTTTTGCTCGCATTTTACCCAAGTCTGCGTCAAACCATTTTTTGTTTTTATCTTTATTTTTATTTTTAAACTTTGGTTTTTTGAGTGACAGATCAGCTGATGATAAAATAATATTTTCAAAGTCAGAAATTAATTCAGATATTTTGTCATGTGTACATTTATCTGCTCTGAATAGGAAATTATTGATTTTTGATTGAATATTTGGTGAATTAAGAGCTTCTTGAAATCTTGTATCTGACCCTTCTGTCCAAGTGTAATTAATGGGGGCTTTATGCAATTTTTCCTCTGATCTGGTAAATAAAGAATGCTGAAATTTGGCTAATATTTCCCATGATATTTTGCAATGACAGTCAGATAAAGTAGGAATAAATTCAGAAACTTTGAAATATAATAACTGATTTGTAATTTTTTCAGATGCTAATAAATAATCAACTGGACATGTTATTGTGATCTAAAACCCGAAGAAGAAAACTGCAAGCCGGTATGAAGGTTTTCGTTAGTTTTTATCATTGCTATTTAAGAACAAATCGAAATTGTATCTTTAAGGCTAATATTATAATCTACACGATTTATATCCACATATAAACAGATAAATTAATGATAGCCTTGTTTTGAGTTATGTCATTCTTTATTCCCTAATGTTATCGGTTAAAAGGGCTACATTTTAAATATTACCAGAGAATTTAAGAAACAATGGACCATTGCATAATTCTTAAGTAACACGTGTTTCTTAATTATTTATCTTGTTGACATATATACATTTTTATGATACTTTGCCACTCAATACGTTGTCTGTTACAGTTTACGTCATTTAGGTGAACCAAATCCGCAACCCGTTTAAACTGCCTGAGACGCCTTGGTGTTCGAAGGTCCTGCTGGTCAATGAGGAAAAACACGAAGGAAATAGACTGACAGTGAATTTTTCTCGCCTCATACAAGATGTACCGAATTCGGTGTGTTTCTGGTCTCGGGAAAAGGGGTCGCATAAATACTCAAATAACACAAACGCACGCGAGTACGGGAGCGCAATTCGCAGTTGTAAAACGATGGACCTCGTCTCTGGACAAAATTTATCCAAGGCATGACAACTTTGCTGAAAGACACATCGGGCCTAATGAAGTCGAGAAGAAAGCGATGTTGGATTTCATAGGCATGAAAGTAAGCTTATTCCCTTTTATAATTTGTTAGTTTATCCTCGTAGTAATCTGCAACGATGTTGTTTACGTTTTGTATGCTTATTAGGTAGGGCCTATATACGCAGATACGGATCAGCTGTTTCTGTAACCTTGACATCCGTATTGTGACTATACCTACATTATTCAATCGTCTTATCAGATAACCGATGCTTATTTCTATATTTTAAATATTAAATGTATTTGTGTTTATAAACAGCTGTTGAATAGTTATGAACTTACTAGAGTAAAGAACTCGAGAAGAGATATATTTATCAGGTCCAGCACAATCTCCTGATTTAGCTATTTAGCTTGAAAAAGCTATGTAGCTTAATAAAGATATTCAGAATAGCTTGATTTAGCTATTTTGTCATACAATTTTCATAAATGTGTATTTTTTTCTGAATGTAAACAAAATCGCACTTTAGTGCAGTGATAGTTTTCAACTTTGAACTGTTCTGTAAACAATGCTTGTAAAGATTACTTATTAATTTGTGTCTCTTTCAGAGACTTTGCATTTAAAGTTCTAAAAGTTTTGGGGCAATTGATTCATGACCACACAGTTACTTCTTGAATGAAATATAATGAAGGTCAGTTATGGTAAACAAGATAATTGATTGGTAATAATTCAGCACAAAATAAAGAAATCATACTTATCCATGCCTCAGTGCACACAAGGTGGTGAACAGTTACCCAAACAATGGAAATATAGTTTTTGCTTAAAAGTGTTCAGAAGCATCAGTGTTAAAACTAAATATAATAAGAGTTGCTTTTTTAATGGTCCATGGTATAAATATGAGCGGTAATTAACTTGCGATTTTTTGTTTATTTCTGATAATTAACATTTTTGTGAAAAACGCAATATAAATAGCTTTATCAAGCTATTCTGAATAGCTTTATTAAGCTATATAGCTTTTTCAAGCTATATAGCTAAATCAAGAGATTGTGCTGGACCTGTTTATAACAGTCACTGGTTGGGTCCAAAATAATTGTCCTTTTGGAATATATTACTTCCAAAAGGGATATAAAATTATGATGCAAAAAATAAAAAGTTTTATTTTGTCCCAAAAATGTAAATATCTACAATAGAAGACTAACATAAAATGTAACAACTTTTGATAAAAGGTAAATCTATCTACTGTTTGGGAGATTGATTTAAAACTTAATAGCAAAACTTGTTTAATGGTAATTGTATTTAATGTATATTATGCGGATTAGTGTAACAAAAATTGCTCTATTTTTTTGTCTCCATCTTTTGCCCTGTTTAGTTTTTATCTTGTTTGAAAGAAGATATACCCCAAATGGGCTATTATAACCCATTTAAATTATTTGTCATAACCTGTTTAGGCTAATGCCATTGTTTACAAAATAAGCTTGTCGTTATTGTATTGTTAAATATAACATGAAATAACATTTAATAACTAGTTTTTATGTAACCCTATTGTTTGGGAGATTGATTCTTAAGTAAATCCATAACTTCTTTATCTGACACACTTATTTCCATTTTCTTGTTGTTGTTGATTTTCCAGTTAATTTTCACACAATTTTTGATGAATGCGAAATTCCATATATACATAGACGTAAAAGACAGGACAAACGTACATTAAAAAAAATGTTTTGTTTCATCTTTGTAATATGGTACATGATCAATAATTTTACTTTGTTTGCACTTAAAGTTGAAAATATTTACCAATGTTTTTTTATTGCATTTTGATCTTTAGTCTGAGCAAAATGTAAAAAAAAAAAATTGTTTAATTGACTTTTCACACTAATTTGAACCACCATTGCATGTGTATGACCCATTTCATTGAAATGAACATATCTCATATTATTCATTAAAATATTGACTAATGTGGGTTGAACGTGGTTGGAAAATGAACATAATAATTAAAGGCAACCTTCGATTACACAATCATGATGTACATAATACTTTGACATGTAATTGTTGCTATTACTGATGCAGTCGTACGCTAAGCACTAGCACTTGTAATTAGAATCCAAATAGGTTTAATGTGACGTCACATACTGGTGTTACGAGTGAATACTGGGATTCAAGATAACAATGCATATAATCATAAACTATCAATGGCTTGAGACAATATTGAACCAATTCATATACTACATGAGTTAGTGTTTACAAGCCAATTTTAATTTTTCTGTTTAATACTATGTTTGGTAGAAAATTTGTTAAATTTTTTTGTTAAAGAAAAGAGAGAAAGAGAGAGAGAGAGAGAGAGAGAGAGAGAGAGAGAGAGGTGACTGGAAAATTTAATATGTTGTGTTTGAGAAAGAACTTCAATGTCTGTATAAAATTACTATTTTCTTATTTACAGAACATTGATGAGTTGATTGTCAAAGCTGTGCCAGCCAACATTTTGATGGACAGAGAACTGAATCTAGATGAGCCATTAGGTACAACATGTACAGTATATGACAACATGACTGAATTATTAATTAGGGTACCCATAATGAATGTAAAAATCCATTCCATTTATCCCCCTTGAGAGATCTTGCTTCAAACAACAGCCAAGTATGAGTTGCCAAAGCAAGTTTTGTACTGTAAATATTGTTGTAAATTTAAGTACTCAGTAGTTTGAAGGCTTTTTAAACTTTGTGGGGTACTCACAGGTCAGTGGGCAGAATTCCAAATCCCTTTAAAAATACATGCACATTTTAAAATAATATTTTGACCTTGATATCATAAAGAATTACTTCATTTTAGCTCACCAAGACAATTTGATGTCTGTTGTTTGGGGTGGGATCAGGTGTCAGAAAAAATTATTCTGGATCTTCCAAATTTCAAATAGTTATGATGTAGACTTACTGCAATATCCAGATTGGTGTATTTACTGATACAAAATTACAAGATTGAGATTCAAAAAATTTTAAGTTCATTAAGTTCATTGGAAAGGATCTGTGTATATTGAAAAGAAAAAGTAATTTTAAAAAGCAGATTATGTTATGATGAAGGCTTAATTGATCTGAACTGACTTAGTTATGATCTGAATTGACCTAGTTATGGTATTATTAAAGGGTATTAGATGAACATATTTTAAGGTCTGCATGGTGTAAATATTCATAATTCTGAAACTGCAGGCTAAGTATCTATTGTCAAAACATGTATTGTCCCTTTCTTGCTTGAATAAAGGAATCCAAACTAGCCTTACCCTAGCACCCATCAGTTACGCATACCCCTCCTTGTTTTATACCACAGTGATTTATGTAGTAAAAAATATGATTTTTTAACATGTTTTGAAATGAAAGCATGTTCAAGCAGATTTGTTTTGAAATCACCATTAATGTTTTGAAATCACCATTAATGTGATTATACAGTATGATTCAAGTATGCAGTTTTTAAACATCCTTTAAGATTGTTATTTTTAAGTAATGCATTTATGCATACAATGACAAATTAGGTTTAAAAAAATGTGATATATTATTTGACAAAGTCCTTCTAAAATGTACTTGTATATCAATGTCACATATTAAATTTGTCTTCATCAAGCATTGAGAGAAAAATTCTAAAAGCTCCCTTTAAAAATGATATCAACGGTCGTTTAGACCTGATTTAAAAGATTTTTTTTAAAAAACCAACTTTTTCGGAACTTTCCTTTTGCTGTACACAGGTGAGCTGGAGTTGATAGAGAAACTAGAGCAGATGGCCAATAAAAATGAAGTCTGGCGCAGTTACATTGGGATCGGCTATTACAACACGTATACCCCTCACACCATACTCAGAAATATTTTTGAAAACCCTGGATGGTACGGAATTTGTGTTATTTCTAGTTAAAGTGATTCATACAATTCCAGGCAGACAAATATACATGTTTGAATAGTTCCAATTTTATGTGAATTTGCCCTTGCATTTTTTAATTCATAAAACTTGATGTTTTTATACAAACTTGAAGAGAAAAATTAAGGGCTTTGTCCAAGATTTAGCATACAGTGTATACAGTTGAACTTCGGTATCTCGAACCCTGATATCTCGAATAGATATGTCAAAGTGATTGGCAAGTCCCAACTACTGATACTTTAAGTATTCTACCTTTGATATCTCAAATACTCGGATATCCCGAAGTTTTTAACCAGTCCTTTCTAGTTTGAGATAATGAGGTTTGACTGTATTAATTTTGATAATTTAGGATTCAAGATAGAAGAACATGATAAATGAATGAATTATCAGCAATACCTGGTATACATAGCACTCTTACTAAAATAAACTTTTCTATACAACCATTCAAAGCACTTGGTAGTGCATATGCAGATTTTAACAGAAAAGATAGCTAAGTAATGTAAATTTTTTAAAATGTTTCATCCATATAATCCAGATGTCAAAGATTGCAATTTCTTAAAAGCTCTGAAATCAGGCTATTTTTGATACCTTTTAACTCGGTCTCTTTGACCACAAATAATTCTAAATGTTCTAACACAGGACGACCCAGTACACCCCGTACCAGGCGGAGCTGGCCCAGGGCCGACTGGAGAGTCTGCTGAACTACCAGACAATGGTGGTCGATATGACAGGTCTCCCCATCGCCAATGCCTCACTGCTGGATGAGGCCACAGCTGCAGCAGAGGCCATGGGGCTGTGCTACAGGTAAAATATGAAGGGAACTTTTTCAAGGCCAAGAAAATTATTAGCAATTAGCCCGCTTTTGAATTGTGTGAATTGAATTGCCCCTGGATCTCATTCTCAGGTCACCATTAATTTGCATTAAAGCCAATGAGTCTCTTGTTAATAAGTTATATTTTAGTAAAATACTGTAAACGTATTATATTTGGCATGTACTATATTTGGCGGAAATAAGTTTTTGAACAATTTGGCGTGGATTTGAATTAGTGTATTCCTGAAAGTGACTATTCTTATACATATATGTACTTGATTTAGCGTAAGCCGCATTTCACCAAAAGCGCAAAATAGAATACACAGCCAAATGTAGTATGTTTACAGTATGTAAGCGCTAAATAGAATACACAGCCAAATGTAGTATGTTTACAGTAATAATTTTTTTTATTTCAGACACAATAAGAGAAGGAAGTTTTATATAGATAAACACTGTCATCCTCAGACCATTGGTGTAGTGGAAACTAGAGCAAGGTAGTTTAAAGCTTTAAACGTTTTTGGCGTTACACATGTATAATTTTATTAAAATACTCTTTAGAAAAATTTTATTGTGCATGGATGTAAAAAAAGATTGGAATGTGTGTAAAAAAAATTTTTTTTTTAAATGAATCTCTTTATGTGGTTTTTTTTTTAACTTGTAAGTAATTTCTTAACAATATTGAGATAAACGCCTATGTCAATACAGTGAAGCTAATTCAGCTTCAATGCAACAATGTTCAATTAAAAACCAATGGTCTATACTGACCAAATAACTAACTATTACTACTATAGAAACGTTGTCATATTTAACACATCTTTCACTTTGTCATAATTTTTGGAGGGAGTTTGGCAAGTTTGAGAGAATGTGGTATACCATTTGTTTTCTGTAGGATGGCAAAAATATTTCCACTAGTTAGTACCGATAGATACATGTACTTATGACCAAAACTTTTTGAAACATAATCTTAAAAATCCAAAATAACTCACTTTATGGTACAAACATGCTAGATGCATTGCACACAACTGTATTTCAACGTAAACATTTCTACATAGCATGCATTCATGGTCAGTTTTTGAATTGATTTCAGTGCATTAGGAATTGATGTTATCCGGCTGGATTGGAAGGATATGGATTTCTCCAACAGGGATATCTCTGGAGTTCTGATTCAGTATCCGGATACTGATGGACACATCCATGATTACATGGAGCTGGTGGACAATGCCCACGCAAACGGAGTTAGTAGCCATTTACTGGGTGGCCAAAATCCACCACAGTTAATGTACATGTATATGGGGAGTGTACACACCATTTTACTGTCATTTCATGGGATGTTGCACACGATAGCGTCATGTATTTTTTCCAGACCCTCGTGACCTGTGCCACTGACCTTATGGCACTGACCATGCTGCGTCCCCCGGGGGAGTTTGGGGTAGACATTGCCGTGGGGTCCAGCCAGCGATTTGGAATTCCAATGGGATATGGTGGCCCTCATGCAGGGTTCTTCTCCACTAAAAATGAGTTCCTCAGACTACTGCCTGGCAGAATGATAGGTGTGACAAGGTATGACCTAAACTAAAATGGCTTAAAAATAAAAGAAAGAAAAAGAAATCGGGCCATGGAAATTGAATATTCATTATTTTCATTGAAAAATAAAATGCTTTTTGTGTTTCATAAGAGATTTTAAAGGTGATTTAAAGAACATTGCTGCAAAATTACAAAATCTTTTAAAATAGTTTTTATCTGCATTGATTGCTACCTTTATAACACATATGAATACCAATGAAAAAAATTAAATGGGATTAAGCAAATATCCAGGTACTGTATCTTATTGACAGAGATTTATTAGATTATTGGTGATTCAATCTATAAAACTTAACAGAGCAAACTGCAAAAAAAAATTGTCATTGATCAAACTGGCTAGATCAAGTGGATAAAAATACATTAATTTTGTAAATATATTGTTACTGCTCAGTTTACAAGCATTTTGTTTTAAACTTTTCATGTTAAAAATCATTTCAGAGATGCAA
Source organism: Magallana ariakensis (assembly GCA_020458035.1). NCBI lineage: Eukaryota > Metazoa > Mollusca > Bivalvia > Ostreida > Ostreidae > Magallana > Magallana ariakensis. The sequence goes on from CM035817.1 coordinate 30,662,714, forward strand.
ACAACAAAGAAGCCCTCAGGTTAGCCCTACAGACTCGCGAGCAGCACATCAGACGAGACAAGGCCACCAGTAACATTTGTACCGCCCAGGTCAGAGGAGTTTCTACCCCTACAACAAAACAATTGCTAACCTTGATTGATGCCCTCTTTTAGGATATGCAAATGAAATTTTCAGTGAAACTTTCACAGAATGATATTTACACTTACACAAATTTGAGTGCATTTTAATGAATTGTAGGCATTACTGGCCAACATGTCCGCCATGTATGCTGTCTATCATGGACGAGCAGGACTGAAGCATATAGGCAAAAGAGTTCACAATGCAACACTCATCCTTGCTGAAGGTTTAGAACTATATTGATCATTTTCTCAGAATTTGGAACAATAATTAGTTGGCCAAGCATGTTGATTGCCCTATACATGTATATACCCTGTCTTTCTTGGTGATGTAGTTTCTACAAATCTGTCACCTAGCTGTGTCATGAAGCAGTTTTGTATTCTATTCCTAGCTTGTAAACTGATTTGCCATAAAGTTTTCTTGTAGCCAATTCATAGAATTTTGATTTGTTTCCTTATCACATTGGTTTACTATAAGTTTTAAGTGTCATTGCTTTATCCTGGGACCTGGGGATGAATTTCACAAAAAGAACTTATCTTTATGACAGTCATAAATCTCATCAGCCTTATGTAACAGTGTTATGTCCTTCTTATACAAAACTGCTTACTACTGAACAATTGCAATCTCTTCAAGCAAAATTAGAACATTTTTTGAACATTATGCAATAATTAATTTTTTTTTCTAAGTTCTCAAGTACATGTATTAGAATGCCTTGGATATTAGGAATTCTTCTTTAACAGATTTTCTATGTTCAATAATAGGAGTGAAAAAGGCCGGTCACACACTGAAAACTAACATGTTTTTTGATACCATTAAATTCACACCAAGAAATGGACAGAACGAAATCATCCATCGTGCCAATAAGCACAAGATCAACCTCCGGTACTACTTGGATGGAAGCGTAAGGACTTTATCTCCATTTAGATTACATGTTTCTTGTATGTATCTTCAAATTTTGTGTGCAAACAATTTATCTCCATTGAGACTAAATGCCATTTGCATCTTCTATGTCTATGTGCCAGCAAACTCATAAGATTTTGTCTCGGTAGGTTGGAATTTCTCTGGATGAAACAGTTGAAAGAGAAGACCTGAGGGAACTTCTGCACATTGTCGGCTGCTACTCAAGCATAGTATGAGGGATTTTTTAAATTTGTTCTTATCTCTTAATATAAGTAATAGTTTTAATTGACAGATCTTTCATTTTGTATACATCGATCATTCAATATAAATATAGATCATTCATTCAATAACAGGAAGCTATTGCAGAAGAAATGGGAGCACATCCTGCCACTAGCATAGAAGAAACCGGATTCAGAAGAACCTCAGACTTCCTCTCACATCCTGTGTTCAACAAGTCAGTCAAGTTCATTTCTGGATTCAGTTGTTTACCCATATATGTAGAAAATTTTGTAGTAATGTTAAATTAATTAGAAGTAACAAATAAAAGCTGTACATGTATTTCCACAAAATGAGACCACATGTCATGAATCAGTGCTTGGATAATTTCTACTCACATATTTAGAGTAAATTGCACAAAATATCCTTTTAATATTTAAAAAAAATTACTAATTAACAATTTTGTTTTAAATGTTGCACCTGTATTCATTTCGAATTTGGGAATGAATATTTTCAGGTACCACTCTGAAACCAACATAGTGCGTTATATGAAGCACCTGGAGAATAAAGATCTGTCCCTGGTCCACTCGATGATCCCCCTGGGGTCCTGTACCATGAAACTCAACAGTACCACAGAGATGATGGTGAGGATAGATTGGTGTACATGTAGTTCCAATAGGTGGCTGGTTACGTAATGGCAAGTACACTGGCAAGAACTTGCAGGGATGCAAGGAAAAGTGGATAAATGTTATAATACATAGATATAAAATTAAGAATAAAGTATTTCTGACAAAATAAGTTTAGTTTACACTCAAACAACTTGCTTAAAATGCGATATCGGCAGTCATACTCCCATGGTATCCAGAAACACACTCTGAAAAATGGGGAAAATTTGGTTCCTATATACTGTATACAGGGAAATATTCGCCCCGTTTTATTAGCTCACCTGAACTGAAGGTTCAAGTGAGCTTTTCTGATCACCCGTTGTCCATCATCCGTCTGTAAACTTTTCACATTTTCGACTTCTTCTCTAAAGCCACTGGGCCAAATTTAACCAAATTTGGTACAAAGCATCCTTATGGAAAGGGGGTTATAAATTGTTAAAATAAAGGGCACAGCCCTTTTTTAAAGGGAGATAATTGTGAAACAGTAAGTATAGGGTGTGTGTCTTTAAAAATTCTTCTTGTCAAGAACCACTGCACAAAAAATGCCAATATTTACACAAAAGCTTGTATATAGTGAAGATTCTAAATTGTAAAAATCGTGACCCTCGGACCAAAACTGGGGCCCCAGGCGGGGTTCAAAGTTTAACATAGAAATACATAGGAAAAATGTTTAAAAATCTTCTTCTCAAGAACCACTGCATCAGAAATGCCAATATTTACACAAAAGCTTGTATATATAGTGAAGATTCTAAATTATAAAAATTGTGACCCCTGGACAAAAAGTGGGGCCCCAGGCGGGGTTCAAAGTTTAGGTTCAAAGTTTAACATATATAGGAAAATGTTTAAAAATCTTCTTCTCAAGAACTATAATGCAACAGTTTGGGATATTACTATGCATACATCCTTAAATAATGTAGATTCTAATTTGTTAAAATCGTGACTCCTGGACTAATACTGGGGCACCAAGAGGGGTTCAAAATTTAACATTTTAAAAAATATATAGGAAACATTTAAAAATGTTCTTCTCGAGAACTACAATGTTACAGTTTGTGGAATTACTATGCATGCATCCTTGGCTTATGTAGATTCTTAATTGGTAAAATCGTGACCCCCGGACTAATAATGGGGCCCCAAGAGGGGTCAAAGTTTAATATAGAAATATATAGGTAACATGTTAAAAAATCTTCTTCTCGAGAACTACATTGCTACAATTTGTGAGATTACTATGCATACAACCTTGGATAATGTAGATTTGATAGTTTTAAAATAGTGACCCCTGGACTAATACTGGGGACCCAAGATGGGTTAAAAGTTTAATGTAGAAGTATAAAATCTTCTCGAGCATTACAATGCTTCAATTTGTCAGATAGCTACGTAAGCATCCTCAATTAGTGTAGATTCGAAATTATAAAAGCTGTGACCCTTGATCTAAAACTGGGGCCCCAAGAGGGGTTCAAAGATTAACAGAGAAATATATATGGAAAATGTTTTTAAAAAGTTTTTCTCGAGAACTATAATACTACAGTTTGTGAGATTACTATGCAAGGATCCTCAAAAAGTATAAATTCTAAATTGTTAAAGCCAGCCATAAACCTCGGACCAGAAAGGGGTTCAAAGTTTAAAACAGAAATAGTATATGCTATGAAATAGAATGTTACAAGGAACTGCTGTTCAGGTGAGCGATGTGACCCATGGGCCTCTTGTTTTCATCCCTTTCGCCCTTTTCAATAATTTCTGTGAACACAACTGCATCTGGGCAAATTCAAGACTGGTTGAAACCGTTTGCAAGTATAGAAGTGCGAGAATAACTCTTTATACAGTATTACTGGGATACATGCACCACCACCCCCCCCCCCCACCCACCCCACTTGTTCAAATTTTGGCTGAAAAAAGTGTGTTGTGCGTGTTTTACACAAGATAATATGATTTGCCTAAAATAAAGTTAAGTTTTGGGCTTCTCCAATATTCCTAATTATTCTTATTCTAAAATCTAAAAATTTGAAAAGTGAGAGTTTGAAAAAAAATCATTACCATGACCCTTTAAAACTTTTTCGTATTTTTAATAAATTTCAGCCTTGCTCCTGGAAAGAGTTTGCCAACATCCACCCCTTTGTTCCTTTGGAGCAGACTCTAGGATACAAACAGATGTTTGAGGAGCTGGAGAGAGATCTGTGTGAGATTACAGGATATGACAAAATCTCATTCCAACCAAACAGGTCAGTTGTCTATTGATTACCTGCAATGAGAAATATACAAATGAATGATGAAAAAAAAATAGATTGTACCTGTACATGTATGTATTTAAAAAGAATTACTGAACACACAAGCAATATTACCGGAATATATACATGTATATGTACATGTAACAAATATTGTATTTTGATTTGAAACATGACCTAGTTTTCTTAAAAACTAAATTAAATTGCAAAAAAGCAAATTGTATTATACCTTACTCTTAACCTGACCTGCATTTCCTACAAATGAGCTCTGTATTTTGGTTGACAGTGGTGCTCAAGGAGAATATGCTGGTCTACGAGCCATCATGGCTTATCTCCATGCCAACGGGGAGGATCAGAGAACTGTAAGTATATTGTCCCAATTTAAACAAGATGCTTTCTATGAATTTTCAGTCACACTTGGTTTTGAGGTTTTGATTGCTGTACAGTATCTGAATGTTTTTTCGCTTGCTATTCACTCATGGTGTATTGTTTTCTTACTAAGGTGTGCCTTATTCCAACCTCTGCTCATGGTACAAATCCAGCCAGCGCTCAGATGGCAGGCATGAAGATTCAGCCAATCAATGTCGATAAAAATGGGGCTATTGATATGCGCCATTTACGTGCTATGGTTAGTCATATACACGTACACCATTTTCCTGATTTTTATTGTGATTTGTTGCATTTTTTAACCGGGTTTTCTAAAGCGAAAATCCGGTTATTGAAATGGTGAAAATGGCAGGTGGCAGCCAAAAGGATACCCCTATTGTATGGATAACTCCTTCAACGGTTTTCAAGACTGGAAGTTGTTGTTTTGCAGATCAATTGTACATATATTAGAGATGTTCATATTACTTGGATTTTGATTTTTTGATAATGCATGAAAAAAAAAAATGCTGTTGAACTTGGTCATTTATCGGTATTTGCAAAATATTGCATATAGTGTACCCCTATTGTCCGGATATGCATATTTAATACAAGTTCAGTGTATATGTTCTAATGAAAATAATATTCTTTCATGAGGTTTAAAATCTTATGAATGCAAGTCATTTTGTTGGTCGAGTGCTAAATTTTGTAGTTACAACATGCAACATATTACAAAATGAAATTTATATGCAAGATTTGTAATAGGATTTAATTTGGGTAAAATGTTGTCCAAAAGTCCTCCATGAATAGATGAACAGGTATGTGACATTATATAATAATAATAAGGCTTGTACTCCCTTTATTTGCAGTGTGAGAAGTACAAAGATACACTGGCGTGTCTGATGATCACCTATCCATCCACTAATGGAGTCTTTGACAAGGAAGTCAGGTAACGTTTGTGTCTAGTGCTCATCAGTCCATTTCTCCTGTTTGTGACTATTTCCTCTTTATTCATATTTATGACCTGTTAATTGCAGAGAGATTTGTGACCTCATTCACAGTCATGGGGGTCAGGTGTACCTGGATGGAGCCAACATGAATGCTCAGGTAACACGTTTTGCTCGTTTTGTTTGAGAGATACATGTACTTGTATGTTTAGTTTTTCCCCATGGTTGATTTTATTTTTTCATTTTCATTATGTGCTCAGATACAGTCTAATGTATAAACAATGTATGAACATGCTATCTTAGTATTTGTATTGGTCAGGAAGAATAAAAAGTTCCCTTGTATCAGTCAGGAAGAATAAAAAGTTCTGTTGTGAAAAATTTTGTATTTTTTAAAACCAGATGTTAAAAGGAAAATTATTTTTGCAATTAACTGTTTTTATTTTTTAAACTAGTACTGTATGTGTTAATGTTATGAACAGGTGGGAATCTGTCGGCCTTCAGATTATGGGTCAGACGTCTCACACTTGAACCTCCACAAGACTTTCTGTATCCCCCATGGAGGAGGCGGACCAGGAATGGGACCCATTGGAGTGTAAGAGAAAGTCCCTTGTAACTGTGTACTTCTATATTGGACATTATGTACTGTTGAAAAACTGTCAATGGAAGTTTAAATTGTAATAATATGCAGATAAAGATACTGATACTATGATACTTGTAATAGATTTTCAAAATTTTCTATATTTGTATACTAATAAGACTTAGCTACATATTCCCAAAAAAATAAAAGTATAAATTGAATTTGCATTATAAAAAAATTGTCTGGTCACTTAACAGGAAGAAACATCTAGCCCCTTACCTACCCACCCACCCCGTTATTCCTCCCTATGGAACCACTGGACCGGAGGCCAAGTCGTTTGGGGTTGTTTCAGCTGCCCCGTTTGGCTCCAGTGCCATCCTGCCGATCTCGTGGGGCTACATTAAGATGATGGGAGCCAAGGGTCTGAGACACGCCTCTGAGGTGGCTATTCTCAACGCTAACTATATGAGTAAAAGACTGGAGGGATATTATAAAACACTGTATAAGAATGAGGAAGGTGAGTTATTAGTATTTTGTTGGGATGATTGTGGTTATTTTTGGCCAAGTAAATTCTGTATCAGCAAAGATTATATAAGTATATACGATAAATTTCTGTAATCCAACATTTATTTGAGTGTAAGAAATATATGCAACATTTGAGAGTATATTTTTATAATGAAAATAAGTCATATTCAATGACCACTGTAATGTTTTAGGATGTGTTGCCCATGAATTTATCATAGACTGCAGAGAATTCAAGAAAACTGCTGGAATTGAAGTGATGGACATTGCCAAAAGATTACAAGATTATGGTGTGTATTTTCTGTTTTCCGTTTTCTCTGATGAAATCTACACCTATTTATTCCATGAGTATTTGACTTTGACTGTACCACTGTTTCTTTGATATATGTGATAGGTCTGACTCTTGATTTATTCCATTTTACACTGTTCTGTACACACTGGATTTATTTTGGTCGCTGACAGGTTTCCACTCCCCCACCACCTCTTGGCCAGTGGTAGGGACACTGATGGTGGAGCCCACAGAGTCCGAGGACAAAGCGGAACTGGACCGATTCTGTGACGCACTGATTGGTAAAATATTGGCCTAGATCTTACTGTGAAATACTGTAAACCAACTTTTATTCGCGTGTGAGAAGTATTCGCGAGAACCTCTTCGTTGCAAATATTTCTTGCTGCGAACCAGTCTTTGTCGAATGGATGTGATATCAAAACAAGTGTGGATAAAGCGTAGTCGCAAAAAATAGTTGTCGTGAACCAGTTTACCTCTGATAAATCGCGAAATCAAGTCGTCGTGAATAAAAGTTGATTTACAGTACAGTAAATGTGAAAATAAGATATAAAACATTTACAAATTTGTTTCCTGAGAAACGTTTCTTACTTGTAGACTTATCTCTTTGTTTATTACAGAAATCAGACAGGAAATAAAAGATATAGAAGAAGGAAGATATGATTCTAAAATGAATCCATTAAAGGTAGGTTCTAGTTTACAGCCGATCAAGGAATAAACATTCTTGTTTACAGTTTACAGTTCTGATATACAGTGTACTTTTTATTCAAATTTTTTATCATTTGTTTTTTACTCTTTCACAGTTGTTTTAAACTGGGATTAGTTGTACACTTTTGTATACAAAAGGTATTTAATGGACTATGTCGTATTCCAGAGGGAAGGTTTGATAAGTATGATAATCAAAAAGTGGGTTATTTTTTCTCAGATGGCACCACACACACAAGCTGAAGTCCTCTCTTCAAATTGGGATCGACCATATTCCCGAGAAGTTGCTGTTTTCCCTGCAGTAAGCTAAATTTTTTCTCTGTTTAATCTTTGTTTTTTTCAAAATAATCTAGAAGTGATGGAATTTTGAGATATTTATGATTAAACTTAAAATGTTAAAAATAGACACGTGTATCTCAAATACCATGAATATGTTGGAAGTAATTTGGAAGTCCATACCACTGATTTTTAATGTTATTTAAACCTCTATATCTCAATCATTTGATATCTCAAGGTTTTTCTCAGTCTTATGGAGTTTAGGAAGACTAAGTTTGACCGGATATTGTATTATTCTGAAAATTAATGTCCATTTTAGTGAAACTTTTTAGTGATGTCGATGCTGAACTCTTCAATTTAAGTGACTATAAACAGTTTTACATCTATTTGATGCCGACCTCCTTGATCTTGTCTACTTTCAGCCATTTGTAACATCCACCACAAAGTTTTGGCCGACAGTGAGCCGGATAGATGACATCTATGGTGATCAGAACTTAGTGTGTACATGCCCTCCCATGGAAATGTACTATGAATCCCCTTTTGTTGATGAACTAGCCCAACGCAAGGAGAAAGCCAAGACAGCGGCGCGATAGTGTCAGCAGTTCACTGTGATTAGATTACAAGAACACTTTTGATAAATGCTAAAACTTACTGTTTAATTAAGTTAACGATGCAAATCTGAGAGACAATTCGGTTTTCAAAAATATTTTTCAGATACATAGCTAGACAGCTTAGATTTATAAGGAAATAAAATTGTTGCTTAGGGCATTTTGGATGAAGAAAAATTAGCTCATTTATTAGTGGTTTAAATTTGCTGGATTTAAAAGAAACATAACATAAATACAACATAAAATCCAGTTGAAATTGTACATGTGTGAAAGGAAAAGAGGGAAGGAGTATTTTCTTATTGTATTTGATATACATGTTAAGTAGTCTAGGTCATTTTATGAGGAATCAATCTTTCCTGTGCATGTATTGTGTTTACCCTTTATGTTTCCCTTCTTTCTTTATAAATTTTTTTTTTGAATCTCCTGTTAAAAGTATAATTCCTTACATTTATTTACAAGGAATTTTTTTTAGAATTAATTTTGTTAAGAACTTGGCATTTTGTGTGCCTCATTAGCTGATATACCTGTAATACTATATTAATATGAGCAGATTTTTTTCTGTTCAATATTAGCTTGGGGCAAAGTTTTGTATGTATGTACTTGTGGTCCTTGTAAATTGGTATTTGGTATTGAATTGAGCAGTACAAAAATTTACTTGTATCTTACCTGAGTATTTACATGTATGAGAGTAATGTGAGTACCAAAAAATATATTTTGATAAACTTAAACATATATTGCCATACACTGATCTGGTTAGGTCCGATGAATCTCTTGAAAATTAACACCCCCCCCCTTTCATAAATTGCCATCTTGATTTTGTCACCATTTTGATGTTTGACTTCAGTGCATATTAATAAGCATAAGTTACTTTGAAGTTTTAACAACTTTTATTATCTACTTTATAAAAGTGCTATTTCAAGAATTTGTTGCCATTTTTTGTTTTCTTTTGAAAGATATTACCTTTACACCACCATGTGTCTTTCTACAGTATGATGCACCATGTATTTTCTTTGTATTATATACCGGTACATAGTGCTTTGATCTGTTACATTTATCAGTAACATAGTGGGGTATTTTGATTTTAATAAACCATGATAACATTTTTAACTGATTCATCTTTTCTCATTATTTATAATGAGTGATTAAAAGTAAAAAAAACAAAAAAAAACAACAAAAATAATTAAAAAAAAAAACCCCAAAAGCAATACATGTAAAAATGTTAGCTTCCCTATATAGTCTTAATATTATGATAAATATTTCGTTAATGCATACAGAAAACGAAGAAATTTGTTATTGTTGAGGATGACTTAGGACTTGATCAAAGTTCGACAACTCTTGCACTTGCAATTCGTTCCTATCTGTATCTGTTGTAGATTTAATTTAGTTAGGATTAATTTAGGTTTAACTAAAATTACTTAGGTTGAATTTAATTCGCAATATACACCTATCTGTTGTATGTTTAATGTAAATTGTGTTTAATTTAATTTTATCTGTGGAGCTTTAGGTTCAAAATATAAGCTTCAAACCAAAAAATAGTAAGAAAATCACGCAAGCGAAATTGGAACACGATCTTAGTGGAAAAATCGACAGGAAATCACAACTTAGTACACTTGGAAAGATTCGATATTCATTAACAATAAATAATTCATAATAACAATAGATAATTCATGTACATGTACATACACGTTGACATTGACAATGAAATAAAAGCTTTTGTAAAATTAATAATTTTTAACTTTTTTTCAGACTCCATTTGATTTTTTTTTTCAGTACATTAACATTAGGAGTATGTAAAAGCTTCCCTGTTAATTAAATCTATTAATTTTTTAAGATGGAGACTAACCGTTCGTAATTAGGTTTCGCAATTTAGATATGCACTGCAATTGATCAAGCCGCGTTGCTGGATTTCGATTCCAGTATACTAGTATTATTTACCGGTAGTTTATGTCTTCAAAACAGCGGCACGATTAATTTAGGTTATAAATCTGCACCTTGTTTTTCTAACAAGAAGCGGATCGAGGATCTGATTTTAATCAGATCGTAAATTGACATACGTACTACATCTTAACATCATCCAATTACATTGCTCTAAGTTGGCAATATTAATGTACATGTATAATGTTTTATACATTGACACACTGATTAAGAATCATTTTGCTGTTTGCATAAGGGCTGATAAGTATAAGATCATCGCGTTAAATGTACAGTTCCTTATAAATATTTTATATCTTTTCGATTTTTTACAAATACTGAGTATTTTATCTATTTTAGAAAAAAAAAACAATATTGAGTTGTCATTCTATTTCCGAGCTGTATAACTAAGTATTTCTTAAATTAAAATTCATGCGTAGTTTCAGACAAATAATGCTTATTATTGCCATACATATGTCCTTACTATGCAAGCACAATTCTCTAGAATAAGATTAAATTGATTTAATTTTTTCTGTTTGCGAAAACAGCATAGGGGATAATGATCCTCCCTGCTTTAGCCAGGCGTTGCCAAAAAATACTTTACTTTATAGCACCATTAGATACATGCCATAAAACATCATATTTTCAAAGAAAGATTTTTTTTATGTCATATATACATGTACATACATGTATATTTACTATGAACAAAAAAAAAAAATATGCATTGAATAACAAAGTTTGCATCGATCGCGTCATGCATGTTTCAGTTCAAGGTCCCGTGGGTTTTATTTTCCAGAATAGTTTTCTTACTCAGTAATTTGCAATGTACAAAACAAGGCAAACCCAACACCACCACTAGAACTTTCCAAGCAAGTTGTTTCCGGAAAACAGAACTCGGGGGTGTATACATGTTTTTATTTCTTTTTTTCAAATTCCTGCGCGCAACATTACGTCTGCAAACGTTTGAGAACATATGTCGTCACACATGAAGGTGTCTAGGGTGTGTTCTCCCCTCGTAATGCAACCCTGTGACGTGCTATCCCGCGCCTCTTGTCGGCGGTATACCCGTAATAGAACCGTAGTATTACTCATGTACCCTGTGGGTACGCGCTAAACGGAAGTCGCGCTGTAACCCCTATGTGTCAGAACATCACTACGTCACTTGACGGATAGCATATAATTGAAATATACACAATTTTTTGGTCAGAAATAGAGTAACACTGGACGGCTACACACCTATAAGTAATACAGATTAAGAGTTTTAATACAGAAAAGGGATTTTTATATCAAGAGACCATGCAAAAGCTAACTTCATTGACCGTGATAGTTGTGTTGATTGGAATAAGTTTTGCGCAGTTTAATAATTTTAACCAGCAAGGTAATCAACCACCAGGCGGGTTTCCACAGAACTTTGGACCGCAGAATCAAGGAGGAGGTTTCCCAAATCAGAACCAGGGCGGATTTCCTCCTCAAGCCAATCAGCCCGGTGGGTTTCCAAACCAGGGCCAACCAACGGGCGGAAATTTTCCGCCACAAGGGGGACAACAAGGGGGATTCCCCCCACAGGGTCCGCAGCCGGGAAACAACCAGGGAGGTGGATTTAATCAAGGTGGGCAGCAACCAGGGGCATTCCCAAACCAAAACCAAGGAGGATTTCCGCCCCAAAACCAGGGAGCATTTCCACCTCCAAACCAGGGAGCATTTCCGCCACAGAACCAGGGCGGTTTTCCAGGACAAAACCAGGGCGGTTTTCCAGGGCAGAATCAAGGATTTCCCCAGAACCAAGGAGGTTTTCCACCCCAGGGTCAAGCTGCTGGTCCCACGGCTAACAATCCCGGACTCGGCGGATTTCAACCAAACGCTATCGGCGGATTCGGAACGGTTGGCAATAGGTTCGGAAACCCATTTGTTCCCGGAAATGTCATTGGAAATAACTTACCCGGCGCAAACGGGGGTGGAAATAACCAGAGTAAGTGGAATATCCATTATTTAAAAAAAAAATAATTTAAATCTTTAATTCAGTTCAATGCATCCATGTTTTTTGTCTATTGTTCTGCTTAATAACTTCTTTTCGTTGAGCTTGAATCATCTGTGTTGTTGATAATAGCTGTGTTGCTTTGAAAAATTGTTTCCATTGTAAATATCAACAATTAATTTATAAAAAAAAAAATTACAACAATACATATATTTGTATTCCCCTCTAATTTCCGATATATATTTGTTTATTTTTTCTGTATCTGCATTATAACTAATCTACCTATCGTCTTTATAGACCAGTTCACCGCTGGCGGGCAACTATTTATGAGCCTTTCACAGAACCCTAACAACTACCGCTATGCTACCTGTTACTTCAACTCGACAGAAAACGCCATAAGGGGAAGGGCTGACTTCAGGCAGTTTGTAAGTTATTTCTTGTGGTTTTCTGTGCGCTCTTATTTGTTTCTCTTTTTATTTATTATGAGACCCATAGAGAGAGAGAGAGAGAGAGAGAGAGAGAGAGAGAGAGAGAGAGAGAGAGAGAGAGAGAGAATTTTTTTTAGATATGATAGTTTTATACTGAATTACATGTCGTTTTAATCATTATTGTTCATCATAATTGTGATATAAAGTGATATATTTGGTCATATCATTAATTCTATCATTTTCATTTTGTAGTTGTTTGGCGACTCGGGAGTGGATATCAGAATTCAAGTGGTGGGACTCCCAACTTCCCCGGTCGACACTCAGAGAGGAATCCACATCCACGAATTCGGAGACACCGGCGAGAGATGTTCCCGTGTGGGTCCTCACTTCAACCCCACTCAGACCCGCCACGGTGGCAGAAACAGCTATCCCTTGTAAGTATCGATGTCTCAGGCGCCACCCCAGCCTAAATATTGAAAAATATTATTCAACGCCTTTATCCAGGCTATGCCTGTCCACTTCTCTGAAGAGAATATTAAAATAACACAGGAAAAAAGTTTTGGTTGTCATCGATATGTTCTCATTTAATGATGGCGTCATTGTTATTTTTTCATTGTTTTAGTTTGCGTCACGTTGGAGATCTAGGAAACATGCTGCAGTCTGCCCAGGGCGTCGCCTCCACTCAGTTCAGGGATGAGGTCATTTCTCTTCAAGGTCAAGGCAGCATCCTCGGCAGATCTCTTGTGGTAAGGCTACACCCCCCACTCCCATCCCTTCCAAGAAGTTTTCTTCAATAGAAAATTAAAAGCAGCTTACCATTATAGACATTCATCTGTAAACTCACGAAATATACACCTCAATATTTTAAGATCAAGAACTTTTTACCTGTCTTTCTAAAACATTCGGGTTTAATAGTTACGAAAAATAATATTATGAATATGGGTTTTTTTTCTTTTTTTTCCCATATAAACCTTTCAAAATTAATTATTATTAAATCTGATATTTTAAAATAACATAACCCTGATTTTATTTTTTTCGGTAGATTAAACTGGAACGTGACGACGAAGGCACAGGGACCAACTCCGCCAGTCTGCAGAACGGGAACGCGCGCACACCCATCGCGTGCTGCACGATCGGCCGCGCCAGCCCCGCTAACTGGAGAACCCCGTACTCCGAGGACGACCTGATGGTCATGTCCGGGGGTGCCTGGTCCCCTAGTACAGGTAAAGTCGATTTATAGTTGTATACTTAATTATTGTATTCTGTCAAAACTGTTTCAAAAGTGCAAGATGTGTTTGTTGCAATAACAGTGCTGGTCCCTTTCTTCAAGTCAAAACTCACTTTCAACTCTTGAGTTTTCAAATTTAAGCATATTTTTTTTAAATAAGAATTTGAGTTGAGGAAGGAGTTGAGTGATTTAACATTTTAGCTACGACGGGGGCCTGTCGTGAATTTCGCATCGCCGGAAACCCAAAGTTTCAACGATTCATTAGCATTCCTGCATATACAGGTGAAATAATATTTTTTGTTGTTGCTGCAGGTTCCAACTCAGACGCGGGTCTCCAAGGAATCCAAACTGGCGGTAACGCACAAGGAACACAGACAAACAACCAGGGAACACAGACCGGATTTAACGCTCAGGGAACACAGACCGGCTTCAACACACAGGGAACACAGACCGGCTTCAACACCCAAGGAGCAGGTGCAGCGGGAGGATCTAGCTTTAACGCGGCGGGAGGATCACAGTTTTCAAATAATTTCGGAGGTGGATCTAACTCTGGACAAAACTCATTTGGTTTCTTAGGAAATCAAGGAAAATAAAATCAAAACAAACCAAGTTTTATAATGTTGTGTGTGTACATGTAGTGTGAATGTTCTTGAATGCTTTACTATTTATATGATTTTTTGTACAATAAAATCTTTGAAATACAAATACACTGTATATTCAGTTCCATTTCTAACTATTGAACAGATTGAAAAACCATTTAAAGGTGTTCTCTCTCGTCGGTCGATTTAAAACATTTTAAGAGCGAATTGATCAAAGGTTTACTATCTGACAAACTAAAATACATAGTTTTTATAAAGACCTTTTTCCCCATCTAAACTGAATTTCAACTCGTTTACGTTGGCTTAAACTCGATTATCAAAGAATTACAAACTTTAAACATTTAGAACTTTTTCTAATGTCTTTCTTGTCTATTGCAAAAATATGCACCTCTCTGCAATTATCGATGTCTGACCATGCAGCCCCCCTCCTCCTCCCAACGACACCTCCGATCTACGTGTGTTAAGATTGATACGTACTACTATGATCTCTTGATAATAGTTTTTTTTTTAAAATATATTTTTCCTACATTTTCTTACTGTGCAGGTATTAGAAACCCTGCATTGAAATATCATTTCGAAAGACGATAAATAAACTTGAGAAGATAAACCCCATGACCACTTGAAATGTCTGCTTCAAGTAATTTTCAGATATTTGCAGTCGCTTATTCACCTTGTCTGACGGGAAAAACTGAAGTCACTTCAAAATTGTATAAAAGTAGGCGTGTCCCACACTTTTTCAAGATTTAATTTTTTATGTTAATTTGTAATTTTGTAAACGTTGTCAGCAAGAGATGGCGAATATTTACATATCCACTTTCTGTAGTGCACATTCAATCACATACTGTTTAAAAAATAAACATTTCGTTGATTGAGTAAATAATTCAACATGTCAATATTCTAACAACTGATGCAGGCGACCCAGTCTGAAAGTCACGAGTATGGTGTGTGGGTGGGGCGGCATCTTCGCTAGCCAAGGGTTTTCGGTCCACTCTGCTCCCCATAGCAGAGTGGACCGAAAACCCTTGGCTAGCGAAGACGGTGGGGCGGCGTCAAGAAATATTTGTCGTTATAGATGTTTACACGGATACCAATCTCAACGAAAACTGCGTACAAACTCATAATAACACATTATAAAGAAGTAACGTTACTAATGACACTGTACATACATGTGCATGTATGTATATCCCAAAATTATCACTTCCGCAGTGCTAATCATGACAAAGGGCGCCAAGTTGTCATGTTGTAAAATTTTGAATTTACCGGGTGGCAGTAAATACAAAATTTAAAACATGACATTGTCATGTTGTAAATTTTGTATTTACTGCCACGCGGTAAATTCAAAATTTACAACATGACAAAATTGAAGGAGGAATGAAAAACCTTAATATTGCGAGATACTTTCAATTGTAAACAAGGTCCTTTTTTATGTTCACAATGTTGTTGTGTCCTTAGAAATTTTGAACTAATGACTTTAAAAAAGTTGTTAGATAGAACTTCACTACTAACAAACAATATAAGATATATCACATTTTATTTCATCATGACATTTCAATATTACAACAAAAAAGTTTCTTTCATTCTCTTTCAACATCACTTTCCTTTAACAAAAACAGCTCACTGCGAATAAAAGCTCAACATCATCAGTCACTGCATTTTATGCCTGTGAGTATCAAAATGATATGTAAGTTTACTTTTGCCTTTTTTAATGTATATTTTAACAGTTACAAAATGTCCTATTCTACATGCAACTCATAAGGTCAGTGGGATACAATTTTTTTTAAAAATTTGGCCACATTGTTATTTTCATAAAATCAATAGATGTTTATCATTGATAAAAGCCAAGTATTTTTAATATTTTCACAAACTCTCATAAACCTACATGTACAAATCATTTATGAGTTTTATTGCTTTTTAAGATAAGCAAAAACAAATTCCAAACATTCCCCATTCTGAGAAATAAATCCCGTTTGACATGTATAAAACCATTTAAGGTAATGATGAATATTTTAAAAGTGTAAAGTATTTATACAAAGTACAATATCAAATTCATGAATTCATTTGTATGATTTAAAACGTATGATAAAATCTACTGAAAAAACTGAAAAAAAAAAGTTATATTCAGTCATTGTCATTAATTCTCTCTGAAACTTAAAGCAACAAAATGTATTACAAGTATATGTATCACCAAAAAAAAGAAATGAAAGTTAACAATTGAACACAACACCCCCCCCCCCCCCCACCCCGAAACCCCCCCCCCCCCCCAAAAACCCACACAAACCATAAAAACATTGTTAATATTAAAGATACAGGCAAAATGTTTATTCCATGCACCACATACTTGAAATATGTTAAAATTTTCAATTTCTCACACACATTAACGTATAAATATGCACATATATTCATCATAATACCACACTAGACCCTGTTTCAATTAATGCTAACGTTCCGATACATTCACACAAAATCAACAACGATACACAAAGGTATCAACAAAATGACACATGTTGTTCAAACACTATAATATTAACTATAATCTCATGGGGTATCTTATACCACATCACCTTCATCAATAAAATATAAGACAATGATTGTACATTTATATACATGTGTGATATATTGTATTAAGCAAATACAAACTTTGGCAAAAAATATATATAACATCACATTCAAGTAGAAAGTAAAATGTCTGTTCAATTGAATGCCACAATATCACAATACCAAGCAAAGTTACATCTATTTAAAAAGCTTAATCCATGCCAATCACTGCAAGATTGAGTATTCACATCCCCCACCCCCCTCAAACCATGTTGCATAATTTCATTTTTGTTATTGTTGAGAGTGTAGATAAATAATTCAATTTGTTAGTATGTAAGAAATTCCTAAATATCAATTAAATACCTCTGTACTTGAAAAGAGAAATAATACTTATTTGCATCCCACTCCACCCTTGAAAACAATATTTTGTGGAGATTGAAAAGGGGACTCGGGATTCTTTAGGCAGAATCTCTGGACAAAGTTGTTTACTACCAAACTATAATTTTTGATGGCTAAAAGCAGACAACTCTTTATATGTCTTATATACATGTACATGTACCATACACTTTCACTTTTCATGCCAAAACAGAGATGCATTTAATTATTTCTTAAAAGTGTTTTAGAATGCCATCATTTACATTATGCAGTGTAAATCTCAGTAGAAAAGTAGTAACTTAATATGGTATTGTAGCAATAACACAGATACAAATATTCTTTTTGATTTCAATTGAACTCACTCTCTTTGAATCATCAAAGCACTTACAGCATACAACCAATTCCACTGGTATTTAACACTGCCTTATCAATTAAAGATCAAAACACAAAAATTATCAACAAAAATAAGCCTTTAAGCATGTCAGTAACGATCAAAGGTGACTGCAAGAAATGGCTGGAATACAGAGCCTGTGTTCAGGAAATTTGATCATTTTTTTGGGTCTATTTGAACAAACATTCATTTACCTACAGCACTTGACTTGCTGCACTCTGACTTAGGTAGATAATAGCACCAACAAAGTTCACGCCTGCAGCAATGATAAACACCGGGAACCATCGGCCATGACTCTGAAGAACAAGTTCCGCAGTTAATGGTCCACAGGTGATTCCAGGAATTGTTGCCTGTAAAATCACAGAATAAAATCATTGTAATTAAATAAAAATGTAATAAAATCAAAATGTAATGAAATCAATGTAATGGAAGCAACATGTAGCGAAATAAAAATGTAATGAAATCAATGTAATGGTATCAAAATGTAATTGAAATAAGACGTAATTCATATAAATACATGTACACTGACCTTATAAAAAATACAAAATTTCAAAGTGATTTGATGAAAACAAAAAACACCTCTAATTAATATACAGTCAAACTTCGCTATCTCAATTAGATGGGAGAGTTTAAAACTTTCCGAGTATTCGAAATATCGCTGGTAAATTACTTAAAAAATAAGTATAAATCACTTTGACATATCCATTGTATTCGAGATATCAGTGTTCAAGATATCGAAGTTCAACTGTATATATATATAATGCCCTTTTTAGAACTATGAAATTTGCAAAGTGGTTTTTGTTACAGAATTTTATCTGACTGCATTTACACTATTTAAACTACGAACTTCTATAACAATCATTTATTAAATTTTACCCTGTCTTATCTGAAAACCTGTCTACTCAAACTTAACGAGGTTTCACTATAGTTGTTTTCAATTTCAGAATCAATATCTATGTATTGTATAAACATCAGAACAAATTTACATATGATCTGTACTTGCCCGAATTGAAGTACAGTAGAACACGCTTATAACAAAGTCCCAGGGACGGGCGATTTTACTTCGTTATAAGCGTAATTCGTTATATCCGTCAAGTTTTCAACATGTAATGATAAAGTCACGGGGGAATGAAAAACACTTTGTTGTAAGTGTCAGTTCATTATAAGCGTGTTCACTATAACCATGCTTTACTGTATTAAAAACTACTAATTTTATAATTCTGTAGATTACTGACTTTTCTTTGTAGAGTTTTACTGACCAGTGTGTTGGAGATGGCAAAAGTGATCCCAGCATGATTTGGGGCCACCTCTGCGTGATTACTTAAATGTCCTGATGAATTACAAGCACTCAATCCTAGGGACAGGGAAACAAAGCTGAAAATAAGAAGACTCCAATTAAATACATGTAGTAGTTATTTTTAAAACAAAATTTATTGCCTACCTGGTACCACATCTTTTCTAACTTACATTACTTTTTTGGTTTGACAGAACAGTAAAACCGAATAATACCAAAAATAAACAAGCACATGTACACAGGTTGTTTTAATTTGGTTCATAACTTGTTTGTACATGTAAATATATGAGGATTTACAGATATTTTTAAACTACAGAAAAGTTAAATAACAATTTTACTCTTATGCAGTATGGTAAACAGTGAAAGGACATGTTAAAATCATTCTGGCAGAGCAACATGTATGATTAAACACATGAAAATAAAGAATCAATCAATAAAATGAAAAGAAATCTACATATAAAGTGATAATGTTTTTTTTTACATGTACAATGTACTTACAAAACAGCAAGGGATAAATTATTCACAGCGCTAAAAAATAAAATAAATAATCCTGGTCCAAGGAGACCTATGCTGGTCATTAGTCTTCTCACTGACAGCAACGTCCACTTGTCCCTGGTGATCAGGGAGTCGGCGAAATGACCAGCGCCTGTAAAGTAGGACAAAGAACTTAATGTACATGTATAATGTGCTTCAGGTTAATGAAAGATAGTTCTATATAATTAAGATACAATGTGTACAGATGCAATGAGTTAACTATGAAAGAAGTAAACTGATTTGTTTAGCGATTCAGTATTTGATATGAGATGAGAATTTTATACCTGTATTTGTGATCTGATTTCAAAAGTTAACTGTCATGAAAAGAGTTATTCACTGCGTGTTCAAGGCAGTTCACACATCTGATACATCTAGTCCAACTAAAATTCCTTAAACTCTACTTTCATTATAGTGTTGTTACACAGGCGTCTCACTTTAAAAATATTTTATTTTATGAAAAGATTATAGTACATGCAAAAATCTTATCATAAAAAAAATGTTTTTAACATCAGGCTCCTGTGTTTTGTAAGTGTCGAAAGCAAAGAAATCTCACCCATTCCGACTAGAGAATTCATGATATAAGGCACAGCTGTAAACATTATATGACTTTTCTCTGCTCCCAATGTGCGGGTCATATATGTTGGCAGCCACTGCATTATTATGTAATTGGACCAGTTCATGCTGAAATGAGCTATATAAATGGACCACAGGGGCCAATGGCATAGGAACTCTCGCCACGACACGTTGTTATTATTGACCTGTAATAAGAACAGAGTTAAAAAGAAAATTGGAAGACAAATGCAAAATTCTTGTTATGGTTAATTTTGTTCAGATTGATTGCATTTGCAGTGTTAAAAACACATTCCATATCAAAGGAATTCATGTCTTTATGAAAATGTCCTTTCAAGGCAAAATGTCGTCTTACTATTAAGAATTCAGTTTGACATAACAAAGAAGACCTCAGCTTCACTCCCTACTACAACAATTCTAGGTTCATATTTTGTAAAGATCTCCACCCCCCAAAAAAAAAAATAAATATTAAAATTATATAAAAACCTTAGGTGGGTCCACAAAGTCCTCTTCTGTTGATGTCCTGATCTCTTTGTACATGACTATCCACAGAAATACCCACACGAAACCCATGAACCCGAATAAATAAAACATCCACTCCCAATCTAGATGAGGGCATAGCTGCAAAAAATTACACACTTCATTGTATAATCACTTTTCATTGACAATATCAGAGTTTCAATTATGGTACTTAAAACAATAATTGATGCTACAACAATCCACATATTTTGTTCCAATTTATTTTGTACCAAATTTACAATAATGTATCATAAATATGTATTGTGAAATAATTTGAAAAAAATGAATTTAATTTATTTCTACACTCAGTTTATTGTTTACAAAGGAAATGAGTTGGAAATCAAAGCGCCACATATATTATAAAAAAAAAAAACAACCCAGGATATTTTTTAAACAACAATAAAGCCAATCAGTAGTCTTATGTAGGAAAAGTGAATGAAATTGAAATGAAGCTCTCAGGTTTCTCTGTTGGTAAATCGCCTTACCACTGAGGCAAAAGTTTGCCCAATTGAGCCAAATGCAACCAGGTAGCCAAAAGCTCGTGATCTCTCTTCACATGGAATGGCATGAGAAAAAATGTGAAAAATTGTAGGTAGACCTGTAAGCAAAATGAAAGTTCAACGGATGTAAAAGTAGTTTTTCCAAGACAAATACACATAATCTACCAGATGTTATATGATATATTGATATTACAATTTACCTGAATATCCCATTGTTTAGTCTTACTGACAAAACAATAGTACAATTATGTCAACATAAATACCTAATCCTTCTCCTAGTCCCAAAAGAACTCTTGATAGAATTAAGGCATAAATGGAATGAGCAAAGAAGGGGACAAGAAACGTCGACAAAGACCAGAGAAGAACGGCAATGGTCAGCATCATCTTTCCCCCATACTTTTTGGCTCCACTACCACCGATCACCTAAAAAGTAAATAACAATAAAGACAGTTTAATACGACATCTGGTTCTTGTCTTAATACTAAATTACATTCTAACTTGTGAAAATTTCATTTAAATATGCAATTAATTATAAGATAATCTAATAAATCTTTACATTACATTATTGCATGCAATGAAATTCTGTATACAAATTACAATTAACTTGTGAGATGCATTGAACCTCTCAATTCATGATGTTTGAACTTTGCTACATTTATGGTTGATCATGTTATTTTAAAAATGGTTGCAAGAAAGAAAGAATTAGATTACAGTCTGCTTCCAAAGATTTCTTGTTATTTTTTTTTAAAAAGGGATATTCTTTCTTTTACATTATCAAACTGTAAATTCCTAACTGAGAGGAATTAATATGCATGTAAAATCATAAGAAGAAACCCTTGTGAAATTAAAAGTTCATGACACTTTTATTTCTCAGACAGTTGTAAAATAAGAATTAACAACAATAGTTTAATGCTTGTGACAACATATTTTCACAATTTGATAAAAACAGCAAAATGCGTTATTTATTACTTTCCATAGATAAAGAATCTACAGTATTTGCATCAATTAAACAATCTTAATAACTTTTTTTTTACCTGGCTACTCATATATCCTACTGCAAAGGAGCTAAGCACCCATCCCTGTCCGTGGAGATCCCATTTGTATTCATCTGCCATGGGCACTATAGCAATAGGCATGATAACTCTGTCCGCAGAGTTGATGAAGTTGGCAATAGAACATAATGCTATTGCATGTGATGCCCTGCTCAACATTTTGTGTTTCCTTGATTCTCCAGGAACACTGTCACATCATCATTCTAAGTAATTGAAAAAAATACCAAATGTCTTATATTTTCCCTTTTGAAACATCTTATTAAAGCATGTTAATTCAGTCAATCATATTGAAAAAATGACATTAAACTGTTACACATGGATGAGTGCATGTTTCATCTACAGTAAATCGCAGTATGGTAATTCTATATGAGAAATTTGGACGAATGTGGTCTATATGAAAAGGGTCTAGTAAATTTGATCGATCTTACTTAAAATATCGACCAGGTTTATTTCTTACAGTTGTTTTCTAGTGGTCGAAGACGTGGCAAATCCATCACAGCAGTTGACAATAATAACTCAATCAAAACCGCTTATATCATTAAGTACCTTATCAATACTTAGTTGTTTACAAATAGTGTGTTGTGTATTGTGAATAATTTCTTTTATAATAAACAATTTCCCTATGTTTATGAGTATATCTTTTTCCTTAAAGAATAGACCACAAATAATATTTGCAATATTAATATTTCTAATGTTATAGGAGGCTTATATTGCTACAATCTGAGCGAAAACTGGTATTACTATCCGGATTACTGGCATATGGAAGAAAGGGAAGGGGGAGGGGGGGGGGGGCAGACTCATCCAAAAAATCTTGACAAGCCCCCCCAAAAAAAACAAAACCCAACAACCCCCCCCCCAAAAAAAAACAAAAAAAAAAAAAGAGAGAGAAAAAAGGGAAAGTGCAAATTGCACATAAATCGCTTTTCCCTCAATAATTTTTAATTGGAATAAACTATGGGATCAAATACAAATTTATACTATTTGAAATTAATAAAATTAAGATAATCATAAAGAAAAAGTTTGCAATTTCTTAACCGAATTGATATTTTGACCTTTTTGCACTGATAAAATGCTGTTTGTATCCATTAACGATTCAACATGCAATAAAATTATTTAAAAATCTCAAACTTTTTCTCAAATTTTAATAGACTTGTCAAAAATATCTTACAAATTCAGAAAAGAAAACCAAAAGTATTGGTCTATGATGTAAATTTTGAGATATGGCATGAAATAAGCTAATTTTAGGCAAAAATTGGAGTTCATTTTTTCGTGACTTTTATGAAATATTAGTTAAATGTGCCAATACACGTCGATAGAAATATTGAAATATTGTTAAAATATGTTTTTTGAAACAACACGAAGATAACCCAATGCATAAACTAAATGGAAATTTGGTCTGCACTGAAAATAAGGAAGCTAAAATTACAGTACTCTAAAACAACTGAGTTATGAAAAATCTTCATTTTCTTCTTAAAAACCTTCCGCCACAAAATATAGTTCCTTACTTAACTCTGTAAATATGTAATTTTTCCTTAACTATTTTATTCAATATAGTTTATTAGGCATTGTAAAATAGGAGTGTACAAGTAGAATTAATATATGACACAGAATTTCCAGATTAGAGGTGACCCAAAATGGCTAGCTAAAATCAGAGAAACGAACCTCTTTAACAGTGGTGGTGGTGGTGGTGGTGGGTGGGGGGGGGGGGGGGGCTATAACTTCAATTTCACAGTTAATTATCTTTGTTCCACTTCGATTTATTTTACATCTCCACCAAAAGAGGGGAGGGGGACTCAATTATATTTCAATTTTCTATATGTAGATTTATGAAAAAACCGCACCCCCGGATGCTAAGTGCCTGAGAAAGAAGCATAGTTCAATTACTTTGATAACAATATAGTTACAATCTCTTATAGATTATATGGCAACCAAAAATAATGCACACAACGGAAGTTGCAGAAGGTGTGGACAAATATGAAATTACCAAAGTAAAATACCCAAACCCCCAAACCCCCCCCCCCCTGGCAAAATAAAATTAACCGTAAAGATATCAGAAAAGAACCTTTTTTTTAATTCCATGTATTTAGACTTGTAAGGGGATGTACTAACATCTTTCCCTAATTTCGTATTTAATTTTAAAGCTCTATGCCGATTTAAAATCAGCGAAGGATGCGCCGCCATAAAGTCCTTTTTTATCAGAACCTGGTATCAATGCACCACTACTTCCTCATTTAAAATAATGAAAAGATTGGTTCAATGACATAACTATCTTTTAAAACGCAATTTCAAGATCTGCCCTTTTTCTATCATCTCGATCAAGCTGAATCAATTAGAAACGTTATGCAAAAATGAACAAAAGAACCAGTCTTGCAGACACGTTTACCTTGGAAAAAAATTCAATAGATTACGGATTATGAAGAGCAACAGGTGAAATTTGATCGTAAACTGCGTTTCAGTTTTGGAATCAAACAGGAAGAATAAACGAACCGGACCTCTCCTAGGCAACTCCCACATCCCAGCATTCCAGTCTGACACCACACCTCCATAGTCAAGACATCGCAATGGCAGGGGTTCATGGAACTGTAAGTAACATGTAATAGACTTCTTTGTTATTTTATTCATCAATAATGTGATACCACTTTTTATGTATAAATTTTACCCCGAATTTTGGTTACACTCAATTCTGTTTTGTTAAAAAAAGAGAGCAAAAAAAAAAAAAAATTAAAAAAAAAAAAATCGGACATATGACGTAAGGGCAATTTCTAAATCAACGTTAGTTAAGACTAAAACTTTATCAATTTGCCAGCATAAGAGCTCTTAACTATTGTTTGTAAGATTTTATAAAAAAAGTTAAAAAGTCAGCCCCTCCCCCAATCAACATTTTCTTTAGGACGTTTCTTTACATAATGAAGTGTGAGATAAGACAGAAATAAGAAGATGTAAAGAAACATCACACCTTATCATAACAAGTTCCATTAGTAGTTAGATTTTCAAGAAAAATCGACTTGGCGGACAATTGACCCGATTGTTTTAAACGTTTTAAATACATGTTATGTAAAATTTATGAGAAGAAATTTCAGGGATGAGTGAATATATATATATAGAAATAAGAAAATGTTAACTTTCCTTATCCTCTTTTCTCGAGGCAACCAAGTGCAAATATAAATAAAAAAATATAAATCCGTCAAAAAATACATACATATATTTACCAAGCGCATTGATCAGGATTACATAAAGCGTTGTCTTGCAGCACATGCATATCAATCGTTTTCTCCGCACCAGCTGATACTATGTTCAACATGACTCAATGTACTCAAACTTCTTAATTAAGGGAATTTGTTTTACTGAGTGTTTCGTAGAGGGGTGGGTGGGTATTATTGTAAAATATTTCCGACAACTTAATGTAAGGACAACGCAGAGTCAAGTACATGTATCTAGCTAGTCCGAAATATCTGACGTTTAAAAAAAAAGCCAGGATTTTGATATTTTACATGCCAGGAAAACGTCGTTTTCCTGGCATGTAAAATATCAAAATCGTTAAAAAAGCAATGAAAACGTCTGATATTTCGGACTAGTATCTAGCTAACAGACTGTGTTAGAAAATTGGAGAAATAAGTCCAAAACTAGTACATATAGATATGTAAATCTTGTTTTGAAAACAGCAAACCCAAGTGTTCTGCCGTCATCACTTCAATTTAAGAAAAAAATGTTTTGCAAGATCATAAGATCATTAAACGAATTAGGCATACAGTCATCCTGTTTAAAGGAAGTTCAGCGAAATGCCCCATTGAAAAAAAAAATGATTCGATTATAGAACTTGATCCACAACGGCGAGATATGTCGCAAAGAAACTTCTGGAAAACATAACCAATTGGCGGGTGCTGATTTTTCTTTTGAGCAAAGAATACGCATGCCAATGAAAAATATTCTGGATAAATGCACTCGCACTGGAAGTTCAAATCCTGCATCATGGTCAACTTGCAATTAGTTTTTAGAGTTTCCTCGAATATGTCAATTTACTGCATATATCATCAACGAAAGTCTTAGATTTATATTTGCTAAAATTTTGATATTGCGAAATTTCTTTTCAGATGGTAACATCAGCTCAGCACTTTTTGGAATGCGGCAATAAAGACTGTGGGAAGAACTGCCAGTTTTACTGCAATCCATGTCACAGACGATTGTGCGAAGAATGCAAAGATGAACATCAGAGGAATCCGATGACAAAGCCCCACGAAGTAGTCCCATTCAATCAACGTAAACATCAACTTCCGGTAGAGAAATGCACGCTCCATCCTACTCGAAATATAGATATTCTTTGCAAAGAATGCAATGTGCCTTTATGTTCCAAGTGCTCAACGATGGAAAAACACCATGGACATACATTCAATGATCTGGAGGACATCTTTGCAGGGAAGTTTGAATCTAATGGTAAGAAAATCTCCGAAATCCAAGGATATTTCCTTCCTACAGCACAAGACTTGAAAAAGGAAACGGAGGAAGATGCCAAAGAAATAAGGAAGATTATGGACAGCATTAGAGATTCTATAAAAGACGAAGCCGAGTCTCTCAAGAGTCTGGTAGACAAAGCAACTTCAGAAAAATTAGAACACGCCAATTCAATAGAAGACTCGCTTCTCAAACAGTTAAAACCACAAGAAACAACTTATAATGAATACATTGCGTACCTTGAACGACTTGTCGGGGGTTTTCGTGGCAACTTTCTCTTAACCAATGGCGGAGGTTTATCTGTTGACAGCATGGAGATCAAACCCATACCAGAAACAACCAAACCTAACCTACCAAAATACAAATTTGGTAAATTCAGCAAAGATAATGTTGGCAAACTACTTGGAAGTATAGTTTTTCCTAGCGTTAAAGAGGAGAAAAGAAAAATAAAACCCATGGAAAAGGATTCTTTTTCACAGTTGACTCCTGCAGGGGCGCAGGGAGAACAAGAACAAAAAGCTGACGCGATAAAGACACCGATTGTCACCGAAGTCAGGGAGTTCAGAGT
This sequence comes from Magallana ariakensis, assembly GCA_020458035.1. NCBI lineage: Eukaryota > Metazoa > Mollusca > Bivalvia > Ostreida > Ostreidae > Magallana > Magallana ariakensis. The sequence goes on from CM035817.1 coordinate 30,690,043, forward strand.
ACCAGGTGTTGACAGCACTTGTCATTTGTCCGTGGATAAATCAGACAGAGTCTGGGCCAGTGATGATGATGGTAACCTTGTCCAAACAGATCCAGAAGGGACTCAGCTACAGAAGATACAAACCAGTGGTAAAGATGAGGGCTACCACACAGTCACATCGACTGGGGACCTGCTCTTTACAGACAAGAACAAAAAAATTATTAATAAGATGACATACAATAATAGAATCAGCAAATTTTTTAAAACAGGGGACTGGGAACCACTCAGTATACACTCCTCCCTCATCAACGGGGACGTACTGGTGGGGATGAGAAAGGACCGGGAGGCTAAAGTCACCAGGTATAAAAACGCGAAAGAAATACAGAACATACAGAGGGATAACAAAGGTCAAGCAATGTATAATTCTCCATTGTACATCACAGAAAACACCAATGGAGATATCTGCGCATCTGACTATGAGAAGCAAGCTGTAGTAGTGGTCAGTAAAGCAGGACAACACAGGTTCTCCTACAGAGGCCAAGATAAAGACTTCCACCCTTATGGAATATGCACTGACTTTTCCGGAAACATCCTAATTAGTGTTGGGCTTTTATCAAATGGCACAGTAGAAATCATAAGTCAGGACGGCCATTTTCTGAGTAGACTATTCGCATTGGAACAGGAGATAAAGTCTCCTCGTTGTGTATGTGTGAGTGATAAAAAGAACTTTTATGTGGGACAAGAAATGTCCAACAAGGTGAAAGTGTTCAAGTATGACTTTTAGTAACTCTCCATATTTACAGAATCTATAGAAAACACCAAGCTTGCAGAAACTCTTTTGAGTGATAAAATAAAGATAACTTTTGACTGAATGTGAGCTATGACATACAGTTTTGAAAAAAAAAAGATTGAACCTTAAAAGGCCAAGGTTATGAACTTTTGATTGGAGGTGATTTTATCTCCGTTGCATTCACCTATTTTAAAATAAATCAACAATATTCTATATGTTGAAAAAGATTAAAAGGATTGAAATGCGACTTTAAATAGTGTTCAACTGAACTGAAAAAAAAATTAAAATGCTATTATCGGGACCATCCTTTTTTCCTATAAGGTTTGTTTGTATATGTCGTAATATTTACATAACGTATGGAAAAAAATATGTAATGAACCCACTCCTTTCAGTCTGAATGGGAAAGGAAAATGTTCGAAGATTGATAATTTTTAGTTCACCTGAGCTGATGAATCAAGGAAGCTTTTCTGATTACCTTTTGTCATGCTGTCGGTCTATATACTTTTCACAATTTTTACCTCTTCACAAGAATCCTGTGTTCTATTTCAAACAAGCTTGCCACAGACTATCCATATGGGTAGGATTATCTTAAATTCTGAAATATAGGGCTAAACCCCTTTTAAATGTGAGATAATCCCAAAAAGGGAAAAAATGATCGCTGACTTGAAAAACATTTCTCCATAAGGACCATTGCACTAGAAATGGCAATATTTACAAAAAAAGCTAGAACTATGTTTAGTGTAGATTCTAAATTGTTCAAACCATAACACACAAACCAAAACTGGAACCCAAGGAATGGCTTAATGTTAAAATTTTAACATTTGAACAATAAAATGCTTTCTTTAGTAGTTTATGAGGATATGAAGGTAGCTAGCATTGCAGAGAAATTACAAAGCGTTAGAAGAAGTTTCAATGTCGTTTGACTGGATTGCGTAATCGACTTTTAAAGGAAAGGATTGAGGAACAATACATCTTTGATGTGAATATATTATGATAAATATCATATTTACAATATTCCGAAGAAAAAAAAACATTGTGCAATCATTCAAATTTAACGTTTTCATGGTACGGAATTTTAGGATTTAAGATAACACTCTAAAAAAGAAGCATCGGTTATGCAGTTTTCTCGACTGATATGTTGTGTAAACTATACAGCGTAATCTCATCTAAACTTTAAGCCCAAAGTGTCAATCATTTATTTAAGGAGGTTCGGTGGTCAACAAATTAACCATCAGATCCACCTCATTTAAAAAAAATGATTTGTTTAGCTATAAACTATCATTTAGTAAAGAAAATTTTTATTTATTTTAACTTTAAAATATGAATGTTTCCATGGATACATCGTTATATAGAGCTCTTCTTTGTACGGAGATTTATATAGTCTAAAAATGGCCACGACCATCCAGCCTTCTTGAATGTATAACACTTCATTGACAGGCAATGTTTACACAAATGTATTTTTTTTTTGTGCATTGAAAAACACATAGTTACGATCTTGTGTTTGTGTTATGTACTTGTTTCTTCTTCTTCTTCTTCTTCTTCTTCTATGTAACAACGTATTTTCAATGAACTGACTGTTATAGATATTGTCATACATTTTACCCTAAAGTCGCGATTCGATGATATCAAAGTTCGATAACAACTGTTTCCTGAATATGCTCTTGGGTTAGATGAGAAAGTTACGGGACTACAGACCTGTATCCCTGTGTACAGACCTGTGACTCTCGTTCTTCTTTCAATTCGCTTGTTAATTTTAATAAGAACAAGATTTTGACGCCTGTGTATCAAATATAACAACTGTGTATTCGGTTGTAATAAAGATTAACAATATCTGCATTGTGCACAGTGAAGGAAAATATGTTATATTGAATAAAGTTGCAAAATGATAACGGTGATTGTTGTTTTGCTTCGTCTTCAAAAATAGGTGTAAAAATATCATGGTAAAAATTGTACTGCTTTAAAATAGAATACTTTATTTGAAACTGAGACCGTTACTTAAAAGAAAAGAAATTAATTGTAATTCACAGCTATATAGAAACTGATAGGACTAAAATCTACACGATCCAGTTCTATCAGCAACCTAAAAAATTACGGACTGCACGAATTAATCATGAAGATGTCAGACTCAAATTCCCATAAAAGACTATTTGTCCGTTTCTTTTATCTAACGTACTGATGTACATTAACAATAATTTAGTTAATTTTACTTATTTTACGCGATCAATTTATAAATTTGTTAAGGGAAACTGTAACCTGCGTTATGTAATTTTTTCTGCAATGGTCGCTATACCTTCATGACCCGCATGAATCATCACTCCAAATAACAAAACACATTGAAAAACGTACAAAGATATCTATTTTCAGGGGGCGGACCTAGAAATTTTCGAACGAAAGGGGTGGGGGGGGGGGAGAGGCAAGAGATTTGGGGCTCGCAACAAAGTGAAAAGGGGAGGGGGCAGAATTATACCTAAAAATATTGTAAAGCAGAAATAAACCAATTTATCTGATTTTGCGAAATCTCCAATTTCTCTAAATGAGTATTATAATTTTCGAATTTTCATTTATCATTTGCCTTTTATCAATAAACATCTTTAACACGCATTTTAACCTATTTCCTTTAAAAATAAAATTAATACTTACACATGAGAAAATAGTCGATAGAGTAAAAAGAAGTGGGGAAAGTGTAGGGGCCCCTGTTGCTATACCTACCTGTATTCAAAATCCCCCAGTAGATCCATGATGTTCTCATCTTTACAGTTTACCTATATATCTACATACATTATCCCTAATGTACCCCTATCTAACACTAATTAGTTTATGGTAAATAAATTGATGAATTAACACTGACATGATATGACTTGATACGAAGATTGACACTGTACATGTATTTTAATGACTTGAGCATTAAAATTCAGAAGATATAGGTACTGTATTATACCAATGTCAAATAGTAAATATGTACGACATTATTACAGTGCAAAAGTAAAGGTATATGTTTGTGAATTTTGAAATAAAAGTTAATCAAACAAAACGATCATTTTTTTAAAGCATTTCTTTGTCTACTCTTGGGCTATTAACTCAGGTCAAGAAATCGTTATAATTATACACTTAACAATTATATTTAATTTTTATTAACTTAGATCACCTCTACTTTAAAATTGAATGCCAGCTAGGACTATAATAAAAAGTATTGTGTCTAAAAATGCTAAGATTATTTATTTATATTTGTATATTTAGCTAAACAAGAAATAGAATTATATATACATGTATATGAAGCTAATACAGAGAACAACTTTGTAGAAGTTTTCATGAAAACACACTAACAATAGTTTTAATTTTGAGATGAGACGAAGAGGGTAGATTAATGATATGGATTTAACATACTTGTAAATTTTATAAACGAGGAAGCACAGAGCGGATCTAATCTCATCTGCTCTTTTCCCCGTCTTTCCAAAGTCGAAAACACATTACCAAAGCCATTGAAATATGCATTTAATTACACTAGGTGTTTTGTTAAATATTGTGGATTTTGAAATAAAATATCTTAGCTTTGCAGTCATATCTCAAACGGGAATTATCATTATAAATTTTTATCAAAACTTAAAAATAGCGCAGTAAATTTAGAGGTCATATCTTTTAATCAAAGGTCAATGCAATGACGCCCCTGCTACAAATTTAGCTTCTTTATGACTTTCATAATAAGTGATAAAATATGATGTAATTTATTATATTTTGATCATCATGTTGACACATTTATTTCAAAGAATTAATGAATCGTGCAATTTTTTTTTCGGAATCCTTTAAGGTAACTCCAGTGTTTTAAAAATCTGTGTCAAACCAAACATTTTTTAATTTGAACAGTTAAAACAACTTATAAACTTACTATAAAGGCCAAAATATTTATACCTTTGCACGTTTGTTTTCCTACAGTGAGCTTCAGCTCACAGCCAAAATTTAACACCATAAAGCATGATCTTATAACTTATTGAATCATGCACCAAAGTAAATCATGTTATGTTATAATTTAAGCAAATCAATTGATTATCATTAAATCATAAAAATTTTATTGATTTTCTACAGAAAATAAAAAAAATATAACATTTTTACTTACCACGACCTTCCCCAAAAATCACAAAATTGAATATTTTTGGAAAATTCTAAAAAATTATTCAGTTTACATACCTTTTTAAAAAAATATTTATTAAGAGTTACATATTTTGTTAACAAAAAAACATAGTTTATCAAAATTGACCATCTAGTTTTTGCTTGATAGTCTCTTGAACACGTGTACCCCCATATTAAAAATGTAAATTTTACAAGTTGTTTTTTGCAAACTTTGGAAAAAAATTGAAATGTACCAAAAAGACACAATCTAACAGTCACTGATATTGATATACTCAATGAAACTGTATTATACATATAAAATTAAGGTCGAGACTGCCAAATAACACATAGAATTGAGTGCAGTAGTACCACCCTCCCTTTCTGTCAAATACTTACTATCAGGTTTTTAAACATATTTATCTGTAGTACATTAAACATCAATCAGTGTTATATAGTTTTGATTAATGTTCAAGCTACACAAGTACTTACTTATCCTACCCTTGTCCCGGAGGACACATGATGTCGTCAAGCTACATAAACGCAGTGTAATTGTTGGAAGAGAATGCATACAATACGTACAATTATATTACAAACTCATTCTCATTTACCATGTTTACATTTCGCTGCTTTCCTTGCTTTCTCCAAACCCCTCTAAACGACGGAGATGCGATATTTTCACAAATTTCCCACTTTTTGACCAAACCATAGTTATTTTAAAACATTTGTTGTGCGCCGAAATTATAGACGGAAATTTAGCACGCCGTGTAAAAAAAGAACCGGATCCGAAAGACACTGGAGTTACCTTAACTGTTTTTTTTTATCATCATATTTTACTAATTTACACTCACTTTGCTTGTGAATATGAACGTACTGAAAAAATACATTCAAGGACTAAATGTAACATTTTGTAAAAAGACATAAGATATAAATGTAATGAGCACATGCTAATTGGGTCTAAGAGGGCAAAGATTAATGATTGGGGAAGTAGATAACACATCATGTCAAGTCTTATTTTACGTCATTCCAAAGTCTGACAAACAGTGTTGTATCATATCGATGTTACACTAGAATCTGGAGTTTTGCAAAAAGAAAAAAAAATCTAAGTAAGTGTTTTAAGTTACCATTTGAAATTTAAAAAGCAATTATGTAAGAATTGTTGCATATTTAACTAATTTTGTTTTTACTCCTAGTTTGTGAATGCATTTTTGTCATGCCGGTGTTTGAATGAAAGGTCTAATGATAAGCCATTCATGATAAGCTAAAAATTTTCTCCACGTTTTTTTTTCAACTTCGATCCGAAATTTATCCCCTCTTAGTTTTATGATTAAAAAAAATGTTTTAAATATTAATCCCAGGTATGTCTAAAAATCTGCTAATTTTGGACTGCATTTACTCCAATGTGTAAATGTAACAGTGATGATATTATAACTGTAATCCCGTTGATACAAATGCAAGTTTGCAAGTGCAAACTATTAGTAAATTCAAACTATATGAAACACATTATAAGGGCCCAGCTTTCGCTAACATTTCCTTTATATATGTTACAAGAACTATATATTTGCACATATAGTTTCAATAAAGTGTATCTGCCGGACCCCTTAATATCACAATCATCGTTGAATTGAGCATTGTTCAAAAGTTACTTTTCGGTATATTTACACTTTTAAAAAATGCTATTCACAAAGTCGATGTTCTTAATGATAAAAACTATGATCATAATGAAATTAAATTATGTACTTAAAATCTGTTAAGAGTGGGGCATCTAACGTTATAGCTTGCAAATAACAAAATTATATCTTGGTGGATATAATAGTAATGCTCTGGACCTAAATATTCACGGCCCGTGTCGTTTGCAAGACGCAATTTTAACACGATTTTCCTAGATTCAAGGATGGCGAATTATGACCTACAAGTACGTTAGAGTTTTGTCTCAAATGCATCATCCATTATGTGCGAATAGAAAAACCAAGTAGACGGTTGTTAATTAGACCTATTATTGGTTTCGTGCATTCAAAAATGCATATTGTATGTAATCTGTTATAATACACTAAGGCAATTTTTTCAGATGGCGGCCTCTATACCAGTCGCTGCTGAACACTGTTTGGAGTGTGGTGCTCTAGACTGTGAGGAAGTTTGCCCTTTCTACTGCAATCCTTGTCACCAACGATTGTGTGAAGAATGTAGAAATCAGAACAGTCCAGACACCATCAGCTATGACCATCAGATCCCTGTGGAAAAATGTAAGCTCCATCCGACTCGATACGCAGATATCCTTTGTAATGAATGCAACATTCCTCTTTGTTCTAAGTGTTCAACCATGAAAGAGCATCGAGGTCATACATTTAATGACCCGGGGGAAACGTATGCAGAAAAAATTGCACTTTGTCATAATGCAATCTCGAAAATACAAAGAAATTATCTTCAAACTTTTCACTATTTGAAAAAGAGAGAGAGCAATGGCGCAGAAATACGGATGGTTATGGATGGCATCAGACAATCCGTAAAGGCTGAAGCTGAATCCTTAAAGGAGTTTGTAGAAAAGATGACATCAGATAAATTGGAACATGCCAATACGATAGAAGAAACACTTTTGAAAATTCTAAAATCACAGGAAAAATCATTTGAAGATTATATTGTATACCTAGAAAAAAATTACAGAAAGTTTCGAGACAATCTCTCTGTCAAGAATTACAAAGTTTTATTATTAACCAGTTTTGAAAACTGGATAATCCAGTCCATTCCAGATATAAAGAATCCAGTCCCACCAATATTTACTGAAGGTCAACTTTGCAAAGATGATGTTGCCAAGCTACTTGGAAGTATTCATTTTTCTGATGATAAAAAAGGAAAAGCTATGGAGACTGTCTCTATACGTTTAAAGCAGAACGAAAAAGACAAAGAGAAACATTCTCTGAAACTAACAATGCCACTTCATACCTCTCTTGTTAGGGTCAGGACGTACACAGTACCAGTTGTAGACCATGCATATCATATATCGTTGGATAATTCTGGCAGATTTTGGGTCAGTGATGGAAGTGGGAACATTGTCCACATGGATGTACGAGGAAATTATCTTCAGAATATAAAAAGTAGTGGTAGATTTGAGGGCCATCACACAGTCACACAGGACGGGGATCTGATCTTTGCAGACAGAAAGTACAAAGTCATTAGAATAATAACATTGGAATATAGAATTACTAACTTCATTAGAACAGGAGGGTGGGAACCTTACAGCACACACTCCTCCCACATCAACGGGGACATACTGGTGGGGATGGTAAATGGTAGAGAGGCTAAAGTCACCAGGTACAGCAAGACAGGAGAAGAAATACAGAACATACAGAGGGACAACAAAGGACAGGAACTGTATAGTAATCCACACTACATCACAGAAAACATCAATGGTGATATCTGTACCTCAGACTATAACAAGCAAGCTGTAGTGGTAGTAAATGAATCAGGACAACACAGGTTCTCCTATAAAGGATTGAAAACAAAGTTTTATCCCTATGGAGTATGCACAGATATCCTCGGCCACATAATAGTATGTAATATTTACACAAACACTGTTCATATTCTAGATCAGGACGGTCAGTTCCTGTCACTACTTCTTACACCACAACAAGGGGTAAACTATCCTCTATGTCTTTGCGTAGATTTTGAGAACAATCTGTGTGTAGGACGATGGAACTACACAGTGGAAGTGTACAAATATCTTTTTTAACACTCATAATGTGTCAGACACCTAAGACATTTTGATGTATATCATCATAGAAAAGCATTCTTATACCGGTATACGATTGAAGCTCAACAATATTAATGAATTATGACATTACCTTTAAGAAAAATGTATAATGTACTACATATATTTTATCATGAGTGATCTTTCGTAGTTTTATCCATTTTAGCGAAAACTATTTTTGAAAACTCTTCGAGTCGAGAATTCTAATCAAATTGCAAACAACGACAACAAAATTTGCTATTCTTGGAGAAAATAAGCACTTATAAGAATAAATAATACACTGTAGATATTATGATGATTTAAGCCTGTATCACCTTACAAGTTTTCATAATGGAACACAGACGGGTTATATTACCAATTCAAAAGTATGTATAACATTTAGAAGCACTTCATACGCTCCCTACTTTTTGGCATGCAATGCATTGACCACTTCGGACAGTTACTGTTGTGCACTCTTTCCTTTTCGATTCTTGTCAACGATCATTAAGTTGTGATTTAAGGAGACACTACAGACACCCAATGAAATAATAGTTTTCCCATAATTGAATTTTGATGCAACGTAAAATGTATGAACTTTACAAAAATTACGCTTTGAAAAATCTAATATATTTTATGTCTTATATTTTATGTTTTTCATTTTCCTTGCAACTTTTTGTATCAAACCATCGATATTAAAATATACGACTCTCTACCACACCTTTTCATTAACCCCTGTTAATTGCGCTGTTCCCATTTTTTTTTTAGATTTATCCGCCTATTCATATAGTCAAGAGTGTAATGCAACATAATCCCTGTAAAACATAATTCAAATAGTACTTCGGCAATTAAATTGACAAAGAATCAAGCAATAAATTATTACAAAAGAAGACGTCGTTATAAGAAGAATTCTAAACATATCTTAATATTCCAGGAGTTGACAACAGGTGAGTTAAGATGTTAACTTGATTTTTTGTTATCACCTCTCAGCAATATGCACCCCATACGTCAATCAGAATTTGGAAGATTTCCATTACTTCTGTTGATGAATTGATTGGAGGTTTAAGACAAAAAGCAAATATAAATTCTTTCGTCGTTCAGCATGTTGTCACCGCAAAGCAGAAATTGTTGCTAGTTTTGAATGAGAATAAGTCAAGCGGTCCCTGGGGATAGGAAACGGGCCGAATCATGAAATTTACTGTTTATGTTACCATTGCAACTTCGGTAAAACATGGTTATAGCCAAGCGGCAGACACATGTACGTTGTTATGAATGTAATTTGATATATTTGATTAGTTCATAACATTGTCTTAGAATAGGGAAATGAAAAAAAAAACTTCGCTTTATGCTTGAATTCGTTATAAGCGAGCTCACTATAACTGCGTTTAACTGTTATAATATTTACAGTAGCTAATATTGGCTGCCTTTAATTAAATCATATTTCAATTTAATATAGTCACACTATTGATGAATAACAAAAATTATTATATCTCAATATGATTATTCTATATAACGCGACATCTGATTGGTTCTAGACAATCACGTGCCAGGGCAATAAAATTTCATATTTCCCTGTCATCATCATATTTTTCATCATATTCCATCCCCTCGAATTTTCATTCCATGCTTATGAAAAATCCCGAAGATGAGCATTCAATGTAATTCAATGATTAATTCTATTAAAATCGTTTTAAAACCTTTTTATATCAGAAAACTGTCATAGAAAGAAACCGGTAAACATTAACTACGTTATTCCGTTACTAGAGTTAATAAAAACCGATTAGAAACCGATGTATTCTAAATTATCACCTGTCGTTCGGTATAATAAACAATTTATTGCATGAACGTTCGGAAAATATGAAGATTTATTCCCCCAGAAAAATTATCTTCCCCTCGGTCGTTGCCCTCGGGAAAAATGATTTTTCATGGGGGAATAAATCTTCATATTTCCCTCACAATCATGCAATAAATATATAATATAACACTTCATTGAATCTATTAATTTATTGCATATTTGAATTCATTTAACAACCTATATATTCATTTTATAAGAATTAAAAGTCTATTTTAAAATAAAATAATATTTTTTCATGACATTTTTATAGCTGCAGGTCTGTAGCCCCGGTCTGAAAAAAATTCGTATGGACGACCTGGGAGCTACAGTGCCGCCCATTGATAAAAATTGTATATTTAATGCGCACAAAAATGTGCGCTAGTTTTGGACCGATTAATCTTATTTATATGCAAATTCTTTGAAAACAATTTGCACCTAAATCCTCCATGCAATTAACTACTTATATCATCTCTTTACTTGCCTTTGATAGTCTTTTAAACACCATCACCAGCCCCGTAAAGTGAAGTGGCGCAGTTTGTTTACATGTAAAACTGGCGACTCTCGATCTCGTTGTAAAAACATTCTTGATTTTCCGAGGGCGATAGAGTGCTCCGGAGAAAGTCTGAGGCAAGTAAAGAGACGATATCAGTTATAAATGGCATGAAGAATTTAATGGTAATAATTGTTTTTACAGAAGTTGCGTATAAATAAAAGTAATTAGTCCAAAACTAGCGCAGATTTTTGTGCGCAATAAATATACATTTTTTTTCAATGGGTGGCACTGTAGCTCCCAGATCGTCCATCCAATTTTTTCAGACCAGGGGCTACAGACCTGCAGCTATAAAATGAACCCCATCCCCCTTCCAACCCCCCACCAAACAAAAAAAAAAACAATTTAATCTTGAAATACACAAAATCTATTTGTATTCATTGAAAGAGGCTTTCGAACATGACATTGTGTACTATGTTTTGTTTCACAGAGAAATATAATTTAAATCATCCATCACTGATAAAAGTAACTAAATTGTTGGTAACCCTCCACCCCCCGCCCCCCGAAAAAATAAAAAATAAAAAAAAACCAACTGTATTACTTTTCTGGAAACATGGTTAAATTATTATATTTTATATATATATATAAATTATATATATGTTTTGTTAATATTTCGGCAAAAAGAGATAAAATGCAGGAGCAACTGTGTAGCAATATCCTGCTTGGCTTACTCAAATAAACATATGGACTTTTCTCTAATTAGTCTATAAAATCCATTGGATAACCAGATGTGTGTGCCTCCATCAGTATGTGAGGGGAAGGACAGGCCTGTACAATAGCATCAGCAATGTAAACTGCAGCAGCTGTTGCTCCCAAGCTTTCAGAAGACCTTGTCCATTCTACGAATTTCACTATAGATAAATTACCATCACATCAGGCTGTCTGTAGTCGATCTTTCCTATAATGACAAAAAAGAACCTCAAGTTTCCAAAAATTTTACAAACGAATTTAAAGAGGCTGGATGGTGAACATTTTACTTAAAAGATCTTTCGTAAAATTCTAGATTTCAAACTTGAATTTTTAAATTTTAGATTTCAAGTTAGGGCACTTGTTATCAAGGAGATTATTTAAGTCTAAAGATAGCTATGACCAGTGAGCCCTCTTATACCAAAAATTATAGAAAATCAAGTTAAAATGGATTTATTTCTCTGCATAAGACCTAGAGTAAGTAAAAAAATAATAAACTACTTGGTAAACTTAAGACAAAACATCAAAGAGAACAATTATTAGTTAATTTTTAAATATCTTTGACTGCTATGTCATTTTTTTTAATTTGTATAAAGACATCAACAAAATTATAAAGAAATATACAGAGAAACAGTAACAAATATATTGATTAATTAGATTTAAAATATCAATGTGCTTCAGTTTTTCCTACTTTGCACGATTCTCTGCCACAGCAATGGAAAAGGTGCGGACAAACTCTGGCAGTTCTTCTGAGGTCTACAACAAGTAAACCATTACATCTGTCTGAAGCTGGTTGTCTGTAATGGTCTGCAGATTAACACTCATATTTAGCAATATTATTTCAATGGAATTAAAATGGCTAATACTGCGGTAGTAAATAAGTGAATTATCTGCAAAGTGCAATTGTGCAAAATATTTGCAATATAATCTCAGATGCAGAACAATTATTCACAAAAATTGTGTTTTAATATCGATGTTCAAACGATGCCTGAGGTAGAGAGCAACATTGGATATGTAACTCACCTCTTGTACACACAAATACATGTCTCAAAACATTTTCTTAACAATGCTGACACCCTATCTAAGTGCAAAACTAAAAACTTCCATTTCCATTGATATGTTTTAAATCTACCCGACATGCCTTTTTAAATAATGCTGTATTAGTTATATATACATGGCCAGGAAAAGGTAAAAAGAATTAATGAAATGTACAAAGCCCTAGCTGAGTCCCCGATCTTAAACTGTTTTATGAATTTCACTGTTTTGTGTGTAACTTTATAACTACTGAATAGTTATAGCAGAGAATGGATATCTTTAACCCCACCGTAAAATGGGTAATGTAAAACTATTGTGTCCCCTTGTACAATTCTCTGTGTAGTTTAATGTAAATAAAATCAGAAGATGCAATTTTCCCCAACTCCTGAGCTCCTGGTCAAATTTAACATATCTCATTACATGATAAAATATTTGAAATAATTTTACTCCAACCTTAAATCTTTCCTTTAAACTTATCATTTGATCTTGTAAATAATAAGTTCATAAGTTAACCTAGTGGAATCATAAGAAATAAAATAATCAATACATTATTATGATAGATATAGAATTCACACATAAGAATACATGTACATTCATATACAATAAAATATTTCACAGCTCAAGTATTTAAAATTCCCCAGGCACAAGACACTGGGTAGATCTATTTTTAGCTGGTTGGGAGGAAGTGTAAACTTTGTATTTCCTGTTCCAATGGCTGCCATGACACCCACGATATTAGTGCATGATTCCTCTTAAAAATGTTAGTATACTTCATTAAAACTTACTCAGAAGTTACTGAAGATAATGCTAATTGTGCACTTTAGTATATTTTTTGAAATTTTATTAAAACTCATAAAGAAACAAGAATTTTACATAAATGCCATAAGTTTTAAATACTTCCAATGAACTACATGTAGGTTTATTTTAAAAGAGTAAGAGTACATAGTAAAAAATCCAATAGTTCAATCTAATAAGTTTTTACAAGAGCTTGGACTTTCGCTGGAATGTAACTACATGTATCTACATTGCTCATCAAACAAGTTGTCAAATATTGACCTTAATTCTTTCTTCTAACTCGCTGAAAGAAGCTCATTAATATTCATAGACTGTCGAAATCGGAAAGCTTTTTTGCCATATTCTGCTCTATTGTGTGAAATTGTTGCTGTTTTAACTGAAATATACATCCCTAGACAAGTCGGACAAGTGTCATTGAATTCAATGACTGGACAGTAAATCATGGGAGGACCCCGTTTTGAACATCAAATCAGATTTGTCGCGTACTGCCCAAAGTCCAAGCTCTTGTTAAAACGGCTCTGAATTAGATGATTGTATTTAACCCCCAACCCCAATTGTGCCCACTCTCCCAACTGGACTCATGATTTAAACAAACTTTAATTTGCACTACCTGTGCTTTCTCACAAGTTCCAGCTTTCCTCTATATATTCCTAATATGCAAAAATTTGATCCCCTGATTGTGGCCTAATTCTTCCCCTAGAGGTCATAATTTAAAGAACGTTGAATCTACACAATCTGAGGATGCTTCCACACAAGTTACAGCTTTTTGTCATTGGTTTTTGAGGAAAAGATTTTTCATTATATATACCTATTGTTTTAAAAGTTCTACTCTTATTGAGACCCACACTACCCTCAGAGATCATAATTTGAATAAACTTAAATATTCACTAACTAAGTTACAGCTTTTCTTGTCCCTTGGTTTTTGAGGAGAACATTATGAAAGGTTTCTCTAAATACGCGCACATGTATATTCTTATTATACCCGCACTTTCTAAAGAAAGTTCGGGTATATTGTTGTTATCCTGTTCCGTCTGTCCGTCCGTCCGTCAGTCTGTCACGTTTTACTTTCTCAAACTGCTCTTACATCTTATAAACCAGCAAACTGAACTCTTGGAGTTTGATTTGGGGTATCATGTTGTTTTGTAAAAAACTTTCAAAAATTTTCTGGTAGTCCTAGGGGTCTGATAATTGGTAAAAAATGACGTTTTTTTCGCAAAAATTCTTCTTCCTTGAACACCTCCTACATTTTCAACAATAGACAAATCATCTTTTAGAATATGTTTTGAGGTATACTATAGATGCGCAATTAGGTTTCGGAAATTTCAATTTTGTCCTGGGGGTCATTTTGTGGCTGAAAAATGACCTGTTTTTTTTTTTTTTTTTTTTTTTTACAAAAAATCTGGTTTCAAAAACGTCAACATTTTAATTGCAGTAGCCAAATGACTTTCTAGAATATGATTGGGGTGTCATTTTAAAGTGTGATCGGGTTTCAGAATTTTTTTTTAACACAGGGATTGGTGCGCAACAAAAATGACGTTTTTTTGCAAAAAAAGTATGGTTCTCATAACTCCTCTTACAACTTTTGGAGTAGCTATGCCATCTCTTGGGATATGATTGGGGCTGTCCTATAGATGTGCAGTAAGGTTTTAAAAATTTTAATTTCATCCAGGGAGTCAAATAATAGCAGAAAATTGACGAATATCACTCCTCAACATAACCTAGATCCCAGAACTCCTTATGATTTAATGAATAGACACATCATATCTTGGGATATGATAAGGGCTGTCCTATAGATGTCCAATGAGGTTTTAAAAATTTAAATTTCATCCAGGGAGTCAAATAATAGCAGAAAATTGACGTTTATCACTCCTAAACATAACCTATATCCCAGAACTCCTCTGATGATTTAATGAATAGACACATCATATCTTGGGATATGATAGGGACTGTCCTAATAGATATGCAATAAGGTTTTTGAAAAATTAAATTTAATCCTGGTAGTCAAATAGTTGCAGAAAATTAATGTTTATAACTCCTAAAAAAAACCTAGATCCCAGAACTTCTCATATGATTTAATGAATAGACACATCATATCTTGGGATATGATAGGGACTGTCCTATAGATGTGCAATAAGATTTTGAAAAATTTAATTTAATCCTGGTAGACAAATAGTAGCATGAAATTAACATTTATCCCATGCGCGCATCTAGAGGGGGGTCAGGGGTCCAGACCCCCCCTTTAAAATTTAAATTTCTTTAAATTACATTTAATTTATAAAATTGCCAAAAATATGCCTCGGACCCCCCCCAAACTCAAATAACTGTTGCCCCACCCCCCTCCCCTGGACAAATTTTCTGGATCGACACATGTTCGTATTCCTCCTTAGACTGTAATTAAAATGACGGGTATTTTTCTCTTAAAATAAATAAACCTTGCATTTATTTTGCTTAAAATTTAAAAAAAAACCTTACATTTACACTCTTCTTAATTGTCGAATGATCTATTAAAATCAAAATATAATTTGGGGTCTAAAACGTTTAATAAACTGGTAAATGTTTTTGTTAAAAAAAAATCACATTTGACAAATGATCTATTGATATATGATCAGAAGTCTTATTTTCTGCCTAATATTCAAGTTTAAATTAATAACAATAAATAATTTAAATTAAATGTTTATCCTCCACACACCCTATCAAATTCAGAGTCTTTTTACATGTGTACAGTAGCAAATTTTAAATCATTTCTTGATTGGTATTTTTCTCTAGATGCACATACAGATTTTGGAAATTGCTTTTTAACTTTTATCGATAAGATAAACAAAATGTTATATGTATTCGGGGCAATGGTAAATTCTCCTAAACAAAGCAGGATCATCATTAAGCTAGGAATTACCCATATGGATCAAACACTACATATGAATAAGATAAAAGGGGGCATAACCTATATACAATTTGATGCGCACAAAGAGCAAGAATAAATATGGTTTAGGGATGGAGGATCTCAAAAGTTAAAAAATTATCAAAGTATATCATCATTTCCTATTTCAGATGGGGGGGGGGGTTGGTGAGTTGGTGGGTGGTGGTGGTTTAAAGACAATAATCCCATAGGGTCATAGCCTACATTTTATTTGATGCATCATAATACATTAAGAAAAAAGACCCCTTCCCCCCTATTATAACTCATATAGACATGATAAGTCTCTACACTTATTTACATGTAATACACAAATTTTTAAATACAATATGTCACAGGGTCAATATGGGGTCAACTCAATAGTGTACGTCTGACAAATGAAAAAAATATCTTTTGCAATTAAAATAACGGAAATTGTACAAATGTGATAGGATAGGTAACAATGATGAGCTAATTTATCGATAAATATTAAAAGATGATGATACAGTATGCTGGCAAAGGGAGATCACTTATTTAGAAAGTGAAAGTAATACTTATGTATACCAGTGTCTCATAATATTGTGCTATTACATGTATTATGCTTACCTATATTGGTCAACATCATAATGATAATCCAATTAGAGCACAATATGAATCTCTTTAGCTTATCATCACAAAAGAAACGTTTAATTAATCCTATTGTGCATATGGAAAACACATACCAGTATGTACACCACGTGAAACCCATCTAACCAAAGAGCTGGGTAAAACTAGTACCCACAAATGCGACCTGTAGACCTGTGTTGTGTACATAACTTCGGACAAAGATTATTTACTTGTAACATGGATGTATTTTCATGACTTTATTCTTTAAAACCCCTTGCACTTTTTTATTAGGTAAATAACTATGTAAAGCACACATTTCAGCTTTAAGGTGGTACAGGACACCTAGCTGCATATTGTGATGTACTCCCTATTGAAATAAACATTTAAGTATAAATATAATATTTTTCCAAAAAATAATGTTACCTAACAGTGAAGTGCAATGGGTTAGAGCGTTAACTATGTGTCTGTAGAGAGTTCAAATGCTGCTGGGGCTTTTCTATTTTTTACTTAAAATTCCAAAAATTTTAAAAATACATGTATTGTAAAAATTTAAAATTATAAAACGTCACTATGAAAGAATTTTGATTATAACGCACTGAACTACATGTACAGGCTTTCGTTGTTATAAAAATATTCTGATGTTTATTTATCCATGAGGAGTGTGTGTGTGTGGTGGTGGTGGTGGGGGGGGGGGGGGGGGGCAAGTAATACATGTAATTGTGTTTGCAGGGGTGGGGGGATTGGGGTCCGAGGTGTATTTCGTGGTAATTTTACTACATGCATTAATATAAATGATTTTTTCAAGGGGGGGGGGGGGGTCTGGACCCCTCATTCCCAACCCATCTCTAAATCCGTGCGCACGATGTAGAAGCAAATCTAAATTAAGCCGGCAACAGCCGAGGGGAGGGGGCATACTTTAATTTTGTTTGTAATAATATATAGACCATACTTTCTATGACATAAAATGAAAAGATTATTGATTAACTTAAATTTTACATGCAAACAGTTCAACCACAAACTGTACATTTAGGGCCGCTCATGTGTATTATGTGCATATGGCCTTCATTTTTACTAAAACTGGTACAAAACAGTGTTATTTAGGGGCAAACACTTGGTGCGGGTATTACTGTCTAATGACAGCATCTAGTTCAAATTTTGTACCCTCATTTTGGTCCCACCCTGTCTCCGGGAATCATTATTTGAAAGAATATACACTACCTAAGAATGCTAAAATACAATTTTCACCTTTTCTGGCCAAATGGTTTTTGAGATTTTTGTATTTTTTGAAAAATATCAACAAATTTTCAATACTTCTAAATTATTTCCCCCTTAAAGAGGGCATGGTCAATCATTTGAACAAACTTTAATCCCCTTAACCCAATTATGCTTTGTGCCAAGTTTGGTTGTAATGGGGCCTGTGGTTCTGGAGGAGAAGATAAAATTGTGAAAACTTTATGACAACGACGACTTTGGACAAATTTTGATCACAAAAACTTACTTGGTGGGCTAATATGGGGTCATTTGCTCCTAAAAATGTGATGTCAGCTGTCAAGCAAACGGTTCTTAAAGCTGACATGAATTGATTAAAACAGTTGGTCGCCATATTAGTTTTGATCACTTCTCAAATCAGTTGCTTTTCGATCAAGGCATTCAGGTCGCACAGACCTCTAAAGGATAGAACTACACATTATTGTTATATGTTTGTAAAACAGAATAAAGGAAACTACAATTAATGAAACATAAAAGAAGGTTTATTCGTTGAAAGAATGTTCTAGGTATCCGCATTATCTTGCATCCCTGCCTTACTTCGATTGCACATTGAACACGTGTGTCGTTCATACAGAATTCACAACGTTTGCATCATATTGTAAACTCCGGCCGCAAACCATACCCTGTAGTAGACAAAAGGGAAATAATGCGTATTGAAAAATTCGTGTCAGCTTTAAAGAAATAATTAGGCAATGCATAGTCTTCCGGTGAATAGTAGTAAGAGTAGTTTAACCCTTGACCTCCATATAAATAGTCATGTACTTCTAGGGAGATACATGTGAATCAAATTTAAAGGTTTGAAGTCTGTCTAGAAAAGAGTGTTTTTGATATTTATTAGGAAACACTTGCTCCACAGATAAACAGACAATTAGATCAATAGACAGGTTCAAGACATCAAGCCCCCATTTTTTAAGAGGAAAGGGGATTGAGTGGCAGGGTCATATCAATCCTAAATTAATCATAGTTTAATCATAATTTTTTTTTTATATTTATACGCTTATATATCTTTACTGCCAATGTTTATATTTACAATAATTATAGTTTAATCATTATGATACTTTTTTCAGATGGCGAACTCCATACTAGTCACAGCCCAGCACTATTTGGAGTGTGGCAATGAAGACTGTGAGAAGAACTGCCAATTTTACTGCAATCCTTGTCATCGACAATTGTGTGAACAATGCAGAGATGAACATCAGAAGAGTCCAGTTACCGATAACCATGAAGTGGTCTCCTTCCTAAAGCACAAACGTCATCTTCCTGTGGACAAATGCAAGCTCCATCCAACTCGAAATGCAGATATTCTATGCAATGAATGCAACATCCCGCTATGTGTAAAGTGCACAACCATGCAAAAACACTTTGGCCATCAATTTGTAGATATGGAAGACATTGATGCAGAAAAGTTTGCATTTTGTCTTCAAGAAATCTCCAAAATTCAAGAATATTTCCTTCCAACATCAAAAGACCTAAAAAAGGAGACAGGTGAAGATAGCAAAGAAGTAAAGACAATCATGGATGATATCAGAAACTCAATAAAGGCTGATGCTGAGTCTCTGAAAGACCTGGTAGATAAGGTGACATCAGACAAATTGGAACAAACTAATATCATACAAAAATCATTACTTAAAGTGTTACAACAACAGGAAAAAACATATGATGATTACATTAATTATCTTGAAAAACTTGCAAAAGAGTTTCATGGCTATCTTCCCTTAAGCAATTTCAACGTTTTATCATTTGCCAAATTTAAATATTTGAAAGTCCAATCTATACCAGAGACAACTAAACCAGTTGTACCAGTGTTTACTGCTAGTCAATTCAGCTATGATGTTGTGAGCAAGTTACTTGGAAATATAAGTGTTTCAAACATTAAACCTGATAAAAGAAAAATAAAACCCATGGCTACTTCACCAACACAGTTGAAACCTACAGGGAATAAAATGAAGAAAGAGAAAAAGAAACCTGACATAAAACATCCACTGTCTTTGTCTTCTTCTCTCACCAAGGTTTGGGAGTACACAGTGCCAGGTGTTGATGGGGTATGTCATATATCACTAAATAAACCAAGTAGACTCTGGGTAAGTGATGATGATGGAAACCTTGTCCGAACAGATCTACAGGGAAATCAGTTACGGAAGATACAAACTGGTGGTAAACATGGCTACCATTCAGTTACACAGGACGGGGATCTGATCTATTTAGACAGAAAAAACAAAGTCATCAATAAGATAACACAGGACAATACATTCAAACAATTTATAAAAACGAAAGATTGGGCACCAGTCAGCATGCACTCCTCCCACATCAACGGGGACATACTAGTGGGGATGAGAAGAGATGCAGAGGCTAGAGTCACCAGGTACAACAAGATAGGTAAAGAAATACAGAATATACAGAGAGACAAAAAAGGACAGGGACTTTATAGTGATCCACACTACATCACAGAAAACATCAATGGTGATATCTGTGCATCAGACTTGGACAAAAATGCTGTAGTGGTGGTGAATAAATCAGGTCAATACAGGTTCTCCAGAGGTCAGGGGTCAATATATGATATATTTGGTCTCTGTACTGATCTTCTTGGTCACATAATTGTTTGTCAACATTGTTTACATATCAAATACAAAATTGAAATCCTCGACCAGGACGGTCAATTTTTGTCTGTACTACTCACAGAACAACAAAGGGAAGGATGTCCCTGCAGTGTGCGTGTGGATGATGAGAACAATCTCCATGTCGGACGTTTCACAAACAGAGTGACAGTTTACAAGTATCTACAGTAACTTCTTCTCTATAAGACCTCAAATCTGCTTTTTTTATGCGTCATCTTTTAAGATGCTTGTTTCAATTTTAAGTAATGATGCTGGAATTTAATTAAGCACATTTGAATATAAACTATCTGATATACAATGTACGCTTAGAATCATCTTTATAAAGTAACCAGACAGTTTGATGTTGTTGAGGAGGTTAGCTGGCGCATCATTACCCTTTTTACCTCGAGTACCGCCATATTAGTATTTGATTTCTAGTGTTACACTTATGCTACACATCTCCTATATCAGGGCGAGAGAACTGTTAATGCTTCGTCGCAATCAGGTATTTCACTAAACAAAACATGTTGCATTGGACTGATTTAAAGGTACACATTTCCAAAACCAGGTTATATGCATATATTTAGGAAACTATCAAATAAATTTCTTATTATGAATATCATACTTTAATGATTTAAAATTGAAAAAAAATATCTATACAGAATTTTTGTGCTTTTTCCACATCTATGTAGGATATATGCCTCAAACAGTTCTGTATAAAAACATATCAGACAGTTCCGAGGCCCGTTAAGGTCGAGAACTGTCTGATATGTTTTCATACAGAGCTTTTTGAGGCATATATCGAACTTAAAACACTACCATTGAATTTCATTGTTGATTTACCGGAGACAGTCCGATTTTAAAGGATATCAGTACTAACCACTGGTAACGGTCTGATATTAAGAAGCTCACTAATATTGGACTGTCATAGGTAAACTTTTAGACTGCTGAAACAAAGGAATGACATCACAGCAGTGTGTTAAGATTTAATCTATGAAATATTACAGGTAAAACTTGATAATCAGAAATTAAAAAAATACTTTGATAAAATGTGGAGAGATCAAGAGTTCAAGAGATCAAAACTCCTATTTGACCAATATGATTAAAAATTACTGTAGCTAGGAGTTCCTAATCTACAGAAGTGCCACTTAGTAGAAAAAATTCTTTGAATGTCCAGAAAAAAAGTTGGAATTTTCAAAATTAAAGTTGGAATTTCCATTTTTAATCTTGAGATTTTCAACTTTAAAGTTTGATGTTCCAAATTAAAGTAAATAATACTTAGAATTTTCAACTTTTATCTTGGAATTTCTAACAGTAATCTTGGAAATTCCAACATTTCAGTTTGAAGTGATTTCTTGTAAATACAAAAATGTGTGTTTCAAGGCTACCTTCCTTTCACCAATTTCAACATTTTATTATCTGCCAGATTTGAAAAATCGAAAATCCGACCTATACCAGAGACTACTAAACCAGTTTTACCAGTGTATACTGCCGGTCAATCCAGCTATGATGATGTTAGCAAGTTACTTGGTAATGTTGAAGTTCCAAACATTAAACCTGATAAAAGGAAAATAAAGCCCATGGCAACTTCATTAACACAGTTGAAACATACAAGGAAAGAAATGGCGCCAAATAAGTAGAAATCGGACATGAAACAAGCATTGGCCCTGTCTTTCTCTATTACCAAGGTCAGGGAGTACAAAGTACCAGGTGTTGACAATTTACATCATATATCACTTGGTAAATCAGGCAGACTCTGGGTCAGTGATGATCGTGGTAACCTTGTTGAATCAGATCTACAGGGGAATCAGCAAAAGAAGATACAAACCAGCGGTGGACGTGAAGGCTACCACACAGTCACACAGGACGGAGATCTGATCTATACAGACCAAGACAATAACCTTATCACTAGGATAACACTGGACTATACAATTACTAAATCCATCAAAAGAGGAGACTGGAGACCACTTAGCATACACTCCTCCCACACCAACGGGGACATACTGGTGGGAATGATAAAGGGTGGAAAGGCTAAAGTCACCAGGTACAATAATTATGGAGAAGAAATACAGAACATACAGAAGGACAACCAAGGACATGAAGTGTATAGTTATCCACACTACATCACAGAAAACATCAATGGTGATATCTGTACATCAGATTTAGACAAACGAGCGGTATTGGTGGCCGATAAATCAGGATAACACAGGTTCTCCTACACAGGTCAGGGGTCAATGTTTTATCCCTATGGTATCTGTACTGATCTCCTCGGTCACATCATTGTTTGTGATAATTATTTTGAAAATAAGACAATTGATATCCTTGATCAGGATGGTCGTTTCTTGTCTGTACTACTCTCACCACAACATGGGTTGGAGTATCCCCGCAGTGTGTGTGTGGATGCTGAGAAAAATATTCATGTGGGACAAGATCACACAAATACAGTGACAATGTATAACTATCTACAATGACTGTCAAACGTGTCAGACAGCAAACATGAATAGAAGTAATCAATTTACTCTGTAGATATACATGTAGAATGTTTTAATTTTTTCAGACCACTTTTATTACCATATTTTAAAATGCTACACGTTTTGATATCTAATTTTGTCTAGTATAGTAATGCATACATGGTTTATAGGTTTATGCAGTATAGGTGATCTATAATCATACATTTTTAATATTGCTAAACACTCTCATTCTCTACATTTACTCGTTAAATATATATTTAGTTAGATTTAATTAAAATAGTTCATTACGTATTATACAGCATTTAGGACTAATAAATAAACAATTTGCAAGTCTGGCTGACGAGTTATGAAGCTGAAGCATCAACCGTCTATCTTGGGTAGTGTTGTGCACGCACAATGAAATTTGTGCACGCACTCATACAATCCCGAAAAACCAGTCTAATATACCCATTCGTCCACCGATTTACCCTCCAAATGCAACTATGAATGAATGAATCCGTGTGAATGAAAACAAATGCACAAGTGGAAATCAAAACATGAAATAATTAAAATGAATAAATGCAGTTATGATGAATAACTAATTAAAATGATTAATCCTGTGGCAAAACAAACAAACAGACAGACACAGTCATCGAACTCAACCTCTAGATTTTAAATTTCTCAGAAAATGAAACAAATCGTTGTACTATTCTTATTTTTAAACTCAAAAGTCAAAAGTAAAGATGACATGTTAGGAAAAAATGAACACACTTTGTTAAATCAGCAACCTTTGATTATTTGCGTAAGACCATTTGCAACACACTTCTTGTTTTACATTATAAATACTAGATGCTGTCATTAGACAGTAATACCCGCACCAAGTGTTTGCCCAAAAAAATAACACTGTTTTGTACCAGTTTTAGTAAAAAGGAAGGCCTCGTGCACATAATACACCATCATCGGAACCCACGGGTTTTCTATCTGTTACACTGCAGTGTAACGGATAGAAAACCTGTGGGTTCCGACGATGATAATACACATGAGCGGCCCTTTATGTACAATTTGTGGCTGACGTGACGTTTTATAATTTTAATTTCTTACAATAAAGGTATTTAGCAAAAAAAGATAAATTTTTAAAATTTTGGAATCTGAAGTTAAAAATAGAAAAGCCCCAGCAGCATTTGAACTCTCTACAGATATGTAGTTGACGCTCTAACCAATTGCACTTCACTGTTAGGTAACATTATTTTTTTTGGGGGGGGGGGGATATTATATTTATACTTTATTGTTTATTTCAGCAATAGGGAGTTCATTACAATATGCAGGTGTCCTGTACCACCTTAAAGCTGAAACGTGTGCTTTACATATTTTTACCTAATAAAACAGTACAAGGGGTTTAAAAGAATAAAGTCATGAAAATACATGCATGTTACAAGAAAATGATCTTTGTCCGAAGTTACGTACACAACACAGGTCTACAGGTCGCATTAACGGGTACTAGTTTTACCCAGCTCTTCAGTTAGATGGGTTTCACGTGGTGTACATAACGGTATGTGTTTTCCATGTGCAGAACATGCATAAACGTTTCTTTTGTGATGATCAGCTAATTAATGGATTCATATTGTGCTCTAATTGGATTATCATTATGATGTTGACCAATATAGGTAAGCATAATACGTAGTACTCGCACAATATTATGAGACATCGGTATACATAAGTATTACTTTCACTTTCTAAATAAGTGATCTCTCTTTGCCAGCATACTGTATCATCATCTTTTTAAAAATATCTAAATAAGCTCATCATTGTTACCTATCCTATCGCATTTGTACAGTTTCTGTCATTTTAATTGCAAAAGTTATTTTTTCATTTGTCAGACTTAAATATTAAGTTGACCCCATATTGACCCTGTGATAGTTTGTATTAAATTTTGTGTATTACATTTTAATAAGTGTAGAGACTTATCATGTCTTAATAGGGAGGAAAGAGTCTTTTTTCTTAATGTATTATGATGCATCAAATAAAATGTAGGCCATGACCCTATGGGATTGTTCTGACCCAATGAAACAGGAAAATACCATAATCTTGAAAACTGTTGAGATCCCCACCACTAAACCAACTATATTCTTGTTTCTAAAATCATTATGATGCATTAAATGGTGTAAGTACATGACCCCCAGAAGTTGTCTTTAAACCACCCCCACCCCTCTGAAATAGGAAATGATGATATCCTTTGATAACTTTTAACTTTTGAGATCCCCCATCCCTAAACCATATTTATTCATGCTCTTTGTGCGCATCAAATTGTATATAGGTTATGCCCCTTTGGAGACACCCTGACTTTCCAAAACTGGATATAATAAAATATTTTATCTTAATCATATTTATAGTGTTTGATCCATGTGGGTAATTTCTAGCCTATTGATGACACTGCTTTGCTTAGGATTACAATTGCCCCGAATACATATAACATTTTGTTTATATTATCGATAAGAATTAAAAAGCAATTTCCTAAATCTTAATGTGCATCTAGAGAAAAATACCAATCAAGAAATGATTAAAATTTGCTACTGTACACATGTTAGAATGTATTAAGGTGGCTCACTACACCTTGAAATATTTTCTCAATTCAGCAGAAAATTACTTGATTATGATATATATTATAATGGATAAGAAGTATTTAAGTCAAATAGGCAAAACATGTGCAATTTTGGATGAAAAATTACATTTAAGAAAATTCAATTCAGTAAACTTGAACAAAAGCTCCAGGCGGATTTGAACTCATGATCTGCGGTTCAGAAACCCAATACTTTAACCACTGAGCTACGATGATATACAACCGAATCGAACAATATAAACCGTTTAACAAAACATTTAAATCGCCATCTTGTGACTTAGTGTCTTAAAAAGTATAAGTCTGGGTGTAGTGAGGTACCTTAAAGAAGACTCTGAATCTGATGGGGGTGGGGTGGGTGGAGGATAAACATTTAATTTTAATCATTTATTGTTATTAATTTTAACTTGAATAATAGGCAGAAAATATGACTTCTGATGGTTTATTCCCCGAACGGCTACTCGCCAAAACAAACACCTAATTATTTTAGGCAATTACGGGGTCCTCTAAGGGGGTACAGGTAGAATATACCTGTGTCCACCTGGATTCCCCTAATCAGTTGAATTAGCATAAAATCAGAAGAAATAAATGCATGTTTCTATAAATGTAGTAATGCACATTTTTTAAACCTAAATCAATGTTGCAGTTTTCAGTCATTTTTTTTAATTCTGTTACTTTTCAACAACATGTATTACATGTATATATACTAGTATGCTATAATTTAGTACCTTTTTATATAGGAAAGACTCAATTTTAAGTCCCAAGGTGAATGATACCAATCATTTTATCTTTCTAATTATCCATGTAATTTTTGTTACTTTGATTAACATATCAGAAGCAGCACCCATAATCAACCCCACCACCCTAGTCCGAACTATTACATGTTATCTGTTTTATCTCTCTCTCTCTCTCTCTCTCTCTCTCTCTCTCTCTCTCTCTCTCTCTCTCTCTCTTCTGGTGTTTCCATGCTTTCTCGTGATGAGTCTCTCTCCATGTGTAACATTTAACTAATTCTGATCATATCTCAATAGATCATTTGTCAATTATGCAAGGTGTAATGTGATTTTTTTTAAGAAAAACATTTTTTACCAGTTTATAAAACTTTTAGACCCCAAATATTTTAATTTTAGTACATCATTCAACAATTAAGAAAAGTGTACAATATGTAAATGTAATGTTTTTTTTTTAATTTTAAGCAAAAATTAATGCAAGGTTTTTTTATTTTAGGGACGACGGACCCAATTCAAGATTTCGTACCTCTGCGCAGAAATCGCGCATATGCTATGAATATGACTGTCGTAATTACGTACATCAGAATTAGAGAAAATAATAATAAAATTTTCATTATACTAAACGTTATTTGTGATGCCAAAATATTTTTAGTGGAGAAAATTTAATTTTAAAAAATTAGTCCGAATTTCCTCTGTTTGCGACAAGTCCGTTATATTTCCACGGTTTATAAATCATACAACGCCGAAAGGCAGTTTATAGTCTTATGTTCTGGTAGATATAGAATTTATACATTAACCTAATAATATTTATATATTTAGCAGTTAATGTAACGACAGGCAATAAATAATTATGTCCTATTTTCAACGATATTTCTGAAGAAAAATGAACCATGCAGTGAACTTTGACACAAACCCTCAAGAAATTTAGGTCGATGACCTACATTTTTTTTTCTGTTCATCGGTAAACTAATTGACTTCTTAATATTACAATTTAATTAGAGTAAAAAATCTATTGCAGAATTTTTTTAATATCAGTTTTTATACCACGCCCCATAAAATTCCCATTCCTTTCTATTATATCTGCGGATTTTCGTACCCAAATATTGAAACGTCCCTTGGTTAAAAAAGGAAGTCGATGATCATGTAATTTTTTTATTGATTTTCACTCACCATATGAACTGATTAACATTATATAAAAAATTGAATTAAAAATCTATTGTAGAAATGAATTGGGTCCGCCGTCCTTAAGAGAAAAAAACCGTCATTTTATTTAAAGTCTAAGTAGGGATACGTACATGTGTGGTTCCAGAAAATTTTTCCAGGGGAAGAGGGGGGGGACAACAGTTATTTGAGTTTGCCCGGGGGGGGGGGGGGGTCCGAAGCATTTTGTTGGCAATTTTATAAATTAAATGTAATTTAAAGAAATTTGAATTTTGAAGGGGGGATCTGGACCCCTGACCCCCCTCTAGATCTGCGCATGGGATAAATGTTAATTTTATGCTACTATTTGTCTACCAGGATTAATTAAAATTTTTCAAAATCTTATTGCACATCTATAGGACAGTCCCTATCATATCTTAAGATATGATGTATCTATTCATTAAATAATAAGAGGAGTTCTGGGATCTAGGTTTTTTTAGGAGTGATAAACGTCAATTTTCTGCTATTATTTGGCTCCCTAGATGAAATTTAAATTTTTAAAACCTTACTGCACATCTTTAGGACAGCCTCTATCATATCCCAAGATATGATGTGTCTATTCATTAAATCATAAGTTCTGGGATGTAGGTTTTGTTTAGGAGTGATAAACGTCAGTTTTCTGCTACTATTTGACTTTCTGGATGAAATTAAAATTTCTAAAACTTTATTGCACATCTATAGGACAGCCTCAATCATATCCCAAGAGATGACATAGCTACTCCAAAAGTTGCAAAAAAAAACGTCGTTTTCTGTTGCCCACTGATCCCTGTGTTGAGAAAAAAATTTCTGAAACCTGATCACACTTCAAAATGACATCCCCAATCATATTCTAGAAGATCATTTGGCTACTGCAAAAAATGTTGACGTTTTTGAAATCAGATTTTTTGTAAAAAAAAAAAAATCATTTTTCAGCCACCAAATGACCCCCAGGGCAAAATTGAAATTTCCGAAACCTTATTGCGCATCTATAGGAAACCCAAAAACATATTCCAAAAGATGATTTGTCTATTGTTGAAAATGTAGGAGGAGTTCGAGGAAGAAGGTTTTTTGTGAAAAAAAAAATAATTTTTTACCAATTATTTGACCCCCAAGACTACCAGAGAATTTTTGAAACCTTTTTACAAAACAACATGATACCCCAAATCAAACTCCAAGAGTTCAGTTTGCTGGTTTATAAGATGTAAGAGCAGTTTGAGAAAGTAAAACGTGACAGACGGACGGACGGACGAACAGACGGAACAGGATAACAACAATATACCCGAACTTTCTTTAGAAAGTGCGGGTATAATAACCATAAAAGCGACCAAGTTGGTCCCAATTAAATATGCAGAGAAGCGGATCAAGCGTGTATGTGAATATATAAAGATCTTATTACATTTGAAAATCAGGGAGGGGTGGTTAAAAATTTGCAGCCAAAATATTTTGAACCACTTCTCTATATAACTAAAAATTAGAAAGGGGAGTGCCAAAATGGTCACAATTGGATATGAAAATCAGATAAGGTTAACTATTTCACTGCCATATTTTGACCTCCCCTCTCCTAAATTTAAAAAAAAAATAGGAAAGAATGCAGCCATAATATTTTAAAACCAGGTTTCACACATATATTGCTTGTGAGAGGCTCAACATAAGGGAGTGAAATATTTGACAGAAAACTACTGAATCCTGGTTGGTTCAAATACGCAATAACCTTGTAACCTTAATAACAGACCTGTATAAATGTAGTGAAATACTAGTAGTTTTTAACCTATTGAAACAAATAACAAAAACACGCATTTTTATACCCGCACTTTCTAAAGAAAGTTCGGGTATATTGTTGTTGTCCTGTTCCGTCCGACCGTCCGTCCGTCTGTCACGTTTTACTTTCTCAAACTGCTCTTACATCTTATAAACCAGCAAACTGAACTCTTGGAGTTTGATTTGGGGTATCATGTTGTTTTGTAAAAAGGTTTCAAAAATTCTCTGGTAGTCCTGGGGGTCAAATAATTAGAAAAAAAAGACGTTTTTTCACAAAAAACCTTCTTCCTCGAACTCCTCCTACATTTTCAACAATAGACAAATCATCTTTTGGAATATGTTTTGGGGTATCCTATAGATGCGCAATAAGGTTTCGGAAATTTCAAATTTGCCCTGGGGGTCATTTGGTGGCTGAAAAATGACGTTTTTTTACAAAAAATCTGATTAAAAAAACGTCATTTTTTTTTGGCAGTAGCCAAATAATCTTCTAGAATATGATTGGGGGTGTCATTTTGAAGTGTGATCAGGTTTCAGAATTTTTTTTTTCAACACAGAGATCAGTGGGCAACAAAAAATGACGTTTTTTTGCAAAAAAAGTATGGTTCCCAGAACTCCTTTTACAACTTTTGGAGTAGCTCTGTCATATCTTGGGATATGATTGGGGTTGTCCTATAGATGTGCAATAAGGTTTTAGAAATTTTAATTTCATCCAGAAAGTCAAATAGTAGCAGATAATTGACGTTTATCTCTCCTAAACAAAACCTACATCCCAGAACTCCTCTTATGATTTAATGAATAGACACATCATATCTTGGGATATGATAGAGGCTGTCCTAAAGATGTGCAGTAAGGTTTTAAAAATTTAAATTTCATATAGGGAGTCAAATAATAGCAGAAAATTGACGTTTATCACTCCTTAAAAAACCTACATCCCAGAACTCCTCTTATGTTTTAATGAATAGATACATCATATCTTGAGATATGATAGGGACTGACCTATAGATGTGCAATAAGATTTTGAAAAATTTAATTTAATCCTGGAAGACAAATAGTAGCATGAAATTAACATTTATATCCCATGTGCAGATCTAGAGGGGGGTCAGGGGTCCAGATCCCCCCTTCAAAATTCAAATTTCTTTAAATTACATTTAATTAAAAAAAATTGCCGAAAAAATGCTTCGGACCCCCCCCCCCTCCGGCAAACTCAAATAACTGTTGCCCGCCCCCCCCCCCCTCCCCCTGGAAAAATTTTCTGTATGTATGTATCCCTACTTAGACTTTAAATAAAATGATGGTTTTTTCTCTTAAAATAAAAAAAACCTTGCATTTATTTTTGCTTAAAATTAAAAAAAAACCTTACATTTACACTTTTCTTAATTGTTGAATGATGTATTAAAATTAAAATATAATTTGCGGTCTAAAAGTTTTATAAACTGGTAAAAAATGTTTTTCTTAAAAAAAAAATCACATTACACCTTGCATAATTGACAAATGATCTATTGAGATATGATCAGAATTAGTTAAATGTTACACATGGAGAGAGACTCATCACAAGAAAGCATGGAAACACCAGAAGGAAGGGAGAGAGAGAGAGAGAGAGAGAGAGAGAGAGAGAGAGAGAGAGAGAGAGAGAGCTAAAACAGATAACATGTAATGGTTCGGACTGGGGTGGTGTGGTTGATTATGGGTGCTGATTCTGATATGTTAATCAAAGTAACAAAAATTATAAGATATACATGGATAATTAGAAAGATAAAATGAATAGTATTGTAATAGGGTGCATTTTATGATAATAATTAAATTCATGCATTATTCATATTTCATCAACATCATCATCTTCATCCTCCATTTCATTTATATTTTACATGTACATATTTAGAAACAGACTATTATCCCTATAACTCCCTGTCTTTTATGCACCTATCAAGTAATCATTATTTAATTATCTATTCTAGTGGCTTCTGATATTTTATAGCCTTAAGGCATTTCACCTGTATGGTCACTTTAATACATGTGCACATGATCAGGTGGTTTACTATAGCCAATAGAATCCTTTAATCTCTATATCTGAATAAATGAAGAACCCTGAAGTGGACTTGTTAATCTTTGGGACAACCCACTATCACAGTATCATTCACCTTGGGACTTAAAATTCAGTCTTTTCGATATAAAAAGGTACTAAATTACAGCATACTAGTATATATACATGTAATACATGTTGTTGAAAAGTAACAGAAATTTAAAAAATGACTGAAAACTGCAACATTGATTTAGGTTTAAAAAATGTGTATTACTACATTTATAGAAACATGCATTTATTTCTTCTGAATTTATGCTAATTTAACTGATATGGGGAATCCAGGTGGACACAGGTACATTCTACCTGTAACCCCTTAGAGGACCCCATAATTGCCTAAAATAATTAGGTGTTTGTTTTGGCGATTAGCCGTTCGGGAAGTAAACCATCAGAAGTCCTTTTTTCTGCCAATTATACAAGTTAAAATTAATAACAATAAATGATTAAAATTAAATGTTTATCCTCCACACCCCCATCGGATTCAGAGTCTTCTTTAAGGTACCTCACTACACCCAGACTTATACTTTTTAAGACACTACGTCACAAGATGGCGATTTAAATGTTTTGTTAAACTGTTAATATCGTTCGATTCGGTTGTATATTGTCGTAGCTAAGTGGTTAAAGTATTGGGTTTCTGAACCGCAGATCATGAGTTTGAATCCGCCTGGAGCTTTTATTCAAGTTTACTGAATTAAATTTTTAAAATGTAATTTTTCATCCAAAATTGCATATTTTTTTGCCTATTTGACTTAAATACTTCTTATCCATTATGATATCTATCATAATCAAGTAATTTTCTGCTGATTTGAGAAAATATTTCAAGGTGTAGTGAGCCACCTTAATACATTCTAACATGTGTACAGTAGCAAATTTTAAATCATTTCTTGATTGGTATTTTTCTCTAGATGCACATAAAGATTTTGGAAATTGCTTTTTAATTCTTATCGATAAGATAAAGAAAATGTTTTATGTATACGGGGCAATTGTAATCCTAAACAAAGCAGGGTCATCAATAGGCTAGAAATTACCAACATGGATCAAACACTATACATATGAATAAGATAAAATACTTTATTATATCCAGTTCTGGAAAGTCAGGGTGTCTCCAAGGGGGCATAACCTATATACAATTTGATGCGCACAAAGAGCAAGAATAAATATGGGGGATCTCAAAAGTTAAAAATTATCAATGTTTATCATCATTTCCTATTTCAGAGGGGTGGGGGTGGTTTAAAGACAACTCCTGGGGGTCATGTACTTGCACCATTTGATGCATCATAATGATTTTAGAAACAAGAATATAGTTGGTTTAGTGGTGGGGATCTCACCAGTTTTCAAGATTAATGGTATTTTCCTGTTTCATAATGGGTCAGAACAATCCCATAGGGTCATGGCCTACATTTTATTTGATGCATCATAATACATTAAGAAAAAAGACCCTTTCCTCCCAATTAAATAAAACTCATATAGACATGATAAGTCGCTACACTTATTTAAATGTAATACACAAATTTAATACAAACTGTCACAGGGTCAATATGGGGTCAACTTAATATTTAAATCTGACAAATTAAAAATAACTTTTGCAATTAAAATGACAGAAACTGTACAAATGTGATAGGATATGTTACAATGATGAGCTTATTTAGATATTTTAAAAAAGATAATGATACAGTATGCTGGCAAAGGGAGATCACTTATTTAGAAAGTGAAAGTAATACATATGTATACCGGTGTCTCATAATATTGTGCGAGTACTACATGTATTATGCTTACCTATATTGGTCAACATCATAATGATAATCCAATTAGAGCACAATATGAATCCATTAATTAGCTGATCATCACAAAAGAAATGTTTATGCATGTTAATTAATCCTATTCTGCACATGGAAAACACATACTGTTATGTACACCACGTGAAAGCCATCTAACTGAAGAGCTGGGTAAAACTAGTACCCGGTAATGCGACCTGTAGACCTGTGTTGTGTACGTAACTTCGGACAAAGATTATTTTCTTGTAACATGCATGTATTTTCATGACTTTATTCTTTTAAACCCCTTGTACTGTTTTATTCGGTAAAAATATGTAAAGCACACATTTCAGCTTTAAGGTGGTACGTACAGGACACCTGCATATTGTAATGAACTCCCTATTGCAGAAATAAACAATAAAGTATAAATATAATAATTCCCCCAAAAATAATGTTACCTAACAGTGAAGTGCAATGGGTTAGAGCGTTAACTACATGTCTGTAGAGAGTTCAAATGCTGCTGGGGCTTTTCTATATTTTACTTCAGATTCCAAAATTTTAAAAATTTATCTTTTTTTGCTACATACCTGTATTGTAAAAATTTAAATTTATAAAACGTCACTGTGAAAGAATTTTGATTATAATGCACTTTACTACATGTACAGGCTTTCGTTGTTATCAAAATATTCTGATGTTTCTTTATCCATAAGGAGTGTGTGTGTGGGGGGGGGGGGGGGGGGGTGGCAAAGTAGTATGTAACTGTGTTTGCAGGGGGTGGGGGGATTGGGGTCCAAGGTGTATTGTTTGGTAATTTTACTACATGTATTAATATAATATATTAATATAAATTATTTTTTTCAAGGGTGGGAGGGTCTGGACCCCCCACCCACTCCAATCCCTTCTCTAAATATGTGCACGCGATGATGTTGGCACCTAGAAGCAAATCTAAATTAAGCCGGCAACCGCCGAGGGAAGGGGGCATAATTTAATTTTGTTTGTAATAATTATATAGACCATACTTTCTATGAAATGAAAAGATTATTGATTAACTGAAAATTCACATGCAAACAGTTCAACCACAACTGTACATAAAGGGCCGCTCATGTGTATTATCATCGTCGGAACCCACAGGTTTTCTATCCGTTATACTGCATGCAGTGTAACGGATAGAAAACCCGTGGGTTCCGATGATGGTGTATTATGTGCACGTGGCCTTTGTTTTTACTAAAACTGGTACAAAACAGTGTTATTTAGGGGCAAACACTTGGTGCGGGTATTACTGTCTAATGACAGCATCTAGTTCTGCTTGCGTTTGTCCCTCGGTAATCTGACTTACATTTTACGAATTCAGCACTCTACCGATTGATCTAACAAGTTACCCACCAGCAAACGTTTGCAGAAACGCAAAACAACAAACCCTACCACCTCGCCCTCTTCTCCAGTTTGAAAGATGAAAAAAATTGTTTTTTCTATTCCTCGTGAGTGTCTGCACCTGTAGGACATACGTGTAGCTCCAAACACAATTTTACTTATCCATCAGAGAATACAGAAATTATGGGCATTTAATTGTTGTTGAGAAGATTTTTGAAGATTTCGTCTATCTATTCCTATGTAAAAATTCAACCCCATTGTAGCCCTACCTTACTCCCGGAGATCATCATTTGAACAAACTTGAATCTACACTATCCGAGGATGCTTCCATACAAGCTTCATCTTTTCTGTCCAAATGATTTTTGAGAAGATTTTTTTAAAAAACCTTTTCAATTTTTCGAAATTATCTCCCTTTGGAAGAGAGGCACATTGAATGCCCGTCCCCCCTTGATGCTTTGTGCCAAGTTTGTTTGAATATGACACAACGGTTCTGTAGAATAAGTAATAAATGTAGAAAGTTTACAGACTGAGAGATGGACAGACGGATGCCGGACAAAAAGTAATCAGCTCAGCTAAAAACATAATTTAAATTAGGACAGAAAACGATATGAAATTCAACTTTTGTGAGAGAAATTGACCCAACATCAGCAAACGAAAACCCCTCAGAAACAGAAATCCATCCTAGATTATTATATTCAGGCATGGGGTAATCGTAATCGAGTAATCGTAATCGATTGTAATGATTACTCTTTTTCAAGTAATCGACAGTAATCTCTAATGGAAGAGATTTTCGATTACTTGTAATCGTAATTTAATCGATTAAATTCAAAATTCAGTGTAATTATAATTACTTTTTCGATTACTTTCGATTGCTCTTTATATAAACATATTGTGATGCACATATTGTATGAAAAAATACTCTTCAAGTGTTGTTTATAACACAATTCATAAAATAAAATGTTATATTTTTATTTTGTATGATTTTCCACTTTCACTTAAAATATAAATATTGGTTCACATGTCATTAAGTATATAATCAGTTAATCAGTTCACTCTGTGTTTCACACTTCCTTGCAGAATTTTTTTTATTATTTTACCTAGTGTGGCTTTGAAAAATCACTAAGCTTCTAACCATTATTAGAGAGAGAGAGAGAGAGAGAGAGAGAGAGAGAGAGAGAGAGAGAGAGAGAGTGAGTTATATTTTGTGTCTATTTTGCCATAGAAAGAAACAAAAGGGTGTGTACGTATCACTAAGTGTGTTTGTCCTTGTCATGTAAGGAATCCACAAAGCAGTTAATGAGGTGTGACCACCTTTATCATGTTTAGAAAACAATTAAGTAGCCCCAACAAGGATCTATTTAATCAGCACAATTATACGAACTCCAAACACAATTTATTCAAATCATGAAGCCTCGAAGTTCTTTGCATATTGCCGATGATATTTTTAAAAATATAAAATTTTAATTAAATTGCGATTCTCGAGAAATTATCAATAACAACAGACTAATTATGATGGCTAAAGGTGCATGGTCAAGATTTCATACAAACTCGTTAACTTCCAAGAATAAAACCTTTTTTACATAATTTAAATGACAGAGCTCTCTTTATAATTGCCTAGAATTTGACATTTGAATAAGCAGTAGAAATTTATAAAATGTTATCCTATTAAGCATGTTAAGATTGAAATATGAAGAATAAAACCTTTTTTACATAATTTAAATGACAGAGCTCTCTTTATAATTGCCTAGAATTTGACATTTGAATAAGCAGTAGAAATTTATAAAATGTTATCCTATTAAGCATGTTAAGATTGAAATATGAAGTCTTAAATTTTTCATATCATTCATAATGAAAATACCCATTTAACTCTAAAACCAAATTAACTTGAAATGTTTATATGATATGTTCAGAAGAGGTACAATGCACATTTTAATGATTTTTTTTTACGATTACTGGACAAAAATGAGTGTAATCGATTAATAACCGATTACACAAAATTCCCCTATGTAATCGAGTATTAATCGATTACATTTTTGAGTGATCGTGCCATTGCCTGATTATATTCTCTATATTTTAAATCCTAAAATATCTTTTTTTAACTGTAAATCTATATCCCATTCGGGAAATCACATCTCATTTGCAATAAAGAAAGCATATGCTAAATAGACTTCAAGAACCCACTTGGATCATCAATCGGTTTTTGGAACGCAGTTCGCAGTTCGCTATTCGCAATTAAAAAATGAACTGCGTTCTAGAACGCAGTTCGCAATTCAAAATTTATAATTCATATTTGGGGCCTGAAATTTTCAGGGTCATCTACTAGTGGTATACCACTACCACCGTAAAAATATGGTGAAGTGGTCATCTCTTGTTTTTGAGATTCGGGCTTATTTGCAATTGAAAAGTGAACTGCGTTCTAGAACGCAGTTCGCAATTCAAAATTTATAATTCATATTTGGGGCCTGAAATTTTCAGGGTCATCTACTAGTGGTATACCACTACCACCGTAAAAATATGGTGAAGTGGTCATCTCTTGTTTTTGAGATTCGGGCTTATTTGCAATTGAAAAGTGAACTGCGTTCTAGAACGCAGTTCGCAATTCAAAATTTATAATTCATATTTGGGGCCTGAAATTTTCAGGGTCATCTACTAGTGGTATGAATATATGGTGAAGTGGTCATCTCTAGTTTTTGAGATTCGGGCTTATTTGCAGTTGAAAAGTGAACAGCGTTCTAGAACGCAGTTCGCAATTCAAAATTTATAATTCAAATTTGAGGCCTGAAAATTTCAGGGTCTTCTACTAGTGGTATACCACTACCACTATGAATAAATTATGAAGTGGTCATATCTAGTTTTTGAGATTCGGGTTTATTTGCAATTGAAAAGTGAACTGCATTCTAGAACGCAGTTCGCAATTCAAAATTTATAATTTATATTTGGGGCCTGAAATTGTCAGGGCCATCTACTAGTGGTATACCACTACCACTGTGAATATTAGATGAAGTGGTCATCTCGAGTTTTTGAGATTCGAGCTTATTTGCAATTGAAAAGTGAACTGCGTTCTAGAACGCAGTTCGCAATTCAAAATTTATAATTCATATTTGGGGCCTGAAATTTTCAGGGTTATCTACTAGTGGTATACCACAACCACTGTGAAGACATGGTGAAGTGGTCATCTCTAGTTTTTGAGATTCGGGCATATTTGCAGTTGAAAAGTGAACAGCGTTCTAGAACGCAGTTTGCAATTCAAAGTTTATAATTCATATTTGGGGCCTAAAATTCTTAGAGTCATCTACTTGTGGTATACCACTACCACTGTGAATATATGGTGAGGTGATCATCTCTTGTTTTTGAGGTTCGGGTTTATTTGCAGTTGAAAAGGGAACTGCGTTCTAGAACGCAGTTTGCAATTCAAAATTTATAATTCATATTTTGGGCCTGAACTTTTCAGGGTCATCTACTAGTGGTATACCACTACCACTGTGAACATATGGTGAAGTGGTCATCTTTAGGTATTGAAATTTGGGCTCCCACTTATAGAACACTATTCATTACAATGGGGTTTTAAACATCGGTCTTGGAATCATCGATGTTTTCTCAACAAGTATTTTTCGGAGTGTTCACGTCAAAACTTGACTGAGGGAAAATATTTTCCAATTTATTAATGGTTTTTGTGGGTATTGGCTCGCTTTAGGGGCTGATATATATAATGAGATGAAAATCATTATGTTAGGTGTAGGACTTTTCCATTTTGTAAAAATGACGAGATCATTTGAATTTTTTATGTCAGTCATTTTTTGGGGGGGGGGCTGGGGGTTGTTTCGTTTTATCATCAGATGTGATTAGTCCATGGCATGATTAACAATCCTGGATTTTCGTATTGTTTCTTTTTCATATTTTAATGGTTTTTAGAGTTGCGGATTTTGAAGGGGGTGCTACCCCTACCACCCCCACCCCCGTCATTTTTAAAACCCCCTTCCCTCAAAAAATAAACAAAAGACAGGGAGAGAAAGGGAAAAAAAACCCAGACAACCATACATGTAAGAAATTTCTTAATAACCTACAGGTACATTTTACATCAATAGGGGTTTGCTGTATATATGTTTGTGCCTCTTTTGGTTGTAATGTCGATTTTCATGGAGTACGGAAACACCAATGCAGATGCTAATTCCACGGTTTCGTTTATACTTATTCAAATCTAAACAAAATTAGGAGGCCCTGAATACTTCGCTGCCTGGACCTCCTGAATATAGCTGGAGTTTCTATGCAGCCCAAATCCCCCTCACTCTGAAAAACCCTGCTAGCGAACATGTACTTCATACATCCAATTTCCCATCACCCCTCCCTATTCTTTTAAAATATTTCTGGATCCGCGTCTGTTTAAACTCAATCCTTCCTTTTCTCCTATGTTTGCTGGAAATGTTTTATTCGCATATTTATTTTATAAATTTGTATAATTTATAGAATTTCTGGTGTCAATTACATTACTGTCGATTTATAGGCTAAATTGATCAGTGTAAGTTAAAAACGTTACACACATGTATGTAAAATTTCAAATGTGTTTAATCTGTTAAATTTATAGAAAAATTAAGATATGATAAGTTTTTAATATTTGCGTAATATTAAAATTATTTTCATTGATAATGCCTCGATCAATAAAACATGCACTCTTTTGAATAAGTTTTTAGTCGACGCCGCATAAAGAAGCCGATTGACCACATCCGTCCATTAAAGTTCTCTCCGAGCCATGAAGGCGCCAAAGATAGGTACTTGTACCCAGTATCCGTGGTGCAAGTGGATGACAGTCATTGCCCCTCACCCCTGGATGAGACACCAGTCTATTGCAGGTTAACTCTCACCGTAAACCGTTCCCAATTTCAGTTGGGTTGACTGAGACATTGTAGATAAAGTACTTTAATTGTTCAAAATTAAAAGTAACAGCAAAAAACATTGAGTGACAACACTAAACAAAGTATTACCATATGCATTCAAGTAATTTTAAGCTATTCGTTATCAATATTAATTTTTAACCTATACCCTCCTACATATCTTTAAACTGTTTTTGTTCAGGACAATATTAAATATTGATTACCAGTTACCTATGTAGTAATCACTCATGAATAATTTACTCTGTCTTCGAAATCTTATATGAGTTAAATATCAAACAATAATGTAAGTTTATATGCCATTTATTCACAAATCAAGGTGTTCGTAATACATATCATAAACCATACAAAAAAATTCTACCTTTAGTCAAATACTTTAAGAATAATGCTTTCTCAGAATGAAAAAAATTCCACTGGTGATAATGAAAAACCATCTATTGTATGTAATCGACCTTTGGTTGTAGTGTTATTTTTTCAATATAAAAAAGTAGGTCAATAACTTTTTAAGTTAATTGTCATTGAATATATTTTGAAAAAAATTAAGAAAAATTCCTTAAAATCTTACACTATGATTGAGATTCTCTTTATTGTGAAAATACATGTAGTACATATAATTAAAGTCCTAAAAAATGAAATACAGTTTATGAATGTCAGTGGTACTAAATAAAAATAACGGATTAAGTTTGCAGTTTTTAAAAAAAAATATTCCAGCTCGAACTTCCTCTATTAGTTTACAAATTCCTTTCCTATTTTTGATTCAATTAAACAAAAAATGAATTATAAAATACAAGAACATTGATTGAATTAAACTACCTAATATATTGATATTATTTTGCGGGCATGAAATTTATCTGAGGTCAATGATAAAAATTTTGAGATACGATGTCTTTTATCGTTATTAAGCATTTTTCAATATTTTTGCAGTGCGTGTCATGTGGTTATCATAATGATTAAGTGAGATAATAACAACAAAAAGCATGCAAAATTACATTGACTTAAATACAAATGCTTAACTTTTAATAGTAAAGTACTGCCTAAAATGTTTTAGCAGAAAACAAAATCTGCAAAATTTCCTCTCTTTTGCTATAAGTTTACTTTAGTTTAAGCCTAATTCCATAATATACTAAAAAAATATCGAATATTATGTCAAGAATAATTCATTTTTGTTTTTTGTGTTTAGAACAAATTTCATTCATGACAATGATCTTTATAACAATCCGAATTTGACAAATCGAACCCAGAGTAAATAACATTCTAAACAGTAGCACAGTTGCTCAAATTATATATTTTTTTTTAGAGTTATTAGAATTGGAGATATTCAATTTTAGCGTAGGTGTATTTTCAGTAAGACCCTAAAGTGTATAGACTTTCAGGGTCCAGGGTAGGGACCCTCGATGTTTCCGAGTCCGATATTTAAAATCCAATTATAATGAATAGTTAATTTTTTAGGGCCCCATATCTCAAAAACAAGAGATGACCACTTCACCATATTTTTACGGTGGTAGTGGTATACCACTAGCAGATGACCCTGAAAATTTCAGGCCCTAAATATGAATTTCTGAGTATAAATTTTCAATTGCGAATAGTGTTTAATGACTGGGGCCCGAATCTAAAATTATAAATTTTGAATTGCGAACTGCGTTCTAGAACGCAGTTCACTTTTCAATTGCGAATAGCGAACTGCGAACTGCGCTCCAAAAACCGATTGCCTTGGTTGATTCGTCTTAACCTGTTCAAAAAGGTAACCCCATGTCATTCAGAGTACACAATCCCAGTATCCTACATCAAAATCATACATTGAGAATGAAATTCAGGAATTTTCTATTTAACTTGGACGCAAGATATATATGTATTAACTGAAATTGATAACATCAAAATATTTCATTCATTTCAAGGATGACAACCAATATAATTTGAAAACATTTCCCAATTTACATGCGAAATCTTATCTTGAATTCAAGGATCAAATTTCAAATTTCTTATATCTTTTCTGATTTCACTGTTCACTAGAACCTGAAAAAATAGACAACGTTGAGATGGTGATCATCTCAAAGGGCCAGCTTAAATAATAGACAATAGGATGGGAAAAAAACAGAGAATTTTATTTTGACCTTGACCTATAACTTAGAAATTTTGCAGCTGGCATAGAACTTCTAATTCAATCTCATTACCCCTTATATACAGGCATTTTGTTCAATCTGATCAAGATTAAGCAAATGAGAAATAATCTGCGGTCTAGAAAGAGATCCACTATGACCTTCACATTGACTTTGTTAAAAGTCACTGCACACCATTAATCAAAAAGCTCTGTTTAAGTAAAGAGTTAACCAAATATGGCTAAGTTGGGAGTATATATATATGCTCTTAAAAAAGGATTTTTGTGTAATCCGATATGACTTTGACACTTAACCTACAAACATTGTTGAAGGTCACTGCAAACCCTTTGATCAAAGGGCACCATGTGGGTGAAGTATGAGCAAGATTGGAAGAAAGGGAAAGAAGATACCGGTATGCTCCGGACAAAAATTTTTCATAAAATTGTGTTATGACCATCATATATGACCTTGAAAATTGGGTCAAGGCCACTACACACCCTTAACTCAAAATCTCTGTTTATGTGAAGAATGAGACAAATGGGGCTAAGTGGAAAGTATATATGCTCTGAAAAAAGGATTTCTGCATGGGTCTGATAGTACATTGACCCTTAACCTACAAACTTTATACAAGACTAAAGACACTCTGTGAGTGAAGTATGAGTCAGATTGGACCAAGGGGAGAGAAGATATGCCCCGGACAAGGATTCCGTGTCGATTTTGAGCATGCAAGTGTCACGGTTTTTAAGGAGTAGCGATAACAGACTTTTAGGTGCAAGTGTAAATAGTTATACAATGTTTCGTAGACGCAGCGACGAATGCATTGCGATGCATTTTAAAGTTGTCATTTTTTTAAATAAGTCACTTTACAGAAGTGATTTGTTTCTGACAAGTCGCTTTCGATTTCACGAGTTATAGATGGACACATAGATGGTATCTGTTCGTTTGATACTTTCATCTTAACCTGTGATGGACTGGTGTTAAATCTTGGGTTGGGGGGGGGGGGTGGTAATGTGTGTTAACGTACATAATCTCATCAACTTAGAACAAAAAAAGGAAGAAATAAGCCCTAGGCGCCCCAAGCCCGGGAAAGGACTTTAACTTTAACTTTACTGTTCTTGAATGTTTGTATATGGGTCGAGGACAAATTAGTTTTGAACGTTTAAGTATTCCTTATTCTAAAATGGCTTCTGATAAAATTTAGTCATGATAAGTCACTTTTGAATAAACTGTTTTTAATTAACAAAAACAAATACGAAACTTATTTCAATCTATTAGTTTGATGCATTTACATAGTAATAAATAAAACACAATCGATTGTTCAGATGATTTTTAAAGATATGTCCTTCAATATTAATAACAACAATTAATTAAAACAAGAAGGGATTGCTGCTAAAACAAGCAGTCATTTGATTACTTCGTTGAGATTGGAACTGGTCACAAAAGTGTAGATTCTCCGTGACATCTCCTTTCCCACTCTGCGTGACGTCTCCAACACACCAGCTCCCCATCTTACCTGTCAATCATAGATGTACACTTAAATTTTTAAAATAATCTGTATGATTCCTAATTGATTAAGAAAGGTTTTCATAGAAAAATGTCAAAAACATACAGAGCAATTTACTTACTATAATATTTTATAGTAATTTCTCTTGTTCATTTGAATTATTACATTTTCTATATGCCTGAAACACAAACGGTATTTTAAAGACAGGAAATTTTACCCAGACATATACAGTTTGCACTTAATCATTTCTCTTTGTTACAAATTATAAAGTGCAATAATTTAAGGTGGAATATCCCTCTGATAAGAGAGATAACTTCTGTAGAAAATAATCTCACTTTATTTCTGTTAACTCACAATTATTAAGGCATGTAGCAACAAGGGAGGCGGTGCTAAGCCCCAATTTATGTTGGAAGATAACATTTATTTATTTTTAAATATAGAAAAAGAAATTTTAAACGAAACGAACTGAACCCCAACTTTTAGCAGGAGGGAAAAGTAAAAAAAAAAAGGTTACAAAAAATTGCAAAATAAAGAAGCGAATCTTATTGATCAAATTTTTATGAGGCAATATCTACATTTATACCCCTCCCCCCAATGGATTAATTAAAAACAAGAGGCCCATGGGGCCACATCGCTCACCTGAGCAACAATAGCTTTATGTGGGTGTTCAAAGGATATTGTGCCATATGGCCCCTCGGTAGAAAAACAAAAAGAATGCCGTATTCAAATTTTACACTTATTTTTGCATACACTTAATCTTTGACATCGTACCTTTATGAGATACCATTTACACTTCATAATGCGATCAAAATATATGAGAGCATATAGGTGCATTTTCTTCTTCAACTTCTTACTACGGGTAGTTATTGTATTTTATTTAAAAAAATCCTATATGTGAAAGAAGAAAATTGTACCTCAATGCGCTCATATTAAAAAAAAATTCAAAAATTTAATTGGTCTTCTGCATTATAAACGAGTGTTGTTTACCTGGCGTGAATTCGTGCGATGTTTTAAAACCTTACTCACTTGATCAATGAATACACTCGAATGAAAAATGGTGTCCTGTGAAATGTTAAAGAGCTATTATAATCAATGTACAGGCGTCGGAACGGGGTGGGTGGGGGCTAAGTTTTGCAAAGTTAGACATAGCCATACTCAAAATCCTTTTTTTTTTTTGCTTGTCAAGATTTCTGATAAGGTCAAGCGCCCTCCCCCCCCCCCACCTATTTTCAA
Organism: Magallana ariakensis; assembly: GCA_020458035.1. Lineage (NCBI taxonomy): Eukaryota > Metazoa > Mollusca > Bivalvia > Ostreida > Ostreidae > Magallana > Magallana ariakensis. Next base: position 30,734,550 of record CM035817.1, read on the forward strand.
TTTGCTTCCAACACCACTGCAATGTATTGACAGGCATATAACTCTTTTTTACTAAGGTCCACCCATTATTTTTATCTTTAATTTACAAATGGCGACAAACCAATGATTTTCCGCTGTAATATTTTCTTAAAAGCGATACTACATTTATCTCCGTGACAGTAATGTGTCATTAAACTATAAAAAAAGTTTTAAAGCGATCGTTTATATTTGTGTCAGAAAACCATCAAGGTTGGTGTAGATTTCATATAAATCATCGTATTAGGAGGGGGCCAAAGAAAGAAGCTACAGCATATCTTCTTTTAATTTTTCTGTACACGTATTTAACGTTTAGCTAGAAATTTCTAGTGGTCAATCAAAATTTCAGCGTCAATCATAAAATTATTAGCAAGATATAGAGCTCGCAATTCTGCTAGGTTTGAGTCAATTTTTTTGTTCAAAAGAGTTTATTACATTCAACTTTAGATTTTTAAGCTTGGTATTTCCTATTCAGCAATTTAAAATGTAAAAGAACAAAAGCAAGGCATCAGCTCTGTGTGCAAACAGAAGATTGTGAGCAAAGCTCTGTATCTTGATTATAATTCGAAGCTTGACACTCAAATATGGAAAATAGAAAATTGTAAACAATTAAAACAGAAGAAACGTGCACTAAAAGAAAGATCACAATTTATTTTTCATCACATATATACCTATATATTTCTAGCAGCGAAAACAATCTCCGTTTATACTGAGAATGCTGAGCATCTTAACAAAACACGTTGCATTAATCAACCATTCCGTAGATATCGTACCGAATTACAAATAAAATGTATAGTATTTTATAATATGTTGTAAGTGCAAATATTAACGCATTGAAATATTTAACCTCAATTTACTTCACAAAATCGGCACAAATCTATGTTGCATGTTTCAAATATTCTCTTCGCACGTAAAGTGTTGCACAACCAGCAAATTCATCTTTGTCAGTTTAACCCACACAGTGACACACATCATGGCTGCTTCGAACAAAGAACTTCCGTTTTCGAGGTATGGAATACCGAACCCGAAGATATAAACTGATTGACAGCTATTATTTCTTTATTATTAGTTACGTAAATTACTCAAATTTGGAACTGAATTAGCCCATAATTTTTGCAATTTATATTTTCCTTTCCAAAAGGATTATTTTTCCTAAACTACGTTGAATTTGACTCAGTGGTTCTTGAGAAGAAGATTTTTAAAAATGCACCCCCCTTTTTTACAGTTTCGAGGTTTTCTCCGTTTTGAAAAAAGATCAGTCTTTCATTTCTGCAATTTATATTCACCTTCTTATAAGGATACTTTTTTCCAAATTTAGTTGAATTTGGCCAAGTGGTTTTAGAGAAGAAGTTCAAAATGTAAAAAGTTTACAGACGGACGGACAGACGGACAGACGGACGGACAGACGGACGACGGACAACGGGTGATCAGAAAAGCTCACTTGAGCTTTCAGCTCAGGTGAGCTAAAAATATATAACTAAATTTTATGTACTAGTTCAGTACATGAACAGTACGTGTTTAATGTTTTAGGCCAGAGAATTTTTGGATTAATTTTTTTTTCTCTCTATAGCCCGTTCACAAAGGTGAATGAATTATAATTGGGGAAAATGTAACCAAGACAATTGCAAACTCTAGACTAACTTATCATCGTTTAAAACTTATAACATTTCAAATGTTTCAAATTGAATATGGGGTTTCTATTCTGAGAGAGCGGATATGGGACAACGACATTAAAAACAAAACAGTATCTTATTTTATTCAAGAAAATATATTCCTATATTGAGATCATACCAATTACTGGAATATCATTCATTTGATCCCCTTTTTGTGTTATAACAAAATGCTCTGATTTACACTTTTAGCATTTCTAAAACATGCGGATCCATTTACTATTATATTATCCAAATTCAAAAACAGAAAACCATTTTTGAAAAATTAGAAACGGTGGCGATTTATCATGTACTTTATGTAAAACCTTCAATAGTCTATGATAAAGAAAGATAACTCTTGCTGATTGAAGCAATTTTTGTAACAAACCTATACAACAAAGTGCTATTCTGAACTGAAAAGCAGCGCGTCATTATGTTTTGTAATATGAATTGGCAATGTATATAACTATATAACTTGTATCATCTCCATATACAGTTAATATTTTTAAATTCATGCTGCGATGGTAAAATTTTGCTTTTTCTTATCACTATTTCTAGTTTTCTTCATATCATGATTAGACACATTATCAGTTTTTGAAAAATCTAGCAGTGCTTCATCCCTTCAACTTTGTTTCATTTGAATATATTGATATTGACTTCGATGAAAATCAATATGAAATATTTTTAAAAATATGTGGTAAAATTAATAGCAGAGGGATATTACACCTAAAAACGAAATTTCTCATGAGGTTCTGTTAACATTCAATAATTACAAGTAATAATCGCATATACAAAATAAAGAACATTTCAAAGAGTTTTAGTGAAAAAAATAATACATTTTAGAAACAGTTCACCTCTTTTATCAGTGGTGAATGATTAACTTCATATTTCTCTGTAAAACAACTACCAGTACACTTGTTTAAAGGCCTCCTTCAATGATACCAGGTAGACATATACTTTGTGTATCTCAAGAATAGATGATACATTTTGAAAACTACAAAGTTCTTTTATAATCAAAATACGGTTAAATTATTTTTAAATACATTATTCACATCATGTTATCAATTAATATTTAGCAAAAAAAGATAGAAAATGCAGTGACTACTATGTATTACAATACTCTGCAACTTTCACTAGTATGAACACATCTACCTATAAACAAGATTGTTTTCTAATAAGTCTATAAAATTCATTAGATAGACAGATGCGTTTACCTCCATCAGTAAGTGAGGGCAAGGATCGGCCTGTACAATAGCATCAACAATGTCAGGGCTGATGTTCTTAAACTGCTGCAGCTGTTGCTTCCAGACCTTCAGAAGACCTTGTCCATTCATGTCAACCTTCACTGAATATACACCACCATCGAATAAGGCTGTTTGTAATCGGTCTTTTCTACCAACATTTCAAAATTTTAATTCAACATTACCCGAAAGATCTTTTCCCCCCCCCCTTTTTAATTACGATGTATTAAGCAATAAACTATTATTTTGAGAAGAAACATTCTAAACTTTATAGATTTCAAATTTGAATATTTTCCTTTATCTTCATAAAGAGCACTTTTTCTCATAAAGATTAATAAAGTCTTTAAATATAGCTATGACAATTGAGCCCTCTTAATATAGCTAAAAGTATGAGTTGAGTAAAAGTAAAAATTGAGTCGATGTTTCTTGCATAAAACATAAAGCATATTTAGAAAATGTTAGACTAAAAAAATGATGAGAGTTTTTTTTACTAACAACATTTGGTTATTTGTAAACATCTTTGACTGTTGTCATTATTTTTTATATGAAGACATCAACATTTACAAGGCCGTATATAGGGGCAGTAATACATATATATATTGATTAATTAAATTTATCATTATTTAATGTTCGTCATACTTTGCAGGTTTCCCTGCCACAGCGTTAAAGAAGGTGCGTACAAACTCTGCCAGTGTCTCTGAGTTCTCTAATAAATACACCATCACATATGTCTGAAGCTGGTTGTCTGTAATGGCCAGCAATTTTACTTTCAAATAATATCATTTTTAATATATTAAAAATATGTTTATGTAGTATATAATTGAGTTTATCTGCGAAACGCATTTGTTTTGCAAACTTTTTGTTATATAATTCCAGATGCAAAGAAATCATTTACAAAGATTTTGTTTTAATAGTTTACAAAGTTGCATGTTATAGAGGGCAACATTTCATATCTAACTCACCTCTTGCATCCACAAATACATGACTTAAAACATTTTTAACAATGATGACATCCTATCCAAATTCCATACCAAATACTTCAATTTCTTTGCTACACTGTAAATCTATATGGCGCATGCCTATATGTAGAAAACGCATTTGGATCAGAAAAAGTTAAACATTTTAAACAAAACGAGCTTTAGAATGTTATATAAATTTAATTGTTTGTGTGTGTGTCATATTATAACAAGTGAATAGACATTATCAAACTTTAAAGGGGCATGATCATGATTTTGGTCAAAAATTATTTTTCTGATTTTAATGTTTACAATGCTTCATTAAGGCATTTTTAATAGGCAGCCAATATTTGAGTGGCATTTGTTGAGTTATAAGCGACTTACAGAGCTTACAATTCTTTGCTATGTAAACAAAGCTTTTGTTTACATTTTAAATGTTGGAGTGAAAATTTCAGTTTAAGACCTAAAACGAATGTGATTAACGTTAGGAACTGTTTATTAATGCTTAAAATGGATACGAACATATCCAAATCAGCTTAAAAAAGATTTTTACAGGTAAATTGAATCTATGTTAACAAAAACATGCCACGAGCCTTGTTTACATGACAAAGAATTGTGAGCGCTGTATCTTGCTTATAACTCAACAACTGACTCTCAAATTTCATTTGATCATTAGAAATGCATTCCTAAAGCATTATAAATAATAAAAACAGAAAAATAGAATTTGACCAAAATCGTGACCATGTCCCTTTAATATCCAACCATAAACTTGGTCTTGTAAATAAATAGTACATTATTAGCCTAGTGACATCTAAAGAAAATAAATAATACATTATACACATTGAGTTTACATTGAGGGTACATGTTTATACATGAAAAGATTTCACAGTAAAAATGCGCAAGAGCAAGATAGTGTGTAGATCTACCTTTACTGGGTGCGATTTAAAGTCAACGAGGAAGTATAAAACTAGTATTTCCAAACATTCCAATGCCACTCCTGACACCTAAAATGTTAGTGCATGATTCCTCTTAAAAATATAAGTAAATTTCATTAAACTTTACCAGAGGCTACTGATAAATTAACTTAAAAAAATTAATTAAGTGTGTCAAAATTTTAAATGCTTCCAATAAACAAGATAAAAGCTAGATACAAATATGTCTCTATAATTCAATGTGAAAATTTACGACTTTATTTTTTGTATAGTTTTCCTCCTATAAAGTATGATCCAATAAATATAAGATAGTGATGATTTTTAATGCTACACTATAGCACTGTACACTGTCCATCCAACATGAACAACCAAAGAAATCAAGACATATTAATTTTTTTCTTTCCCCTCAACCTTCCAGTGTATCAACAACTTCGCATTTTATCTTTTTCTGAGGGAAAGAAGAAGGGAATAAATTAAATAAAAAATAAATGTAAATGAATAAATAAAAAGGTAGACATTGAACTACCACAATCGACCTCAAGTCAAAAGTTTTTTTTTTTTTAAATAAATACGTGATAGGGTAAATTAAAAAGTCTACATAAATAAAGTAATCATATAAAGAAATAGGTACTCGACGATATAGGAATTTCTTACCACTATGTAAGTGTACTTAGTGACCAGGTCTAATTAAAACAATCCCCTTTCTCTTACACTCGTAAGGGTCTGACAGGGATCGATAAGCATCTTCACACAATTTTTACTTCTGACCAATCAAGGAATGACTTTCACTGCTTTAAAAAATCTTTTAAAACTCTTTAAAAGGAGATAGAAAAAAATAAATTTCTCATAAAACAGGAACAAGCATGTCTGTGATTGGTTGGTATGTTTAGAATGAATGCAAATGTAAGGGTTGTGTGAAGATGACCTCTTATCGATACCTAACGAGAAGGGGTGGTTTTAACCAGATTGATAAAAACCTAGTTACATAAACATTAAACCTCTTGGCTTCAATATCAACAGAATTTTGTTTTAAAACGAGTCAATGAAAAAAGTTGTATTGTCAATATAGGTAAAAAGAGAATCAATATTTTCACCTTGAAACTATTTTATCATGAAATAAATACTCAAGGCTTCTAAGAAGATCTGATCACATACCAACTATGTTCTTATTCCAATGAAATGTTTTACATTGTTGTGTATTACTTATATTTACATTTAAAAATTTGAATCGCACAGATTTATAAATATAACAGCGTATTCTTCTTTTGATAATGCAACCGTAACACATTAAGCATGTGCGGTGATTGGTTACTATGACGTCCAACTAGTGATCTTTTAACATAAAAAAATCACAAAGAAATGACCATTTTGCATTGTAGGTTCATATAAGAAAATTAATTTACAAATGTAAATTGCCCTTCACCATTTGACGACTAAATCACCGAGGGTCTACATTAAGTAAAACAAATCATTACTTATTCTATGGTACCTGTGTACCAAATTTGATGTATTTCAAGCAAAGACTTCTAATATTTTGAGTAGACCTCGCTTGGTCTATTCTTCCGTGTCCGGGTCAGTTTTATCCCAGATCTTTGACAAACAGTGTCCAAATCATGGGTCATCTACTCCTAATTCAAGATTTGATGTCAGCTGTCAAACGTCGGGTAAATCTATGGAATTACCTCTGCGCAAAGTTTATAAAAAGGTCTGAAGTCTCTCTAGCAAAGGGTTTTGTAGATGCTAATTTATGGTCAACAATTGGTCTATGGATTAAAAGTTCATCAGACCAATAGACAGGTGCAAGACAAAAAGCCCTCCTTTTACAAGAGGGACTGGGAAGGGGCATACAAATGCTGAATTAACCATTGTTTGAGTATGAAATTTTCATATTTATACACAAATATTTTTATGACATTGTTTATACAGTGTACTTACAATAATTATAGTAGAATAGTTATGATACTTTTTCAGATGGCAACCTCAACAAGAGTAACAGCTCAACACTATTTGGTGTGTGGCACTGAAGACTGTGAAAACAACTGCCAGTTCTACTGCAATCCTTGTCACCGACCATTGTGTAAACATTGCAATGATGAACATCAGAAAAGCCTAGACACCAAGAACCATGAGGTGGTCCCCTTCCTACAGCACAACCGTCAACTTCCTGTGGACAAATGCAAGCTCCATCCAACTCGAAATGCAGATATTTTATGCAATGTATGCAACATTCCTCTATGTTCAAAGTGCACAACCATGCAAGAACACATCGGCCATATATTTGTTAATATGGAGGATATCGATGCAGAAAAGTTTGCTTTTTGTCTAGAGGAAATCTCAAACCTCCAACAATATTTCTTTCCAACATCAAAAGGATTGAAAAAGGAGACAGATGAAGATGGCAAAGAAGTAAAGAAAATTTTGGATGGTATAAGAAACTCCATAAAAGCAGAAGCAAAGTCTCTGAAAGACCTGGTAGATAAGGTTACATCAGACAAATTGGAACAAGCCAATACCATAGAAAAGTCATTACTTAAAGTGTTAAAAGAACAGGAAAATACATATGATGATTACATTAACTACCTTGAAAAACTTGCAAAAGAGCTTCATGGCTACCTTCCCTTAATAAATTTCAAAGTTTTATTATTTGCCAAACTTGAAAATTTGAAAATTCAATCTATACCAGAGACTACTAAACCAGTTCTACCAGTGTTTACTGCGGGTCAATTCAGCTATGATGATGTCAGCAAGTTACTTGGAAAAATGAATGTTCCAAACATTAAACCTCAAAAAAGAAACCCCATACCAACTTCATCAACACAGTTAAGCACCACAGGGAAAGAAATGAAAAAAGACAGAGAGGATTCTGACGTGAATCAAACACCGTCTTCCTCTGTCACCAAGGTCAGGGAGTACAAAGTACCAGGTGTAAACAATGCACATCATATATCACTTGGTACATCAGGCAGACTTGGGGTCAGTGATGATCGTGGTAACCTTGTCCAAACAGATCTAGAGGGGAATATACTACAGAAGATACAAACCAATGGTAGATGTGAAGGCTACCACACAGTCACGCAGAACGGGGATCTGATCTTTACCGACAATAAGAACAAAGTCATCATTAGGATAAAACAGGGTTCAATCACCGAATTAGTTAAAACAGGAGACTGGGCACCAATCAGCATTCACTCATCTCACATCAACGGGGACATACTGGTGGGGATGGTCAAGGACAGAAAGACTAAAGTCACTAGGTACAACAAGACAGGGAAAGAAATACAGAACATACGAAGGGACGACAGAGGACAGGGACTGTATAAAAATCCACACTACATCACTGAAAACATCAATGGTGATATTTGTGTATCGGACTTAAACAGGCGAGCTGTAGAGATGGTGAATAAATCAGGACAACACAGGTTCTCCTACACAGGTCAAGGGTCGGTGTTTTATCCCTATGGTATCTGTACTGATCTCCTCGGTCACATCATTGTTTGTGACGGTTTCATTCAAAATAGGAATTTTCATAAAATCAATAGAATTTACATCCTTGATCAGGACGGTAATTTCTTGTCTCTACAACTCACATCACAACAAGTTATTCAGCATCCCCGCAGTGTGTTCGCAGATGAAGAGTACAATCTCTATGTGGGACATTTGAACTCTAACACGGTGACAGTGGACAAGTTTCTACGGTGACTCTTGATGTACGTCATACACGTCAGACAATCTAACTAAAATTAGATGTTAAATCTGCTCGCTTACTCGCTACACAAACAATGTTTGTGGAGCAAGTAAGCGAGCGGATCTAACATCTATACTTATAAATTAAGACTGTTTGCCAATAAACTAAAAAATGCCTGCACCAGCGTAACTGCTTACACCTTTGGTATTTCAACACGTGTTATATGATGTCCGTAAGCCATAGTTGAATTTTACCTGATAAGTAATTACTGTAAAATTAATTAAAAACCTACTTTCATTTTCGATAAACCAGCTCGAAATAGCAAAAATTAGAGTAAGGTGGTGGCCATGCTTTGGCGGATCCAAGTCAACGGGAGTTAGCATTAAAATATATCATTGCAATGAAATAATATTGAATGATTACGGAAATATATCATTGCAATAAAATAATATTGAATGAATACGTAAGTGAATATATTTATTAGGAACTTACTTTGATTATACATAGAAGATTTGACAAATTCTGAATAAATGAAATAAGGCAATTCGTTTTTTGAATGCGCGATTTTAGTTTCGATGGATAGAAGCTAGCAAAGCGAGATAATGGAATAGAACTTTCCAGAAAGGGGTAACCAAGAACGCTGTTTGACTAATTAACGTCATGGCGAAAAGTGTAGGACGAACCGGTTCATCGTGTATCGCGGGCAGACCTTGGATGGGATGTCTTTGGTTAATACAAAAAGTTAATGAATAAAATGGAACAATTAAAACGATTTTAGATTTAATTAAATTTATTTTCCACAAGGGAGTACCCAGATATATGACGTCCTAAATACCCACTCACTGGTTTAAAAAAAAATCATTGTTAACATTTTCCACTCAGCTGCAGCAAAAAGAATTAAGGCCAAAGGCCAATTCATTCATTCATCCAATTTAGTTTAGATTTTTCATCCCTCAGCTAAATATCCAGCTATGCAGGTTTTTTTTACTTCAATTTGAAAGAATAGGCTAAGAAAACTATTAAGAAAAAATAATTGGACACAGTATACTAGTATACGAAAATGAAATAAATATATATGGTTCAACATTTTTGCATTGTGTCATTAATGTGTAAAATGTTAATTCCCGCGGTTGCGCGGGATATCATCTAGTCTTATTTTAACTAGACTGACATGTCAGAGTGCAAGCCTGAATAAATGTAATAATTTTACTTTATAGAAGCATCATGTTGAATACAGAAAGCCAAATGGTTCAATATTCTATTTATGTAATTATGCATTTGTGTTTTCTAAATGCTTTATTCGATAAATGTATATAGAGAAATATTCATTGTTAATCTTCTTATATGGTCTTAGGACATAACCATTTGCAAATCGCCATTTGTAACACTAATATCAAGTTTTATCAAATTGTTGGTTCATACATTTGTTCTTGCGTCATTCGTAATTTGTATTTCACGATTTGTGAGGTAATAAGGACGAAAGGGGAGCGCGCTACGTAGAATTCCTTGGAAATAGGACTATAGAACTTAGATATATTACGAGAATCTATACCTAAAATATCGAGTTAATTTCTGGATGCAAATCTTAGGTTTTGATGATAAAGACTCTTGAAAATAATTATACTCATACCCAAGCATATATTCGCAAATTTCCAAGTGTCATTATTAATTGAAGTTTGATTGAATAATATTTTTTAAAGAAAGTCTTGTGCAGATCTGTCATGTGCAGATCTTAATTTTAGGTTGTAGGGGTTAGGGTTTTCTGGTCTCCTGGGAATTACATACTTATGAATTTCAAAAAGTAAAGTTACTGAAAAATAAACCTTAGACTCCCCAACCTCTGTCCGTCGCCCCTCTCTCTTTTGACCCGTGTATAAATGTAGAAATTCATATTATGAGTATACCAGGAAGACAGTTTGTTTACTAAGCAACTTTTATTTGCAAAAAATCCAATATGATTATACTTAAAGATCACAATATGAATATCATTAACCCTTAGTTACACGTAGTTTCAAATTTCTTCCGATACTCCAAGTCAGTATAAAAAAATGCAAATTTTACAAAATCAAATATATTTATCACTCTATGATTAAAGTTATTAAAAATATAAAAGATGTTTTACTACTTCTCGAACCACCTATAGATTCAAATATATAACATTCACATAGTAGTTTTTTCGAAAATAGGCCTTCTCAGGAAAACACAATTATCTCCCGAAAATACATTCTGTAAACGGTATGAAAGGTACATTTACATACAAAATATAGTCAATAAATAACGTCAGAGGACGTGCATGCTAAATGTAAAATATATAGACACACATAGATGTATATAAATAAATATATAACCATACAAATGTACAAATCTAGCAAGGGCTGTTTTACAAAGGAGGTAGACTTACATGAATCGAAGGTTCAAGTGAGCTATTCTGATCATCTGGTGTCCGTCGTCCCTCTGTCCGGTCGTCCGTTTGTCCGTCGTCCTTCTGTAAACTTTTCACATATTTGCCTTCTTCTCTAAAACCATTGGGCCAAATTCAACCAAACTTAGAACAAAGCATTGTAATGGAAAGGGAATTCTAAATTGTTAGAATAAAGGGCACAACCCTTTTTAAAGGGGAGATAATTGCGTAACAGTGAAAATAGGGTGCAAATATTTAAAAATCTTCTTCTAAGAACCACTGCACCAGAAATGACAATATTTACACCAAAGTTTGTATATATGGTGAAGATTTTAAATCATTAAAATCGAGAACGCCGGACTAAAACTGGAGCCCCAATAGGGGTTCAAAGTTTAACAAAAATATACAGTGAAAATATTTAAAAATATTCTTTCTCAATAAGTACAGTGCTACAATTTGTGAGATAACATGGCAAGCGTCCTTCTATAATGTAGATTTAAAATTATTAAAATCGTGATCCCCGGACTAATACTGGGGCCCCAGGAGGAGTTTAAAGTTTGAAATAGAAATAGATAGGGAAACTGTTTAAAAATCTTTTTTAAAACTACATTGCTACAATTTATGATTTTACTATGCAAGCACCCTCATATAATGTAGATTATAAATTGCTATAATCGAGACCCCACCCCCTCCGACTCATACTAAGGCCCCAAAAGGGGTTCAAAGTTTAACAGAAATATATAGAGGAAATGTTTAAAAATCTTCTTCTTAAAAACTACAATGCTACAATTTGCGATATTATTAAGCATCCTCATATAATGTAGATTTTAAATTGTGATCTCCGGACTAAACCTGCGGCGCCAAGAGAGGTTCAAAGTTTAATATAGAAATATTTAGAGGAAATGTTTAAAAATTTTCTCAAGAACTGCAAGCTACATTTTGTGAGATAACTATGCGAGCATCCTAAATATTGTAGTTTGTTAGTTGTTAAAAAAGTTACCCCTGAACTCATACTAGGGCCTCAAGTTCAAAGTTTAATATAGAAATATATAGGGATAATATCTAAAAATCTTATCAAGAACTACAATGCTACATTTTTTTTTAGATTACTATGCAAGAATCCTCAAATAATGTAAATTTTAAATTGTTGAAAGTGTAACACTGGACTAAAACTTGGGGCCCCATGAGGGGTTCAATGTTTTAGAAACATAGAAATATATTGTGAATATGTTAAAAAATCTTTTTCTGAAGAAATACAATGCTACAATTTGTATGCAGGCAATCTTTGAAAATGTTAAAATTGTGATCCTAGACTAATACTGGGGTCCTAAAGGGGTTCAATGTGTGAGATATATCGGGGTAATATTTAAAAACTAAACTAAACTAAAATATTAATACAATGAACAGTTGTTCAGATGAGCTATGTGGCCCACGAGCCTCTTGTTTTCTAAGTGTGTTGGCGCTACTATTTGATATAATTCCTTAAACTTTCATAACATCTAATTTTGTGCAGTATTTACTTTGGAGAAAGTTATGTATAAATATTTGATAATGCGGTACACTTAAGTTGGTAATGGAGTTCATCTGCAGGTTTGAATTTGTCAAAAGGTGACATTATCTTTCAAAATGAGGTACATTAAATCGTATGTCAGTCTCTATTGGGTAACAACGATTTTAGTAAAATTTTCAAGAAACACTATTGGTATTTTAGGTAACTCGTCTATATTATAATGTTTCTATGACAAAGTTTTTCTATAAAACTCTATATACATTGTTAATAAACAATCAAACCCTAAACAAACAAACCCTAATGGGAAAAGTTAAAGTGGGGTTGCATCCGGAAATAAATATCCGGGTATGAATTATCGTAGGACACGAAGGTTATATAGTCCATTTCCCATAAGATTCGACGTAGTGCGCACCCCCTCGTCAAAATGGTACAATATTACCTTACAGATCTTGAATTACAATCACAAATGTCAAACTTGCATTTTACGGATTATGAATCAACAATTTACCGAAACCAGGAAAGATTTACAAATGGTTATATACAATGCTGGAAGACTTAATTACAATAAACATTTAACATTTCTCTTTTTACACTGAACGAAACACGCATTTAGAAAAGAGGAATACAAAGTTACATAGATAGAATATTCAACCCTTTAGTTTTCCATAGTAGAGAACCTAACTCTCTTATCTTTGTCGATTCTAAAATCTGTTAGATTATATCGTATATAATTATTACAATCTTTTAACAAAATTTTGTAACTTATCTAACAATATTATTATGCAACAAGATTTTAAAACTTATTTAAGGAATAAGGAATCATTCTTTGAGTATTATGAAGTGATAATTTCGGCAAAAATATAAAGGCTGATGATTGATACGATTTCAAGCATGTGTTTTTCATTAAAATTTTAAAGAGGACACTTCTAGTGGTTGAAAATAATTACAAGATATGTCGATATCCTTGCCAAGGAAAAGAAAGTTTTGTTATTCAACATGTGGCTCTGATGATGACTGAATATAAATTTTTAAAACTTCGCCCTAAAAGTACCATAAACTTGACTTGCATTTTATACATTTTGGCAAAACTACATGATTTGAGATACGCCCTTAAGGTGACTCACTTCACTTTGAAATAGTTTCTCAGACTAGCAGATAATTACTTGATTATGATAGGCACCCTGATGGATAAGAAAATATAAGTCAAATAAGCAGAAAAAAATGTACAATTTTTGGATAAAAAAATTTATTTTCAAAAATTTAATTCACTAGATATGAAGAAAAGCCCCAGGTAGATTTGAACTAATTATCTGTGGTTCATAAGCCCGATATTTTAATCACTGAGCTATGACGATATGCAAGCAATTCGGTTTATTCATTGATACAAACATTTTAACAGAACATATAAATCGCTATCTTGTGACGTTTTACTACTAATTCCTACTTTTCTTATTTGTAAATTTTAGTAACTTAACTTATTTTTTTAACCAAACAATGACATTTGTTAAAGTCACACAAAGATTTTTTCCTTCAAAAAAGCTAAACCAATTCAATATTAAATGCATGCAAACGTATGTAACTGATCAACATTCATCTTTTTTTGGCATGTGTCGATATTTTTAAAGTCATTTTATATTTAAGTTGGTGTCCTTCATTGGTAATCAGAGGCTCTATAATTACTAATCAGAGGTTCTATCTACCTACATATACACATTTAAAAATCTTTGCAAAAAAGACCGGGCGTTTTCTACCTATTTTGAGTTCTAAATCTACCTCTTTTTAACCACTGGAGGTTAACATAAATGTTACTTTGCATGCTGGACCACTCACACAAAAGAGCTACACTTCCTACTACTGCATACTACCTACTTTTGAGAATGAAAAAATAGAAAATCGAACGTCTTCGACATCCAGACGATGAACAGAATTCCTGGTCACTGTCTGTACAGGGAGTCATCCTCACTTAATAACACTGCTGCTCTGTGCTTCCTTTGTATACTTATTATTAATTCACTAAAAATTTTACAAGGCACTTATTTTCCCTTTAAAAAAAACTAAAAAAGGGATGTGTCAACAGTATACACAAGCAATTTACACAACAAGGTCAGGCAGACCCAGGCATACATTCATTATCAGCAACTAACTCTAATCAAAGCGGCTTTATAAAGTATTGTTTCAGTTGTTGTTGATTCAACAATTAAGAATTGGGATGCTTTGATACATAATAATATTGCAAATAGTAGGATTGCAGTTCCAAATAAGAATATTTTAATCAGAGTTTTACCCACAAGTTTCTATTCTCAAAAGCTCAGGTGAGCTTAAAGATGGTTAGACTGAAAAAAATTGTCAATTTAAAATCGTATTAACTCGGGAAATGAATATTTTTAGGTTATGATGTTCGTAAGTTTATCACATACTGATTAAAAAGAAAACAAGACATAAACATGCAACAGAAGCTTTAATTACAGCACATTGTGAAATTTCAATTGCAAGTATTAGAGTTATCGTTCTTGAGCTTGTTTGACATTGAAATTTTTTTTTTAAATTGGACTGACAGAAATTATAGGTTTTAAAGTACATTAATTTCATCTTTCTATTTGTTTGATTAGAGGAATGGGGAGTTGGATTTATTTTTCAGCACAATTTAGCCTCAAAAGCTTTGAAACTTGATAAAAACTTGTTAAAAAACTATCTTTAGATATGTTTCATCATTTGCACAATGTTGCACGAGAATATAAGAATGCTTTAATAAACAAACTTAGGTCGAATTACGCATACACTAGAAGTGGACAAAAGAGACAAAAGAGGGGGGAACAGGTGGATGTTGGGGTGAGAAGCAGGTGCTTTTGCCTCTTTATGTCTCTTGCATAAGAGCATTCATACATTTGATTGTCCAGAATAGTTCAAGGTCAAAATGTCATGGTCAAGGGTCACTTTTGAGGGTGTATTACTCCTCCGAAAGCTTAGAAACCTTCATGACACAACATTTCTGAATGATCTTGACCTTTATAGCATGTGGAAAGGTTAACACATTAGAAAGCTTCCACTTCAGTTTCGTTTTTTTCTGGGTGAAGGGTTTTTGAGAAAATTTGTGAAGATTTAAAAAAAAAATTCTATGTATAACTTTCTACTTAATATTTTAATAATCATAAATACATTTGTACCCAAACTACGTTCATAAACTAATATGAAAAAATATCCAGTGTTTCTGTTTTGAATCCAGTTTCATAATAAACATACATTCTCCGTTTTGAAACGCCCCTCTATCGTTTCAGGTTTCAATACACAACAAAAATAAAAAGTATATGGGGGTTTTGCATTTCAAACAACATGAAAAGTACCTGGATGATAACATAGAAGAAGGGGCGATGTTTCCCGAGTACTTCCGAATGGAGTAAAGACCAGTATAAATCTCCTTAAGAAATTTGTTTTCGTTCCTGTTATTTTCTTTGGGTAAAAAAAAGATGAAGTGTCAATGAAGAAATCTTGGATTTTTCCCCTTGTATCGACAGGTATGTGTATTTTCGTAAAAATTCATTAAAAAGAGATAGAAACATTAACCTGGGACAGATTTTAGGAAGTCATAGTTCTTGTTATTTTTGTTAGAAAAAGTAAGATGAGTCATTCACTTGATTTAAAGCCTCCTACAATGATAACCTAGTAGACATATAATAATAAAAAATATCATGCTAATTATACATATACTTTAAAACTTTATAGCTCTTCTTTTATAACCATGATATGGTTGAATTATTTTTGTTTACATCATTCAAATTTTGATAACTACTAAAGAAAACCCCACAAAATGCAGGACTAAATAGTAATATTCTGCTGGACTGTCCTCTCTTTAATAAACATATAGACTTAACAGAAACGTTTCTGCAATAAATCTGTAAAATACATTAAATAGACAGATATGTGTACCTCCATCAGTAATTGTGGGGAGGGGTAGGCCTGTACAATAGCTTTAGCAATGTCAGGACTGATGTTCTTAAACTGCAGCAGCTGTTGCTTCCAAACCTTCAGAAGACTTTGTCCATTCTTGCTAACTTTAACTGTAGATAAACCATCATCAAAGAAAGTTGTCAGTAATCGATCTTTCCTAAAATGACAAGAAAGAACCTCATGTTTTCGGCATTTCAAAATATATACATTTTATCCAAAGATCTTTCTTTTAAAATTTTGGATTTCAAATTTGAGGGAATTTTTTAATTTCAAATTAGAGCACATTTTCCTTAGGAGGTTAATAAAGTAAAAATAGCAATGATCATTGAGCCCTCTACATATAGCTAAAATTATCAAAAATCAAGTTGATGTACCTTCTGCATAAAACTCAAAGCAAGTAAATAAAAAAAATTACCGGTTAAAATTACGTAAAAAAAACCAAAGAGGTTTTTTTCTAGTCTTGTCCCATGATCCCCTGCTCTTCAATCGAAGAGCAGGGGATCATGGGACAAGACTAGTTTTTTCACGATATTCGATATTATTTGGTTATATCTTTGACTGCTTAGTCATTTTGTTAATTTGTAGAGACACATCAACAAAATTTATAAAGACATACATAGAGACTTAATAACTGATATACTGATTGATTAAATTTAAATTATCACTGCTTCAGTTTGTCATACTTTGCAGGTTTCTCTGCCACGGCCTTGGAGAATGTTCGTACAAACTCTGCAAGTTCATCTGAGGTCTCCAACAAATAAACCATCACGTCTGTCTGAAGCTGGTTGTCTGTAATGGCCTGAATATCAACATTCGTAATAGCATTATCATTTCAATAAAATTGAAAATGCTAATACTAAAGTGGTATATAAGTGAATAATCTGCAAAGTGCAATTATTTTGCAATAACTTTTGCAATAAAATCTCAAATGCCAAAAAATTATTCACAAAAAATTGAATTTTAATATTGAAGTTCAAATGATGCCCGGGGATAGAGGGCAACATTGCAGATATGACTCACCTCTTGCACCCAAAAATACATGTCTCAAAACATTTTCTTATCAACTTGAATCGCTAGCAAATGCAAAAACGGATAATCACATTTTAAATATACCTGACATCATTAGGTATAAAATGTCTTTAGTTGTATACACGATCGGAAAAAGGTAAACATTTTAAACTAAATGGATCAGAGTCCTAATCCCTGGATCTTAAACTGTTTTATGAGTTTTACATTTTGGTGTTTTTGTTTATCACTAGTGAATAGACAATAGCAAAAATGGATATCTTGAACCCTACACAGAACTGTGTCATGTAAAACTATTTTGTCCATTGGAATTATGTTGATAAAATCAGGAGATACAAATTTCCTCTAACTCCTGACCGAATTACGTAATAGTTAAATTAGGTTTCATAGTTTTAACATCATATTACATTATCAGATAAAAATTTGAAATAATTTTACTCCAACCTTAAATTTTTCCTTTTTAATTATCGATTGGTCTTGTAAATAATTCGTACATAAATTAACCTAGTGGCATCATAAGAAATAAAATGTATAATACATTATAGATATGGAGTTTACATTGAGAGTACATGTACAGAGGCGTGTTCAACAGAGCGGATTCTCGCAAAATTCCCTTTACATGCAACAGAAATTTGGTAAACGCTCTACTGAACACGCCCCAAGCGTATATACACAAAAAATTCACATTTCAAGTATTTAAAATTGAACAAGCACAAGAGATTGGGTAGATCAATCCTCAGCTTGATGGGATGTAAAGTCAATTAGGAATTTTAAAACTTCCAAACATTCCAATAGCTACCATGACACCTAAAATGTTCGTGCATTATTCCTCTTAAAAATGTAAGTATACTTTATCAAAGCATAACCATAAGTTATTGAAGATGATGTGATTTGTGCGTTTTAGTACTTTTTTGAAATTTGATTAAAATTGATAGCGAAATTAATTAATTCCATATGTGCGTCAAAGTGCCTCCAATGCACCAGGTACATTTATTGTCTGTATAATTAAATGTAAAATTTGCCCTTTCTTTATCTTTTCCTTCTATAAAGTTAAAAAAAAACCAATTAATCGATCTAGTAAATGTTAGAGCCGTTTTAACGAGAGCTTGGATTTTCAGTGGAACGTAACTATCTTTTTCGGTCATCATATTAGATGTCAAATATTGGCTTACTTACTTTTATTTGCTAAGATAGACTCATTGAATATTCGAAATTCGAAATCGAAAGTACTTTTTTGCCAAGATCTGCTTTGTTGTGTGAAATTGACGCTGTTTTAACTGAAATATACATTCCTGGATGAACTGGGACAAGTGTTTTTGCGCTCAATGAATTCATATCTATTACCAAATGACTGGATAATTGTACATGAGAAATCGATGTTTTTACTTCTTTTATCTCTAAATATGGTTATATTAGTAATTCAATTGAAATCTGTAATACTTAAAAAATTTTTTTTTTTCAAAGTTACCGTAAGAACTATTTTGCTGAGGTATTTGAAAATTCAGCATCAGAACGCTTCCGATTCATCGTTGATTTTACGTATATCAGAACATTGTCATCCCCTATGATAATCTTAATCTTGCCTACAAAGTTTTCGACCGTTAATAGCCTGCCTTCAATCTCAGTGTACATGAGAAACGAATCAACAGTGCCATGCGCTCGCCATGTTGTTATTATGCGACATACTATTTTTCAGCGTAGACAGAGCTTGTGTTGCACGACCTCTGGTAAGAGAATGTCAGTTTTTGTAATGTTTTTTTTCTATTCCTATTCACACCCCCTCCCGTCCTCCAAACTTTAATCTGTAATAAAATGTAAAAATTCGACCCCCCCCCCCCTCGCCCGTCCATCTTGGGCCCACCCTACAAACAAAGATGATAAGTTGAGCAAAACTAAATTTACACTACCTGATGATGCTTCCAAACAAGTAGAGCTTTTCTTGTCAAATGATATCAGGTAGAAGATTCGAAGATAAAAATTCAACCCACAGTGTGGCCCCACACTAATAACTTTGGATCATGATTTCACCCACAAATCAACAGAACATGATTTTCAGTATGCGAAAGCTGTAAGATGTGGAGATCTGGACACAGCGAAAACGATCCTAGAGGCCAAGGATGCTTTATCCGCTAAACGATTGGGAGACAAAATACGGCCCAATGAGCAGTTGGCCGATACCAGGGAATCTGTCAGACAGAAATAAGTGCGTACAGGTTCAAAGGTTCCGGGAAAAGTTAAGATCGGTTAAGAAAGACACCATTTTTGCTGAATCCACTTATAACAACACCTGGAGCACAGGACTGAGCAAAGAAGCCACGGAAAATACAAAGATCGAGGCCTGGCTAGGGAAAAATCAACAAGATAAACTTATATAAGTTTGCTTAATAAAGGAAATGTAAAAGAATTTTCACTTAAATTTGCAAAAACTGAGCAAAAATCATTTAAACAAAAAATAAAGACAATAGTACATGGAATATGTGAATTAAAAAAAGAGCACGCTGACAGATTCAATTACAAAAGACTAAAAACATTTGAAGCAGAATTAGATTCCTTATACGATAAAAACGGAGTTCAAATAAGATATCAAATTAAATGGATAGAAGAACGAGAGAAAAATTCTAAGTATTTTTAGGCCTAGAAAAACATTACCAAGCGTCAACTGTAATTAAAGAAATAAAATCAAAAGAGGGATTGAAAATAAACAAAACGAATGCAATATTGGGGGAAATGATTATGTTCTACCAAAATCTCTATACAAGTAAAAATATTCCAAATGAAAATATCAATGCATATCTGTCAGAAATAAGAAAAAATCCTACGCTAAATAATGATGATAGAAACCTTTTAGACAATTTTTCCTCTTATGTAAAATATAGAGAGGCAGTAAATAACATAAAAAAAGAAAGATCACCTGGCTTAGATGGCTTACCTAGTGAATTTTATCAATGTTTTTGGGACGTAATCGGTCCTTTTTTCTACAAAGCTCTTTAAAAAATCTTTCAAAGAGGTGAAATGTCATACTCTCAAAGACTTTCTGTGATATCATTAATTTACAAAAAAAAGGTGAAGAAGATGGCTTAAAAAATTACCGACCAATTAGTTTAACAAATACAGACTATAAAATCATTGCTTTCAAAAAAGATAACAAACGATCTTAATTAAATTAATTAGCGAATAACAAACTGCTTACATAAAAAAGTGGAATTTCTTGTTTAAGGTTCTAGAAAAAATTAACATTAGCAATAACTCTATAAAATGGGTCAATAAACTTTATACCAATCCAATATTTAAGATGAAAAATAACGATTGGATGTCAAAAACATGCACAATGACTCGCGGAATCAGACAGGATTGTCTGCTCTCTGCCTTGCTTGATCTTTTTGTTGCTGAAATTCTAGCTATTAAGATACATTGTAATTAGAACATAAAAGGAATACAAATAAACGACAATGAAATAAAAAAACATTCAGCATGCAGATGATATAAGTATATCCCTAAAAGATGAAATGTCAATGAAACATGCTTTAGAAGTGATAACCGAATTTTGTAAACATGCTGGATGTATTCTTTTAGGAACTGTAAAAAACTTTTAAAATGAGATATATGGTATTAAAACAACAAACAAAGCAGTTGATGTCTGGGATTCTTAATTGGTCACGATAAAGTAGAATGCTATAATAAGAACTGGATGAAAACTTATCATGATATTAAAAACCTTTTTGAATCTTGGAAAAGAAGAAAGTTAACTTTATTTGGTAAATCATGCATCGTTAACATACTTGCTTTATCTAAACTTACATTCGTTGCTTCAATGCCTAATTCTCCTGAAGGTGACTTTATAAAAAAAAAAATCTTTAACTTTATTTTGGATAAAACCGAAAGAATTTAACGCAATACTTTAATAGGTAGTGTATTAAACGGTGGGTTGGCATTTGTTGATATTTAATGCAAAATAAAGGCATTAAAAGCATTATGGGTTCCTCGACTTTTAAAAAACAAAATCATTCTGTACTAAACTTTAGATTCTTACTGTAAACAAATAAACATAGATGTGAATTACGTTTTAAAGTTTTCAGAAAAAAGATAGAAAATATGCAAATAGAGGGAAAATCCAATTGTTTACCAACAAGTGTTATGCTCATTCAATAAATGTAAGCCTAAAAACGTGGAAAATATTTCATCACATAAAAATATACAACAACCAATATGGAATAACTACAATTTTTTGTATAAGGGGAATTCACTCTTTATTTAAAATTGGATTACATGTGGAATTCTATTTGTAAACGATTTATTAAATAATGAAGTAATTTCAAGTCTCTTGCAGACTTTAAAGACTGTATAAAGAATAAATCAAACTCGATATTTAAGATTCTTTCCTCTGTTTTCAAGCCACTATGTAGAAAATTTGATTTTTCAAATTGTAAGTTCATTAATATGCAAAACAATAATCATTTCAATTTCTATTCAGGTAATGAGAATTTATTAGGGCAAAGATGTAGTTTTTTCTATGAGAAGTTATTAAATAAGAATTTTATTAAACCTTGTTATCAAACTGTTTTACAAAAGGAGTATAATATTGATTCTTTTGATTGGAAATATATCTACAAATGTAAATTATTAGATATTTCTGATAAACGTCTAGCAGAATTCAATTAAAGAATTGAATAATATTCTTTGTAATAATGTTTATTGGAGTAAATGGAATAAATAAACCCATAGTCAATGTAAAAAATGCCAGAGGAATGAAAATACAAAGCATCTTATTTTTGAATGTGATAATGTATTCGAAATATGGAATGATTTAAATGTTTACCTTAAAATTGATATTAAGTGGAAACATGTACTTTAAGGTTTTTTTTTAATAAACAAAATAAAAAAATCGTATCATTGAATGCCCTCATTTCATTTGTAGTATACAGAATTCATAAATATAAGATACTGTGGTTTCATTAATATTCAAGGGTATCAATTTTCGTGGACAAAGTGAAAATCACAGTTTCAAGTATACGTAAATCCGTGGCCAATAACCCTATCAATACAAAATGTTAATAGAAATTGAACTTCAATGAACATTTAATTTCGTTGATCAACTTAACAACGAAATCCACGAAAATTGGTGTTGAACGAATATTGATGAAACTACAGTATATTGTCGAGTACATGCCTTAAAAGAAACAAATTACAATATTTTGAACCATGTAAGACATCTACTGTATTTTATGCTTCTGTTTTGAAAAGTCTCAAGTCATACGCAGACTATAAATTTTACTACAACTTTGTAAAATCAATTTAAATAATCTACTTCCATATATGCATATTTCATATTTTGTTGATGTTATTTCTGTTTGTTTTATTTGATGCAAAACTGATATAATGAATAAATATAAAAAACAATTTGGATCGTGACTCGAACAGAATTGAATCTACATTACCTGATACATCCACACAAGTAACAGCGTTTCCTGATTTGGTTTTTGAGGAGATTTTAAAGATTTTCTTCAATACAAACGAAGATTCTCACGTATTCTCACATTGTGGCTGCATCCTACTCATGGGGATCATAATTTGAAGAAACAGGAATCAACAGAATGAGAATGCTTCCACACAAATTTCAGCTTTTTTGGCCCATTGGTTTTTTAAATGAAGATTTTTAAAAACCTCTATATATTCATAAACCTACCCATCATGGTTTCAAACCTTCACCTCTGGATCATGATTTGAACAAACTTGCATCTACACTACCTGAAGATGCTTCCATATAAGTTTCAGCTTTTCTGGACAAATGGTTTTTGAAAAGAAGAAAAATACTAACAATTTTCAATAATTCTAAATTATATCTTTTTAAGAGGGTATTACATGTGCTTTTTATTTAAACAAACCCAAATTCCCTTCACCCCATTATGATTTTTGCTTTCTGTTACTATAATTGGCCTAGTTGTTCTGAAGTAGAAAATGAAAATGTAAAAACATAGGTTCATGAAATCACAGTTACACTGCTCACCGATTCGAGGCATCACTTTTATGAGACCACCTTGAACATAATACATGTACATATGAAAATCATAGTATATGATCTCATATATCAAAATATTATATATTGTAGCGTGGTTTGGCACAATTAAATATAATATCAATTAATACAATATATGGTAGAAAAGAAAATACAATATAATATACTGTATAATATGATGATAACAACATGATATCATATCATTTTATACAATGTTTTATCCTAAGATCATGTTTGATATGATATTATACATATTTTATGAAAGAAATTTAATCACATAATATTGTTTCTTATTATATCGTATCATGTGATATGATACAGTGTTCTATCATATGATAAAGTATTAGATGATACAACATTTATCATACAATATCTTAACAATAAAAACCAAAATTGTATCATATCATGATACAATATCGTTTCATATTCTATAATACCTTATTAAATGACACAATATCATATGATATCGTATCTTGTAATAAAATATCATGTCCTACTACATGATACAATATCATATCATTTATTACAATATCCTATAACGCTAAACAATACCATATCATAAAATATCACATCATATTTTACCATATTGTATTATTTCATTTGATATTGTATAACTTCAAACAAATAATTCTTGGAAAAATAAATAGACAATACTTAATCAACCAACGAAAAGTAGTAAGAGTAGTTTAACTCTTTACCTCAAAAACAAAAGCCATGTACATCTATGGGGCTACCTGTGCATCAAGTTTAAAGGTTTGAAGTCTATCCAGCGAGAGGTTTTTGTTAGATATTGATTGTGCAACACTTGGTTTACAGACCAGCGGACTATTAGATCAATAGACAGGTGCAATAAAGTTAGCCCCCCTTTATCAAGAGAAAAAAGGCAGTGTTAGGAGCAGTGGCATATTAATGCTAAATTAAATCATAGTTTGAGCAGAAAAAATATTTATATTTAAACACTTCTCTTTTTCAACTATCAATGTTTATTTTTATACTCATTTTTTCAGATGGCGACCTCCATACCAATCACAGCCCAGCACTATCTGGAATGTTGCACTGAAGACTGTGGGAAGAACTGCCAGTTTTACTGCAATCCTTGTCATAGACAATTGTGTGAACAATGCAGAGATGAACATCAGAAAAGTTCAGAAACCAAGAGCCATGAAGTGGTCCCCTTCCTACAGCACAAACGTCATCTTCCTGTGGACAAATGCAAGCTCCATCCAACTCGAAATGCAGATATTCTATGCAATGAATGCAACATCCCTCTATGTTCAAAGTGCACTACCATGCAAGAACACTTCAGCCATAAATTTGTTGATATGGAGGATATTGATTCAGAAAAATTTGCATTTTGTCTAGATGAAATCTCCAAAATCCAAGAATATTACCTTCCAACATCAAAAGAATTGAAAAAGGAGACAGGTGAAGATGGCAAAGAAGTAAAGAAAATCATGGATGGTATCAGAAACGCCATAAAAGCAGAAGCAAAGTCTCTGAAAGACCTGGTAGATAAGGTAACATCAGACAATTTGGAACAAGCCAACACCATAGAAGAGTCATTACTTAAAGTGTTAAAATTGCAGGAAAAAACATTTGATGATTATATTAACTACCTTGAAAAACTTGCAGAAGAGTTTTATGGCTACCTCCCTTTGAGCAATTTTAAAGTTTTATTATCTGCCAAATTTGAAAACTCGAAAATCCAATCAATACCAGAGACTACTAAACCAGTTCTACCAGTGTTTAGTGGTAGTCAATTGAGCTATGATGATGTCAGCAAGTTACTTGGACGTGTAGGTGTTCCAAATATTAAACATGATAAAAGGGAAATGAAACCCATGGCTACTTCATCAACACAGTTGAAACTTGCAGGGAAAGAGATGAAGCAAGACAGAAAGAAATCTGACATGAAACAAGCACTATCTCTACCTTCCTCTGTCACCAAAGTCAAGGAGTACATAGTACCAGATGTTAACAGTGTATATCATATATCACTAGGTAAATCAGGCAGACTTTGGGTCAGTGATGATAAAGGCAACCTTGTTCACACAGATCAACAGGGGAATCAGCTACAGAAGATACAAACCAATGGTGAACGTGGCTTCCACAAAGTCACACAGGACGGAGATCTGATCTTTACAGACTGGAAGAAGCAAGTCATCAATACGATAACAAAAGATTATACTGTCACTGAATTTCTTAAAACGGGAGACTGGGCACCACTCAGCCTACACTCGTCACAGATCAACGGGGACATACTGGTCGGAATGAAAAAGGATGAAGCGGCTAAAATCACTAGGTATAACAAGACAGGGAAAGAAATACAGAACATAGAGAGGGACAACAAAGGACAGGGACTGTATAGAAATCCTCACTACATCACAGAAAACATCAATGGTGATATTTGTACATCAGACAAAAACAAACGAGCTGTAGTGGTGGTGAATAAATCAGGACAACACAGGTTTTCGTATACAGGTCAGGGGTTATGGTTTTTAGAGTTTCATCCCTATGGTATCTGTACTGATCTCATTGGTCACATCATTGTTTGTAGTGATTGTTATAACACAATTGACATCCTTGATCAAGACGGTCAGTTCTTGCAACTACTCACAACACAACAAGGGGTGATGGGTCCCCGTGGTCTGTGTGTGGATGATGAGAACATTCTCTATGTGGGACAACATAACACCAACACAGTGACAGTTTACAAGTATCTAAAGTGATCTCAAACATGTCAGAATGCAAGCCTGAATAAATGTAATCATTTTATTTTAAAGATGCATCATGTAGACGAGCTTACTCTCTCAAATCTGTAGATTCTCTTCTTTCAGACTATATTGTATACCATTTATCACGATCATTTTATAATTTTTATGCAAAAAGTATTTCATTTTTTATACATGTATACTTAATATGCGAAAAAATCGACAATTTTGAGAACATAAGAAAATATAAACTAGGAAATATATAATGCACATCTAGTATCATCTCGTTGTAGTAACCAGATAGAGTTTGATACTATACTTGAGGGGATAAGTTCATATTGTGAGAGCTATAAACATGTATGCTGATTTTGATCCACCTATCTCTATTGAGATTGGAAAAATAGCAATTTACATGTAATATTGATCTTATATTTATGATATTCCTTAACTCTGTTTCTAACAACACAAAAAAAACGAGATAAGAAAGCTTTCTAGTTTTGAACTACGTTTGCTCAGTACTAAATTTAATTTTTTTAGGCATTAAATGATCTGCCAGACATTTTTAAAATAGGACTTCTGGGAATGAAGGATTTATATAATGCAAAACTTTACAAATCTTTATAGCTTATACATAGTTTTTCTCCACGCTTATGACCTTATTATACGTGCTGGACCTTTACACGAAAGCACTGCTGCGCCTTTTTTCACATTCTATCCTCTTTTCATTTTTTTAAAGTTGCAGAACTTGGTGGTTAACACTATTAGAAACAAAATACACATTAGAAGCTAAATATTACTGTATCGATATTGTTCTATCAAGTAATAGTAAACCCTCTTCTTTTAAAGATAATCAGTAAATTTTTCAACCAGACTGCCGAACTAAAAATGTCATTCTTATAATGTAGCGTTAGATTTGTTATTTCCATGTATAAAGATTCATGTAAAATTAACTACATCAGATTTGAAAAATAAAAAATTTATCCTCTTCAACATACAGACGATGAACATACGCCTGGTCGTTGTCTGTACATGAAGTCACCACTGCTGCTCTGTGCTTCCTTTGTATCTTACTTTTCTTATTCCTGTATGTATAAATAAAGAGAAAATCATATAATCTTTTTTGTTATGATTTGATTGGCTAAAGAAATTACTTTACGCGTACAACCAAGTTAGTCATTAACATAATACGACTTGTTTCAAAACATATCAGTTGGCATCATATCAGGATTTTCCATGGAGACATTGATGCTCGTGACTACTCTGTTCTAAGTGATAATGAATGGAACTGTTTGTTTTTTATTGACTTACTTTATTCCTGCTGATTCACATGCCTTAAAGTAAATAAATGAATGAATATCAAATGCAACAAAATTTAGTAAACAAGTTTTTTATAAGCCTACAGTATGCATATGCTTATCAACAAAACGCTTTGGGACCATAAGGAGTCATGTCTCAATTTGTATGGATAAAGAAAACCCTTACCATATTTTTACAGTTTTAAATGTAAATTTAATTTATCACCATATATCATATTCCAAAAGGTCTATGATAACCCATTAGATGACTGTTTCTAATATATTCGATATGGTCACCCATGTCTTCCAGTGTTTATAATCCCAGTATCCAACAATTGAGAATTTTGGTGAAGCGATTAAAAAATAAGACCAGGGCTCTTTAATTAACTGTTCTAGGTGAAATCTTTCTCAGAGACATTATATTAATGTCATATATTTGACTTCTGGCATCTATAAACAAGATGGTGATAAACAATGGATATGGGCCATTTCGCTCAATTGAACAACTTTATATTGTATCTTACAAAATTTGTAAATAAAAAACTTTTCTAAAATATTGTAAAAACTGGCTTATACTTATCAGCCCCAACATCTGGAAATGTTATCCTAAAATCCAAAATGCATCAACTGACCAAATTTATTATCTAGGCATACAAAGTGAAAGAAGGTCACCGTGATCTTGATATGAGGATATGAATATGTATTTTTGTTGAACTTTGAACCCTTCATTGGGCCCCAGTATCGGCCGGGGGTCACAGTTTAAATAAATTACAATCGACACTACCGGGTTTCTGAGGATGCTTTCAAAGCTAGTAATCTCAAACCTTGTAGCATTGTATTTTGAGAGCATCTTAGAATTTATATATATCCAATAAATCTTTATTCTTGGTACGGGGTTAAATAAACACAAATAATAAGTCCAATGCTCAAACAACTAGATAAAAGTTGTTTGAGCATTGGACTTATTCTTTGTGTTTATATATATATATATATATATATATATATATATATATATATATATATATATATATATATATATCAAACGACCGTGTAGTGCGTGGCCAGCTAGGTTCCGTTCGTCATCGAAAAGCAAGAATTTGTCTTGCCAAGATGGCCGAGTGGTTAGCGCGGTGGTCTTGAGTTCAAGTCTCGGTCGGGGCGGAGGTGGAGCTGCATTAAAGTGAATTTTCCTGTGCTTAATATATATATATATATATATATATATATATATATATATATATATATATATATATATATATATATAAACTTTAAACCCAATTTTGGGCCCAAGCATTGGTTTTAACAATTTAGAATCTATACTATATGAGGACACATGGATAGTAATTCCACAAGTTGTAGCAATGAAGTTCTTAAGAAGTTTTATAAACATAGTACCGATATATTTCTATATTGAAATGTGAACCTCTTTTGGGGCCCAAGTACTGGTCCGGGGGTCACGGTTTAAACAATATAGAATCTAAATTATCGAATGATGCATGCATATAAATTTTACAATTTGTAGCATTGTATTCCATGAGAAGATTTTAAAACAATATCTGTTAAACAATAGTTCTCTTGGGATTCCAGTTTTGCCAAGGAGAACCTTCTTTGTGATTATCTCCCATTTGATATGAGTTTAGACCTTTATTTTTATAATGTAGAATCCCCTTATGATAAGGATGTTTCGTACCGAGTTTTATCAAATTTGATCTAGTATTTCCAGAGAAGTTAAACAAGAGGCCCATGGGCCACATCGCTCACCTTAGCTTTATGGAGTCATATACAAAATATCTTAACAATGTCGTATAATAGATCCTGTATATCAAAAATTCCCCTGTGTATTCTTATGCTTATCATTGACCCCTGTGAAATATAGATTCACGTCTTTAACTTTACTTATCTACACATTCCTATACTGATTTTTTAACCTCTTCTCAGACTCATTTTGTAGCGGTAATTTTTTATCACAAAAAACAAACAAAACAAAAACCAAAAATTAACCCCACAAATTAAAAATATCGTCCAATGAAAGATTAGAGCATAATTTGCAGCTACATAAAGTAAAGATTACATTCAAGAAATTTGTCATAAATATAGCAAACGTTGATAATCAGAACTGTCATGAACTTTTTGACATGAATATTTGTATATCAGGTATCTATATTGGGGAGTCATTATAATTAACTATTTTGTTGCAAGTTTATTTTCTCAAAATGAATGTTTAATTCTCTTATAAGTGCAAAATTAAAATTATTAAACTAAAATGAGTAAGTGGTATAACTCTGTGAAGAAGTTGCTGATGGAATGTAATGAGCTGCAATAAACAGATCGAGACTGTGCATGGCATTTGGCTCTTTCCATTGTTCGTGTATGCATTTGAGGATCTTGATCCTGACTTTCATTTGACTTCAGTATCCAGAAAAAATGTGCTTGCTTTGTCATATTTCTAATCTTCAATATATTCGTTTGAAAAGATAATAACCATAAAAAGCCGAATGTACAAATCCTATGCCGTTTCCTCACCCCTCCCCTCCCCTCCCACCAATAAAAATAAGGTTGCACTTCTTTATCCTAACAGTATTGCATTTTAATTGTCATCATACTTATACTTTGATTTATAATAATATTAAAAAAGCTACTAGCTATTTGCTTCATAAAAATGTCTTTTATAAATAATCTTATACCCCCCTTCCGTCTCATTCTGACAGACCCAGTGGTAAAATCAATGTACTAAACATAGAATTTGGTATAATAAGTATCTTCTATAATATTTAAAAAGGTGCCCTAGCCCTTCATTTGAACAAACTTAGGCCATCCTCCAATGATGCTGTGTGCCTAGTTTGGATAAAATTCGCCGTGGGTGAAAACGTAAAAAGTTTACAACGACAACAACGAGGAAACGACAGACAACGGACAAATGATCGGAAAAGCTCACTTGAGCCTTTGGCTAAAAAGGAAAAGACAGAAAAAAAATGTAAATTTAATTTGTATTTGATTATGTATACTTACGTATGTTTTTCAGATACTGTCCTAGTTGTAAATTCAACAGAAAACAAGACAAACATGCAACAGTAAATAAACAGTGCCTGTTTGGGAGGGTAACAGTTGAAATTGACACCCCTCGAAAACCATTGTCAACCGACGCGAAGCGAAGCGGAGGTTGACAATGGTTTTCGAGGGGTGTCAATTTCAACTGTTACCCTCCCAAACAGGCACTGTTTATTTTATTATACTGAATGCCTTTATTTTAAGAACATTTTACTGCTTATATATAGAAGTGACGTGAATTTAACGGCGAACCGTACGCGCATAGTTACGCGCATGTAACAATTCGTTCTGTCGGCCCGTTGCCAAGCGTGTTGCTAACGCTGAGGGTAAGAGAACGGATTGTCAACTGCGTCTAAACCAATCAGATTTCAGTATTTAACATGAAAGTATAATAAATGCTTTTATTTCAGCATATGCTAAAATTTTAATTGCAGGTACTAGAGTTTATAATATCGGTCTTGAGCTTGTTTGACAGTGTTTTAAAAATCTCTTTTTTTATGTTAAAATTATGATAGGCTTTGAAGTACATCCATTCCTTCATTCTATTGGATTGAACGGATGAGATTGGAATTGTTATTTTTTCTTCATTGAAGGCCCAAGCACGACAATTGAGCCTCGAAAGTCGTAAACTTGATATTTTTGTTGAAAATTCGTCTTTTTATAATGCTGATTTTGCATGAGAGTGTATGAATGAAGTCCAATGTCTTAATTTAAAAAAAAGTCTAATTATGTGTATTATTATCAGAAGTGCACGAAAGGGTGGAAGCAGATGATTTTGCCTTTTGATTCCCTTGCATCAGGTTATTCATACATTTGAGTGTCCAGAATATAGGGGGTTACAACCCCACCGAAAGCTCAGAAACCTTCATGACACGATAGCTTTAAAGATGGCAAAGGAGAGTTTTTCAAGGAAATGTGAAGCAGAGAGTGGTCATATCTGAATGATCTTGGACTTTGACTATTTCGGCATGCGGAAAGGTAAACAAAGCCATTGCAAGTTGTTTCGTGTTTCTTCAAACAGTGCTTTTCATTTTTTTTTTGGATGTTTTGCAAGTTTTTAAAATTTCAAAGACAATAGTTCCTAGCCGGGAATGCCAAATTATTTATCTTTGATAGATACACAACTACTTGACCATCTGTAACAGTTTTGTTCAAGCAAGTGTCACGGTTTCCAAAGAGAAGGGATAACAAACTCTTAGGTGCAAGTGTCGATTGTTTCGAAACATGTGGTTTTTCCATGAGGCAGGGTCGAATGACCAAATGATTTCTCGAATGCATTGCAATGCACTTTTAAATTTTTCGGTAAGTCGCAAAACAAAAATCACTTTACAGAAGAAAAAAGAGGAAACAAAACAAAATCAAAAGATCTTTCCACTCTGGTGTAACGACCTAAATATAGACATCACAATGATAGTTACAAAATGTGTGCCTACAATTTTTACGGCCACTGTCATTTTAACATCATTTGTTTCTGGCAGGTCGATTTCAACTTTATCACGAGTTATAGGTGGACACATACACAATATCTGTTCAATAATGTCATCTTAACCTGCGAGGGGAGTACATGTAGACAGGTCCAGCACAATCTCCTGATTTAGCTATATAGCTTGAAAAAGCTATATAGCTTTATAAAGCTATTCAGAATAGTTTGATTTAGCTATTTTGTCATACAATTTTCGTAAATGTGCATTTTTTTCCGCATGTAAACAAAATCGCACTTTAGTGAAGTGATAGTTTTCAACTTTGAACAGTTCTGTAAACAATGCTTGTAAAGATTACTCATCAATTTGTGTCTCTTTCAGGGACTTTGCATTCGAAGTTCTAAAAGTTTTGGGGCAATTGATTCATGACTTAACAGTTACTTCTTGAATGAAATATAAAGAAGGTCAGTTATGCTAAACAAGATGATTGGTAATAATTCAGCACAATGTAAAGAAATCATACTTATCCATGCCTCAGTGCACACAAGGTGGTGGACAGTTACCCAAACAATGGAAATATAGTTTTTGCTTAAAAGTGTTCAAAAGCAACAGTGTTAAAACTAAATATAATAAGGGTTGCTTTTTAATGGTCCATGGTATAAATGTGAGCGATAATTAACTTGCGATTTTTTGTATATTTCTGATAATTAACATTTGTGTGATAAACTGCATATAAATAGCTTCATCAAGCTATTCTGAATAGCTTTATTAAGCTATATAGCTTTTTCAAGCTATATAGCTAAATCAAGAGATTGTTCTGGACCTGGTATATGAATCTCATCAACTTAGAACCAAGAAAACTAGAGATAAGCCATATGTGCCTCATGCCTTGGAAAGGGATTTAACTTTACCTTACTGTTCTTGATTTATTGTCTATCGGGCAAGGAAAATTTAACTTTAAAGATTGCAACAATGTTTTTCTTTAATTTACCAAATAATCAAGGTCCCTTGAGGACCTTAAAACAAGCTGATCCTGTAAGTAATCCTTACTCTAAAAAAGATTCTAATAAATTTAGTAATGATTGGTCACTTTTGAATAAATTGTGTTTATTTAACAAAGACAAATACAAAATTTCATTGACTCTATCAGTTAAATGCATTGACATAGTGATGAATAAAACACAGTCAATTGTTCAAATGATTTTTAAAATTATACCGTTCAATAATAATAACAACAGGTAATTAAAACAACAGAGGACTGCTGCAAAAACAAGCAGTCATTTAATAACTTCGTTGGGGTTCGAACTGGTCACAAAAGTGTGGATTCTCCTGGACATTTCCTTTCCCACTCTGCGTGACGTCTCCAACACACCAGCTCCCCTTCTTACCTGTCAACAACAAACATGAAATAATAGTTAATAGGATTTTTTTGATTTTCATTCATGGAAGAGGTCTCAAGCACACAGTTATTAACTTACCACAATATTTTCTAGTAATTTTTCTTGTTCGTTTAAATCATTGCATCTGTATGCCTAAAACACAAACAATATGTTTAAAAAAACAAAAAAGAAATTGTTACCTGGTTATATATAGTTTTCACACAATCCTTTATCAATTTAACAAGTAGAAGATACGCAAAAATGTTAAAATAGCTATCTTTAAGAAAAGAACTGTTTTCAAATGATTATAAATGATATAAATGTACATTCATATAAGTCACAAAATAAGAAATTTTAATAAGGAGTAAAAAGCCCCTTGAATGATAATCCAGAAGACTGATAGTTTTAAGTATCGCATAATTTAAATATATAATTTGGAACTTCTCCTTATTGAAGGAGTGAATTCAATATTTATTAGTTTTATACAATATAATATGGTTTAGAACAGTTTACGTTCTTTTATAAACCGCAATTAATTTTATTTACGTTTTTTTATAAACCGCAATCAATTTTATACTATATAAAATGGTTTGGAACAGTTTACGCTTTTTTATTCGCGGTTTATAAAAAGCAAAAATTGTTCCAAACCATTTTATAGTGTATAAAACTAATAAATATTGAATTCCTTCTTTGAAATTTAAAATTGAAGATAAAAACAGTTATCTGACCTTTAAAATGACATCAAAGTGTACAAAATTCAAACGTAACATCAGGTGGCTTGATACTTTTATTGATGTTATTCCTACAATGACGTAGGCAGCATTCTTTTTATGATATAAAAATTTTTTTTTAGCCAATCAGATAGCGCGTTACGACTAGAATTAAACTATATAACCA
Organism: Magallana ariakensis; assembly: GCA_020458035.1. NCBI lineage: Eukaryota > Metazoa > Mollusca > Bivalvia > Ostreida > Ostreidae > Magallana > Magallana ariakensis. The sequence continues at coordinate 30,768,674 of CM035817.1, forward strand.
CGATATGGTTGAATTATGCTTGTTTTCATCATTCACATTGTATACCTATTGGGACTACTAGCAATATTCTGCTGCACTCACTCAAGTAAACATATGGACTTAATATGAATGTTTCTCAAATAAATATATAAATCCATTAGATGGACAGCTATGTGTACCTCCATCAGTAAGTAAGGGGAAGGATAGGCCTGTACAATAGCATCAGCAATGTCAGGACTAATGTTCTTAAACTGCAGCAGCTGTTGCTTCCAAACCTTCAGAAGACCTCGTCCATTCTTGTCAACCTTCACTGTAGATACACCATCATCAAAGAAAGCTGTCTGTAATCGATCTTTCCTGGAAGCATTTCAAAGTTTTTATTCAACATATACCTTTCAAAATTCTAATTCAACATATTATCCAAAAGATTTTTCTTAACTTATTAGATAAGATTTATTATTAAGCTATAAACTATTATTTAGCGAGGAAAAATTATAAACTCTATAAATTTTAAAATTGAGTATTTTCCTCTATCTTCATACAAAGCACTTTTTCTTAACGTGATTAATAGTCTTAAAAATAGTCATCATGATAATTGAGTCCTCTAAATATAGCTAAATTTATTGAAAAAATAGTTAAAATGGATGTACTATTAACCAACTTATTTTGTGTGGGAGAAATTTTCCTGAGGTTTGTGAGAGACTCATTGGCACAAATATTTTTCGACATAAATTTGTATTAATAAAAACCAGGTGTGGATAAAGTTTGGTAGCGAAAATTAGTTGTCGTGAACCAGTCCATCTCAGGTAAACCACGAAATAAAGTCATCGCGAATAATAGCTAAATTGGTTTACAGTATCTTCTACATAAAACCAACAAAAAAATCAAAGAGGGTTACCCTAACAACTTTTGGTTATTTGGAAACATCTTTGGCTTTTGTTATTCATTTTACATTAAGACATCAACAAAATTTATAAGAACATACTAGATGATATCCCGCGCAAGCACGGGAATTAACACTTTACACATTAATGACACTGCTAAAATGTTGAACCATATTTTTTTTCATTTTCGTATATACTGTGTCCAATTTTTGTCTTAATTGCTTTCTTATCCTATTCTTCATATCTTTAGGTCAAAATTCACTACAATTTTTATCACTGTCTTAATGAAAATTTCTGATAAAAGACTGATTTGAAAAAAAAAACCCAGCACAATTTAACTTCATACATTTTTTATTCATATAGACTTAGAAATAATGTCTAAGGTTTACTACCAATCTGTCGTGGTATAAAAAATTGTGAAATTTAAAAAACGCTAGTGTATGCATATTAATTTTTAAACCAAAGTTGTCATATCCAAAGTATTTGCCCGATGGCTAACTCGCCCTACACTTTCCTCCATGGTGTAAATTAGTCAAACCGCTTTCCTGGGCACCCGCGGCCCGTTGTGTAAAATAAATTCTTTTTATCAAAACTAAAATCGCATCAAATTGTTACATTTTATTTTTTAACTTGTTTGTATTAACCAAAGGTATGAATATCTGCCAGCGATACGTGATGAACCCCTCCTACACTTTTCACCATGACGTTAATTAGTTAAACCGCGTTCTTGGTTACCCCGTTCTGGAAAATTCTATTCCATATCAAAACTAAAATCGCGCATTCAAGAAACGAATTGCCATATTTTATTTATTCAGCATTTGTCAAATCTTAACTTCTATGTATTATCCAAGTAAGTTCCTAATAAATATATTCACTGTTTACGTAATCATTTGATATTATTTCATTGCAAGGATATATTTAAAAGCTAACTCCCATTGACTTGGATCCGCCAAAGCGTGTCCACCACCTTACTCTCATTTTTGCTATTTCGAGCTGGTTTATCGAAAATGAAAGTAGGTTTTTAATTTATTTCTTAAAAATTACTTATCAGGTAAAATTTAATTATAGCTTACGGACATCAACTCACATGTGTTGAAATACCAAAGGTATAAGCAGTTACTCTGGTGCAGGCGTTTCGTAGTTTATTGGCAAAATGTCTTAATTTATAAGTATAGATAAAAGGACAGTAATACATATTGATTGATTATAATAAATCTATAAATATTTTAAGTTCGTCCTACTTTGCAGGTTTCTCTGCCACAGCCTTGGAGAAGGTTCGTACAAACTCTGCCAGTTCCTCTGAGGTCTCCAACAAATAAACCATCACGTCTGTCTGAAGCTGATTGTCTGTAATGGCCTGCAGATTAACATTCATAATAGCATAATTGTTTCAATTATATATGACAATATAATTAAACAATAGGCCCATGGGCCACATCGCTCACCTTAGGAACAATAGGTATGATAAAATCAGCTTAATGGAGTCATAATACAAACTATCTGGACAATGTACAATAATACATGTAGATCCTGTAAAAATAAAATCCATTTTCCCCCTGGATATTCTTATGTTTATAATCATTAGTCCCTTTTCTAACAGGATGATTTTATAGTCATAGCACATGTTGAATATTACAGTTCTCAAAAAGATCCTTAACAATTGTTAGCTCACCTGAGCTGAAAGCTCAAGTGAGCTTTTCTGATCACTTTTTGTCCGGCGTCCATCTGTCTGTCCGTCTGTCTGTCTGTCCGTAAACTTTTTACATTTTCGACTTCTTCTCTAGAACCACTGGGCTGATTTCAACCAAACTTGGCACAAAGCATCCTTAGGTATAGGGGATTTAAGTTTGTTAAAATGAACGGGCCATGCCCTCTTTCAAGGGGAGATAATAAAAATCATTGAAAATTTGTTGGTATTTTTCAAAAATCTTCTTCTCAAAAACAATTTGGCCAGAAAAGCTGAAACTTGTGTGGAAGCATACTCAGGTAGTGTAGAGTTAAGTTTGTTCAAATCATGATCCCACGGGGTAGGGTGGGGCCACAATGGGGGGGTCGATTTTTACATAGGAAGATATAGAGTAAATCTTTAAAAATCTTCTTCGCTGAAACTGATCAGCCAGGAAAGCTAAAACTTGTGTGGAAGCATCCTGAGGTAGTGTAGATTCAAGTTTGTTCAAATCATGATCCCCATGGGTAGGGTGGCGCCACAATGGGGGGGTCAAATTTTTACCTAGGAATATATAGAGTAAATCTTTAAAAATCTTCTTCTAAGAAACCAATCATGCAGAAAAGCTGCAACTTGTGTGGAAGCATCCTCAGGTAGTGTAGATTCAACTTTGTTCAAATCATGATCCCCAGGGGTAGGGTGGGGCCACAATGGAGGGTTGAATTTTACATAGGAACATATAGACTAAATCTTTAAAAATCTTCTTCTCTGAAACTGATCAGCAAGAAAAGGTGTTACTTGTGTGAAAGCATCCTTAGGTAGTGTAGATTTAAGTTTGTTAAAATCATGATCCCTGGGGGTAGGGTGTGGCCACAATGGGGGGGGGGTCGAGTTTTTTATATAGGAATATATAAGGAAAAATCTTTAAAACTGTTCTTCTCAGAAACTGATTGGGCAGAAAAGTTATTACTTGTGTGGAAGCATCCTGAGGTAGTGTAGATTCAAGTTTGTTCAAATCATGATCCCCAGGGTAGGATGGGGCCACAATGGGGGGTCGAATTTTTACATAGGAATATATAGAGAAAAATCTTTAAAAATCTTCTCCTCAGAAACCGAACGGCCAGAAAAGTTGTTACTTGTGTGAAAGCATCATCAGTTAGGGTAGATTCAAGTTTGATAAAATTATGATCCTTATGGGTAGGGTGGGGCTTCAGTGAGAGGGGGGGTTGAATTTTCGCATTTGAATATATAGAGAAAAATCTTTCAAAATCTTATTCTCAGAAACTGATCATGCAGAAAAGCTGCAACTTGTGTTGAAGTATCCTGAGGTAGAGAAGATTCAAGTTTGTTCAAATCATGATCCCCGGGGGTAGGGTGGGAT